>CM053783.1:845447935-845817935 GCA_028749045.1 Cupressus sempervirens
GAAGTCTTTCTTGCCACTGTACTTGTGACCTTTCTTCTCATCTTTGTTCTACTTATTTGGGCGCCTAGCTGCAATATGTCCAATTTCTTCACAAGAAAAGAAAATTAGAGGAACCTTACCTTTATATTTCCCTTCGCCTCTTGAATATTTTCTTGCTAGTAGAGCTTCAACCACCTCAAGATCACTATCTGAACTTTGTTCTAATTCTTCATCACTATCTAATTGTGGATCCTTCATCTTTTTTCCTTTTTCTTTGAGTGAAAGCTTGGCTTCAAATGTTGATTCAATATTCTTGACAGCTGGAACATAATTGTCATAGTTGTCTAGCTCAAACGCAGTCAATCTTCCAACTACGACTTCTAAATTTATTTTATGATTTACCTCACATCTTCTTTCTTGAATTGCAGATACTCTAATTGCATAAATGGGAAGTAGAGTTCTAAGAACTTTACTTATAACTATCTCATTATTGATATCTCCTCCAGATGCTTTGATTGCACTAACATATGCTTTAACTCTTTCAACATACTTTGCAATGTTTTCATCCTCTCTCATCCTCATTTGATCAAATTGTCCTCTCAAACTTTTTGCTTTGGCTCTTCTCACATTATCATCTCCTCCATAGATCTCTTTTAGCTTGTTCCACATTTCAAAGGCAGTTTTGCAATCCTTGAGGTCATCAAATTCTTCATAACTCAGAGCAGATGCTATATCTATCATCTTGTTGTTGTGAGTTTTCTTTTCAACAATATCATTAACAGATAATTTACCATAAGGTTCTTCATATTTTTTATCGAGGTAATTTAGCCCTGTATCACCAGTAGAAGCCAGATGAAGCCTCATCAATCCTTGTCATGCTAAGAAGTTGTCCCTGTTAATTCTTGGAATTTCCCTTTTGTAAGATATCCTGATCTTTAGCTTAGATCCTTGAAATCTTTTCCTGTAAGAACCAAAAGCTCTGATACCAATTGTTGGAATTAAAGGTAGAGTAAGTGAGAGGGGGGGTGAATCAGTTGCTTACAAAAATTAATACATGGATCCCTTAGATGTCTTAAAGATCTAGTTACTACTGATACTCGTAAACATAACAAAAATATTGTAACTTGGTAAATTAAATTGCTACTTATCTTCAAGCAAACATGCATGCAATTGAAAACAAAATGAACACAAGAGACACCAAATTTAACGTGGAAACCCAATATGGGAAAAACCACCAAGTAACTAGTCACCAATTTTTCACTCTTCTAAAGTGAGCCCTATTAGGAGCCAACCCTATTAAAGGTTACAATACACACTGTTAGGTGTGACCCTGTTAGAGGATTTCATCACCCTGTTAGGAGTGGCCTTGTTAGAGGTCTTTAGAACAATTCAACAGAACTGTCACCTTGTTAGAGGATTTACAAAATGGCTATTAAACCAACTCTGTTAAGAGATTTGAAATCACTACTATAATGGTTAGAAAGCAACAATGAATTGACCTGAACAAGATGCAACTGAATTTGCTGACTATAGGTCTCTGTTCAGCATCATTAAATCCTCCTTGATCAAGTATAGCTTTGCCACTCCTCAATGATCTCTGATCATCCTTCAAATTCGCTTCCACAATAATCAGTCTTCATAGCACATTAATTCCACACACACTTTCGCTTCACACATAGAATTTGCAACTTGACCTCTTAATTATACCATTCAAATTTGTCAAATCGGCCCATTTACATGTTACATTTACCAATAAACTATACATCAGTCAGCTACAAATATTACTTTAAACAAATAAACATTATTTCATAAAACAATGAAATCCTTTACTGGCCGGTCTTGCTCGGTAAATACTGCTTTCAAAAATTTTCTAAGTTAACCTTCTTGACTCGGTTAACATTGCAATATCCATAAAATCCTTTGGCTACCGAGTTTACTTGATAAGAACTAAATTCCTTCATGAGAGCTTGGTAAGAACTGCTTTTGTCACATTTCCTTTGATGACTGAGTGATCTAAGTAAGAACTGTTTCTGCCACATTTCCTTTGATGACCGAGTTATCTCGGTAACAACTATTTACTCGGTAGATACTGCAAGTTTTCTTTACTAACCTCGTAGGCTCAGTAGATTCTGTCCTTTTGCCTCGCTGACCATCTGAGCTTGGTAGACTCTATCATTTGCCTTGCTGGCCTTCTGAGCTTGGTAGACTCTATCATTTGCCTTGCTGACCTTTTGAGCTCGGTAGACTCTATCATTTGCCTTGCTGACCTTCTAAGCTTGATAGACTCTATCTGATGACTGATATGACATTTGTGTGACATCAAAGACAACACACAATTGAAAAATTGTATCCAAAAAAAATTCACCTATTAAGGTTACATGTTTTGATCATTCTCATGATTTGCCATGTGAAAGGCCTGCCCTATTAAAGGCTTACAAAGGATTGTTAGATCCTACCCTGTTAAAGGATTTTAGCACCTTGTCAAAAGTGTGTCTAGCTAAAGGACTTCAAAACATTCACTTGGAATGTCACCCTATTAAAGGCTTTATACAATGGTTGTTAAACCAACCTAAGTCCATAGGATTTCATTCTACTAATACAGTTGTTAGAAAGTATAGTAGAATGTTTGATCTCATACACTTACAATATGATATTGCTAATTTAATATCCCTATTTAGTTCATCTCGATCCTCTCTGATCTAATATAAAGTAGTTGTAATCTTGATCCTTTGTTCTACTAACTAATTCTACAATTTTGACCTTCTTCTAAGTCGCCTTCAACTTGATCAATTCATCCCTTTCACTCTCTTCAAATCTCTGCTAGCATTACCTCCTCACATGCATTCTCTCTTACACTCTCTAAAATATAGTGCTTCATCTCTCCTTAAAAATACTTTGGTGGCTTAGGGTTGGGTATGAATATATGGCTACAATTCATCCATTTTGCTTCTTTAGCATTCCAATTATTTGATTCGTTGCATGTTGATTACATGGGGAATCAAATAGATTTGATCTTATCTCCAAGCTTCAAGATATATCCATTAGCTGGCATGCAAAAAGGTTTACATCTTAGTTTGTAAAGGCGTAAACTCTTATGTTGATTCTATGTTGCTCGACACTTGCTAATTAGTGATGCTTGGCACTTACTGAAATTCTGTCTTGCCTGGAACCTGAACATGGTTTGCATCTATTATTCACTCGACACTATCTATTTGCTCAACACTTGACTAACTCGGCGCTTATTGAATTTTTGGCTCAACACATATTGCAACTTAGCACTATTATATATTATACTCAGCATATGTTGCTAGCTCGGCATGAACTTAGCAAATAGCTTAAGTGTGTTGACATTCAATTGTCAAAACCAATCTGAGATCAACAAGCAACACTATACAATAACTTTGAAACTCAAGCATAGAACCTCTTGACATACTAAATATTTACAAACTCAAGGAGCGGATCTCCCTCTGAAGTAGCAATTTGATATGCCCTAAAACCATACTTGGTTGTGATGATAAATTGATCAAGCTAGTTGGCTTCAAACTTTCCTTTCTTTTCTCAGTTTTGGAGGTTTCTCATGTTATGCTACAACACTAGGTCACCAACCTCAAATTCCTAAGGCTTGACCTTCTTGTGAAACTAGAGTTGAACACAATGTTGATATATGTGTAGGTGGTTTAAGGCAGTGAGGCATCTCTCATTGAGGAGTTGCAACTCTTGTAAGTGAGCAACACGGTATTCTTCTTTGGACATCATGTTCTTGAGAGAGATTCTAAGGCAAGGGAGCTTAATTTTAATGGGTAATACAACCTCAGAGCTATAAAAAAGGGAAAATGGAGTGGTTGTAGTGCCTCTTGTGTTTGCAGTTTGTACCTTGTATATTTTGATTCGAGAGATACTTGATACTCTTATCATATGTATTTTGAGATGACCCAAGGATCGGATGTTATACTTTGATTCAGTACCATAGATTCTATACTACTATGTTGTTCAGTTTATCATATTTGCATGTTGATGCTATTTTGAGATGATAGTAGATCTATGATGATATCTAGTTATATGGTTTATTGGACATATTTGTTGATTATGTTATGAGATGAATTTTATGCCGTGGTTATTTAATTCATTCGTGTATCTTTACGCTTTTTGCTAACATGAGTGATGTAAATGGATTAAATAGGTATTTTTAATACATGTTTCTTTGACTATGATATTATATGCAATTGCACTTGATCATGTATTTTAGTGTGCAAGAATTGTATCCTTGGCAGTGGCCTATGGAGTTAGTGATTCAACCATTCATATTTTACCAATGTCGTCCCTATACGGTCAACATATCCTTATTCTTTTTTTTTTAATTAAAACCTTTTAGTGATTAGTAAATCCAAACTCATCTGCATTATGTGATTAGACCAATGAGCATGTCTGTGCATTTAGAGGTTCGCTCTGTCGTGAAAGTGTTCAATGATTTTATGTGATTTTAGGCTTTTAGGCTTTAAATATTTTCGGATTTAATTTCTAGCAACTTTTCCTTAGGTGAATTTCCATTATGGATAATAACTTATTTTCGTTTGGGTCGATTCAGAGTTTAGCTACTCCAGTTGGCTAGTTTCTAAAATTGACTATTCACTCGAAAAGTGAATAAGTATTGGAAAAGTGATTCATTATTCACTTCTCACTTTTTAGAAATAGAAATTTGAGAGCTATTTTAGAAATCCTCTTCTGAAGGATTCTTTTTCTATTCATTTTGGGATCTATGAGCGTGGGATTTTCACGAGGTCAGTCTTGTTGGATTTGGCTCGGAGAGACCTTGCTTTGCCACCACTTTTGGTAATTTTAGAGGGTTATTTATTATATCAAACTATTTACGAATTCTGCCCCTTTTGCTGTGAAGTAAGGCCTTTCCATTTTATTGCTTTTGCTCCATTTCAACTTTCATTTTTTGTAGCAGTATGTTAGGAGGTTGAGAACTACTATTCCCCTCCGTTTTTGTTTACTAGTTTTGCTCCGTTGGTCAGGTATGAACGTTTTACCTATTTTGGAAATGGGGGTTTGGGAGTTTGAGCTATTATGCTGGTCATTTTTGCATGCGATGTCCGATTTCATTAATTTTTGGATTTTTGGAGTTTTTGAACCCAAAGGCCAAATGGGTTTTAATTTTGGAAAATTTCCAAAATTTGGGGTTTTTGCCTTGTTTTGCGTGCTACCCTATTTTCTCGAGTTTTCTCGACATAATGTGATTTGTGGACCTAGATGATCTATTTGGATATCGGTAAGACCACTATTGCACTTTATGTTACATTGGGATGCATGTAGCATCCGTCATCCCGATTATGTTTTTGATTGATTGACTTTTTGCTTTGTGTTCTCATCCAGTCCTTTTGTTATGATCTTTGTGATGGTGGTGTGCCACAACGAGTGCATCTGTCAGGTGACCTATGGGGCTTGATCTTCTGTGGTATTTCTGGAAGTTTTGATCATTGGAGCTGGGTTGGAAATTTGCATGCCTACGAGCACTCATCATTGGATGAGCATGCGTAGGGTAGGGTACCATATGGAGGGGCTTCTATCCTACAACCTAGTGACTATTTCCCCTTGGTTGGCAAAAGAAGTTTTAAATAAGTGATAACTAAATTAAAACATTTAGGTGGTAATAATTATAAGATAATAAAATGTTTGGGTTGTGTGCCTTCCATTGAGAAGAGTTGTTGCCTAGGTTGTGCCTCCTTCTATTGAGAAGAGTAGCTGCCAATACTATCTTGGGATTGTTGATGACAAGCAACTCTCCATGATGTCAGCTACTACGTAGTAGCTCATTGAAATGTCTGACTAGGACCTATAGTTTATGCATTTTCTATGTCTTGGATTCAATCATCATACTTCTTGGTGTGTGTGTTAGCCATGGATGTTGTTCTCTGTGTGTGTTTGTGGTTGGATCATTATCTCCATCAGTACTGCAGGTGTGGACCTATAGGTGCCATGTGGTTGGGAGGCATAGCTACCTTCACAACTACTATGGATCAGTGTACAAAGATGATCTTTTGTTCAAGCATGACCATTGCTGGATGTGAACACTTGGTACTTTGGTTTTCGGAGTATGCTTTCTTGTGGTTTTTATGCTCTCATTGGAATGCTAGTATATCATGTTTAGTTGATGTTATTTACTAATGCATTTCCTTACTTTGATGATTATCATGTGATAGGTGATGTTATCTACTTTGTAGGATTATCTTATGCTTTCCTCTAGCATGTTAGATTTTCTTAAGCTTATGTTTGTAGCATGTTGTAGTAGTGACATCCCTATCACGATAGTACTGATGATCTGATCGATGGCTTGAGATGTTACACGCAGGGGATGTCTCGAACCCATGCTGGTCTTATGATGCTATTGACGGTTGGGAGGAATTATGTATTTGGTTATTTTCTCATTGCGATGTTAATTATGTTTAAATGTGATGTTGCTTTAAGTACACTGTAATGTTTCCCTTTTGTACTTTTCCTTCGCTATTGATTAGATGGTTACACTTTGCTTCCAATTTTTTGTCTTTCAAGTTATGATTCGAGTGTTCTCGCCTCGAAATGTGGATTTGATACTCCCCATGTGGAGGAACTTTGTTTCTTAGTTTCCTTAGCTTTTTGTTGCATTTTGTTCTTATGTGCTAATTTTGGATCTCACACGAGATTGCACTTTGTCATGCGAGGGTGCAAGTCTTCGTGTGACGTGTTGGGTTTCTTTGCGCAGAAATACACTTCTTCACACAAAAACCAACATCAATTTATGTTGTCGATAATGCACTTCCTCATGCAGAAATGTACTTCTTCATGCGGTGTGTGATACTTCGTCACGCGAGAATTTGGTATTCTTGGGCTTCACATGAAAAATGGGGGCTATCTAGGCTTGTCAAAGAAAAGTTCAAAAATTGGTTTTGGGTACCCTTTTTATTTTTACACCTTCCTAGTTGAAAATAGATTTCCTAAGGGGTTTAAAATATATTGTTTAACTTATACTCTAGATATATTTTAATATATGTGATGATTCATTTGAGATAGGTTCCAGACCTCTATGAGCTAAGATAAAGATTCTAGGAAATTTCAGGGCTTCAGAAATTCAAACTTAGCCAAATTTCAGGGCTTCAATATTTTAGACTTAACCAATTTTCAAGAGTCACTATTTGTCTGTCAGCTTAGTTGATCTCTTATGATTTCTCATTTATGTTTTGGCTAGTAGTGGTGTTTGGAGATCCGTTGGTGTTTGGTTGATTGTCAGTCTTCTGTTGCGATCTTTATGATCTATGTATGTTGTTATCATGTGCACTTACACTTGGTTTTTTTTAAATTAAAAAAATATATCTTGCTTGCATTTCATCCTTGTTCCAAGGATCTCCAAGCGGGGCATTATAGTGGCTCTTGTGGGAGTATGAATGGAGGTGCGATAGATCCAAAGGGCAAGAGCAATTTGGAGGTGCTAGTTACAGCTAGTTGCATAACTAGTTTTCTTGAGGATTTTTAAAATGGTTTTATTAGTGGCTTTAGCTTGACCATTGCCTTGGGGGAAGTATTTGGTAGAGAAATGCTGGTATGGTAAATGATCATATGGTATTATTAGTGGCTTCAACTTGACCATTACCCCCAAAAATAGAAAATAAAGAATGTCCATATGGTAAATGATCCATCTGACTAAAATGCATAGGTATCTAGCCACTACAATCACCTAGTACATAGTATCAAATAATAAATACATAGCTCACTCCATCAAACCAAGAAAGAAATAGAACCAACATAACCCCCTATAATGCTAAGAGGTAAGACATGAAAATTGAAACTAAATGCAAAATCTCCTGCAGAAAGAAGAACTAAGAACATCGAGAGTGCAAAAGAAGTACAAACACCTATACTGGCACATGTCATTGACACGTATTGAAGCTAATGTCATGGAAGGAGCACTCACTTGACAAAGGAAGATGGTGAATATGGCCAACATTGAACCTCCCAAGGCACTTTATAATGTAGTGTGAGTACAACAAAACACAAAGATGTCCAAGATCCTAAAATGCAATAGAGTGGCACTTTATATCAATGCGTTTGCAAAAATACTACAAAAGGATGTCAACAAAGATTAAAAGAGACATAAGGCCGATATAATAGATAATACAACCCATGAAAAAATATTTAAAACAACAAAATCAATCCCTAGACCTAAAATAACCAAGATATCCATCAAAATGCTAAAAATAAAAATAAAAATGAATGGGATGTGCCTAGAGTAGAATCTTGAAAATAGAATGTCTCTTGGAGTGCAAAATTTAACTTCTGACTTTGACAGCCAAAACAACCCACCAAATGGCATCAAAAATCTAAATTAACTACACCATTATGACGAGCTCAGAGTGAACTTTCCAATGTTTCTTTCAAGTTAAAATACAGAGTCTGGATGAGCGAGTTATGGCCATAAAACCATGTGTATGTCAAAAAAGTGATGGAAAAGCAAAAAAATTACCATCTCCATATTCTTGTCAAAATACATTGAAGAGCATGCACACAAATATCAGAAATTGCCTCGAGAAACATGTTAGTTCTGTCAAACTATCTTGTTTTGCATGCTGAAAAATCTTGATTTGCATGAGAAAAAATCTTGATTTTTGTACCAAAAACAACAAAAGTGACACCTCGGGAAACATGCCAAAATTATCAATTTTTGAACCAAAATTATTGATTTGCATGCCAAAATTCATAAAATCACCACCTCAAGAAATGTGCTAAAATATTAATTGTTGAACCAAAAAATATCGATTTGCATGCAAAAAACAAAAAATTGCCGCCTCAAGAAACATACTTAATCTAGGAGCAATATTTTTTAACCTCAAATTCCAACTATCTCCAAATCCAACAAATTTTATATGAAAATAGGAGTTTTTGTGCATTATGAGCTCAAAGGTGATGTCTTTTTGGGCTCAAATTGGATCAAACAATTGTGACCCCCAGATTCAATAAAAAAAAACTCTAAAAAATGAAACCCTGTGAAAAAAAAAAAAAAAAAAAGATCTGAAAACCAAGCCAGGCTTCTCACAAATAGAATAGGGGCATGAAGATCTAGAGCTATAATACCATGTGTGGTTTGAACAATACGCAATACAAATCCAAAAAGCCTGAAGAATACCTGCATGTAAAAACCTATCACAGAGAAGAAAAAGACAAGAAGAGGCAAGGGTTTTCTCTAAAAGTATGCACATAGTATTCTTAGAAATGAAAAAGATGTAAGATAATTACAAATGATCTATCCTTAAAGAAGGAGATCGAAACCTGAAAAGGGTAACCTAAAAGATAAATACTATTCAATAATTACTAATTAATTATTAAATGAGAATGCAAAAGGTGCATGAAGTGAAATCTTAAGAAGGGAGAAAAGGTAATTTAATAAATTAAATTAGATTAACCTTTTTTTATGACAATAGAGATCCTAGAGAAAAGGTCCTTAGGAGTCTTGATGCCACATTTGAAAAAATGTAGAGCATTAGTGCCTTGAGTCTTGGCTAGAGGAACACCTTGAATGGAAAACAACAGAGACCACCAAATGTTATGCTAATTCAAAGAAAGCTAGTCATGAAACCCATCACCATCCCAATGAAGCCAAGGCTTCACAACTTCCCAAGCTTTCCAAATGCTCTTGATAAAAAAAGAGCCTTGGATATGAACAGGCTCCTGCATAATGGAAAGAGTCTGAAGACCAATCCCCTTCCATGTAGGCCTATTAATAGGAAATCCAGAAGAGATATAGTGTTGAACCAACACTTTCCAAGCTTCATCACTAGTGAGAGCATAAATAATCCACTTAGCACAAAGAGAAAGCCCTTGCTTATGTGTGGAAAATAGGCCAAGACCTCTAGACTCTTTAGGGACATAGTAAAAATACCAACCCTGTGAAAGCTATGATGATTAGAACCAAAAGCCCAAAGAAAGTCATGAAGCAAGTGTTCTAGCTTGAGGTAGGAGACTTTAGAGGGAGCCCAACAAGAGGAGTATTACACATGAGTAGCAGCCAACACCTTCAAGAAAATCTAAAATTTCCCCACAAGAGAGAGGGGATTGGTAATCTAGTAGTCAAGATTTTTCTCAATTTTCATAATTTTAACTATTTCACTTATATACAAGTTGATAAATTATTTTAGTTAGAAAATTTAATCATTTTTAACTATTGTAATCAAACGATATGATTACAAAATTATATTTAAAAATATAATTTTCCATCAAATAGCTTATACTTTTTTCTTTTTTTTTGGATTGGTAAGAGGCTAAACCTAAGATTATTATTTATTAAGGACAAGAGATCAAACCCAAGACTTCTTTGATAAAAGAGGCTTACAATTTACTATTGTGTTGTATGCTCTTGCCTTTATCAAATAGCTTATACTATTTATTAATACAAATAATTTTATAACTTATATTTGAAATAATACATTATTATTATTATTTTAAATAAAATAATTTTATGTAAATTTATAATGTCTTTATAGAAAATTAATAATAAAATCAAAATTATATTTATCATAATTTTCTATGACTACAATTGTATTTTAATAAAAAGATTAAAATTATATATATATATATATAATTGTATTCTTTAATGCATTATCAAATTTTTAAAATGAAAAATTGATTGTAACTAGCATTTAATCAATATGGAGGAGAATGTGGAGAAGCGTTGGCTGTCGACTGGGCTAGGGTTTTTTCCCTAGCCTGTTCTTGGTGTTTGATCTTTACTATTTTTCTGTTATGTTTGGATTGCTAGCTACTGGACATAATTTGCGTCAGTGTTTTTGGAAATCTTATGCAGTCAATTTTGGATTGGGGTTTTATTGTTTGCATGGCAGGGCCTAGGATTTATTCTTCGTTGGTGAGAACAGATGGTTCTTCTCCAACTATGCATGTAATGTGATCTGAATCGTTTTATTCAAGGGAGAGCTCCAAGTTGAAAAAAGTTAATGGTTGTTTTCCGCGTAGCCATGATTGCCCTGTTTTGGTTATTCCTCCAACGGCTGTAATGGAGGACATTGATTATTGGACCAAGCATGCTTTGATATGCAAATTTCTTGGAATCCAGATTTCCCTATCCGCTCTTGAGGCATGGATCCGCCGCTCATGGCAGGTGGAAGGTGATATGGAGATTATGTTGGCAAGGAATAGTTATTTTTTTGTTGTATTCTCTTGCATGCCTGATCAGGATCGTGTTTTTGAAGGAGGCCCTTATTTCTACAACCATGTGGGGTTATTTTCAAACCTTGGCATTCAGGTTTTAATTCTGCTGAGGATCTCCCTTCAACAGTGCCAGTTTGGGTTCGCTTGCCTCATCTTCCCTTGGAATTTTGGCGTGAAGACATCCTTCGACAAATTGTTGCTTTGTTGGGGAAGTCGACTGCGATCGCACATCAATCCCTCGATAAAAAGGTTATTTCTTATGCTAGAATTTGTGTTGAAATTAATTTGAATAACCCATTACCAGATTCTTTGGAAATTTGTATGGGGGATTTTTCTTGGGTACAGCAGTTAGATTATGAATCTCTCCCTTTCCATTGCCGGATTTGTCATGAGTATGGTCATTTACTGCATCAGTGCCCCCGTAACTCAAGTTTCAAAGGAGTGGATGGTTCTACAGCTGGCAATACTGGTGGTTTGGCAGATACTACAGGGAAAGGACAATCTCAAATGGCTAATACTACCAAGGGGATGAATCCGCAAGATGCTACAGGTAAGGGTAAGGCTCAAATGCAGGATAAGGATGGATTTACCCCTGTTCGCCCTTGTGCTAAGGGCTATGGTCAAAAGTGGCCTTTGAAAGAAAGATTATCTGATTCAGGTTTTAACCACTTTGAGGTGCTGGATAGTATGGTTCTAGAGGAGGGTATTCCTCCTCCTATCTCTTCTAATCTAGTTTGCCCAGATGAGAGATCTGTTCCTAATGATGCTTGTGGGGTATCCCAAGTTGTAGTATATCAGAATTGTGAGGGCCCTGTAGCTCCTGTGACAGAGGCTCTGGTGACTCCTGCAGTGTTGGAGGATAATGATGTTGTTTTAGCTGACTTGGTTAAGGATGTGCTACCATCAGGTAAGGGCAAGGGTTCTCCTCTCCCCTTGGGGTTGATGTCTCGACCCTTTAAGCGAGCTTCTTCTACTCCTCTAAGGAGTGGGCGCAAAACAGACCAAGAGAAGATTAAATTCATAGGCGATATATTGATTGAGTCTGGTTCAATGAAACCTTTGGATTCTCATTTTCCCAATTCTACCCAATGATGATTATTCTCTCATGGAATGTAAGGGGGTTGAATAGCATCCCTAGACAAAAGGCTATTCATAACTTGGTGGTTGATCATAGCCCTGATGTTTTTTGTATCCAAGAGACTAAGCTCTCTCTGGAGTCTATGGTCCAACATGCCTCTAGTATTTGGTCTCGTGGCCAATGCCAGTGTGTTGGGGCAACAAGCAGTGCGGGTGGTTTAGCTATATTTTGGGATCCTCAAAAAATTTCTCCTCTTGGCTGGATGTCTTCTCGCTCAGCTCTCTCTATGGTAGCTTCTGCTCTAGACTCAGGAGAGGTAATCATGGTTACTAATGTGTATGCACCTGTTGATCTTGTGGGAAAGGAGGAACTTTGGGAACATATTCAATATGTTAGAAATTGTCATCCTTATCATCCTTGGGTGTTAGCAGGGGACTTCAATTCAGTTTTAAGTCTGGAGGAGAAGCATGGTGGTTTGGCTAGATTGGGGCCTTCTTCTGCTCTTCTTCGGCAACATATATCTCTTTTGCATCTCTCTGATGTTAAGCCTTCTAATGGTCTCTATACCTGAAATAATCGCAGAACTAGTGTTGCTGCTATCTCAGAACGTCTAGATAGATTTCTTGTTTCTTGCTTCTGGGTTAGTGGCACCCTTACTATCTCTTCAAAAATCCTTGATTGGAGGGGTTCAGATCATTGGCCAATCAAATTTTTCGCTATAGGGGCTTATGTTCTGAAGCATCCTCCTTTTAAGTTCCAGTTGATGTGGCTTTGAGACTCCTCTCTTCATGATTGTGTTTTCTGTTGGTGGAAAGATGGTGCTCCTGCATATGGTACTGCAATGTTCTCATTTTCTAAAAGGCTTCAATATGTTAAAAGGCAGCTCAAGATATGGAATAGGGAATGATTTGGGAACCTTCACTTTATGAAAAGGCTTGCTCAAGAAGATCTTGATGTCATCACAAGGGAGATTAGAGATCGAGGTTTCTCAGAGGATCTTGGCAAGGCTGAATCCCTTGCTTCTAGAGCTCTAGAAGAATGGGAACTTCGAGAGGAAATTTTTTGGAAGCAAAAGGCTAGAGTTGATTGGCTCCAGGAAGGTGATCGTAACACTGCCTTTTTCCATAAAATAGTGCAATCTCGCCGGAATCAGAGCACTATCTCTTCTTTGGTTAATTCTCAAGGTATCTAACTGAATTCCTTGCTAGCTTTGTTCCAGGAGGCTATTTGGTACTTCTCTGCCCTCTTCTCTGAGGACTCTCCTCCTACTGATAATGAAGAAAATCTTATTTTGTCCTGTATTCCTTCCCTTATCACTCAAGAAATGAATGATTATCTCATGCGTCCTATTTCTTTGGAAGAGCTGGAGGAGGTGGTCTTTGGCATGCCTAAGGGGAAGGCTCCTAGTCCTGATGGCTTTCTAGTTGAATTCTTTCAGGAATTTTGGGACATCATTAATCATGATTTGTTGGAGGTGGTTAAAGAATCCTATGCTAGCAAGCAGATGCTTCGAGCTTTGAACTCTACATTCTTGACTCTTATTCCTAAGAGAGAGGGTGCTAATCAATTGGAGTGTTTTAGACCAATTACCTTATGTAATGTGGTTTACAAAGTTATTACTAAGTTGATTGCTAAGAGATTGAAAAGGTGGCTTCCCATTATTATCTCAGAAGAACAAGGTGGTTTTGTTGCTGGCAGACAAATTTTGGATGGGGTGGTTATTGCTATTGAGGCTATTCACTCTATGGCTACTTCCAGGGAGAGAGCCATGTTTGTTAAGCTGGATATGGCTAAGGCCTACGATAGAGTTAAATGGAGCTTCCTAAGGAGTATTCTTCTTTCTTTTGGATTTAGCTCTGACTGGGTGAGTTGGATTATGAGTTGTGTTACTTCTGCCTCTTTTTCAATTCTTATTAATGGTCAACCTTCTCAACTATTTGGTGCTTCTAGAGGCCTCCGCCAGGGTGACCCTCTCTCCCCATATCTATTCATCGTCATGGCTGAAGGCTTGGGCAGATTCATTAAGCATCAGGTGTCCCAGAATTCTATTCAAGGCTGGCAGTGGGGTAATGGCTTACCTTCTCTTTCCCATCTTCAATTTGTTGATGATTCTGCTCTTGTTGGTCTTGCTAGGATCAAGGAAGCTGAAGCCTTTCGACATGCTTTGGACGTTTATTTGGCAGCTTCAGGCCAGAAAGTTAATGAGCACAAATCTTCCATTTACTTTTTTAACACTCCTGATTCTATTCAGCACAGGATTGTTGGTATCCTACGGTTTCAGATAGGATCACTTCCTTTGACTTATCTTGGCATCCCTATTGTTGTTTCCAGGCAGCCACATCTCTTCTAGCAAAATTTGATTACCAAGCTTAAGGATAAGGTAAATCATTGGACTCATAGATGGCTTTCTACTGCTGCCCGGGTTACTCTTCTTCAAGCTGTTATCCAAGCTCTTCCTACTTATCGAAGCATGGTTCACACTGCACCTATTTACTTTCTCAAGGAGTTTGATGCTCTTTCTCAAAAATTCCTTTGGAGTGGTAATTTGCGTAGTACTAAATGGAGCTTGGTTAATTGGGCAACTGTTTGTAGGCCTAAAAAGGAGGGTGGTCTTGGTCTTCGATCTGCTCTATTGAGTAGTCAAGCTTTGGCTGCTAAACTTTATTGGCGATGGTGCTCTGGACAACATCAACTTTGGGCTCGTATTATCACTCATAAATATTTTCATGGTGCTGATCCTTGCTCTATTTTTGCACTTCCTCTTGAAGGTCGTGGCTCAATGGTTTGGCATACTTTGAAGACAAGTGCGATGTTGGTAAAGAGGGGTCTGTTTTGGATATGTAAAGGAGGTTCTCAGGCTTTGTTTTGGTCTGATGCTTGGGATGGATTCCCTTCCATTTTATCCATATACCCTCATCTTCAGCCTCTTTGTGACTCTTTTCTTGCCGCTGGATGGGATAAAGTGGCTCATTACAAGACTCCTTATCAATTGGGACCTATTTTTGGTTACAGATGGAAGCATTCTTTTGATTGGCCTCCTGGAGGTACAGACATGGATCATTAGGAGCTTTCTCAAATTCTGACCTCTAGAGAGTGTTCTTCTTTGCTTGGTCCAGATGTTTTGGCTTGGGGCGGTACCTTGTCTAGTAAATATCATGTCTCTGCTGGGTATCAGGAGATAACTAGACAATTATTTGGGGATGCTGAGGTCCCTTGGTGGAAGCAAGTTTGGAATAAAGTTTCTTGGTCCAAGTGCAATTTTTTCATGTGGCTAGTGGCTCACAACCGTTGTCTTACCTGGGATAATCTTTGTAAACGTGGATTTTAGGGCCCCTCTTATTGTGTTTTGTGTGGTAATGGAGAGGAGTCTGTCTCCCATCTGTTCTTCCATTGCTCCTATTCTACTCAGATATGGCACCTTTGGTGGAGCGCTTGGGGTTGCTCTTGTCGGCATGCTTCCTCTTTGCCTGAGTTTTGGGCCCGCTTGGGTACTGCTCCCTCCAAGTCTTCTTTTCTCCATGCTGCTTGGATTGTTGGCCCATCTTTCATGCTTTGGCATATTTGGTTGGAGAGGAATCGTCGCATATTCCAAGATGTTCAACTTGGTGTTTTGCATCTTTGGTGGAAAATATCACATTCTCTTCAGGAAACTATTCTTGTGAAGTGTGAGCTTGATGGGGGTATGGATCCGGTTGATCTTGCTATCTGTAATCGCCTCAATTTTCATCTGCAGGATGGGGCTGCAGCTCATAGGTTACCTTCTATGTCCAGGCAGCTTCACCATCAAAGGAAGGGTCGGGTTAACCGAGATGGGCACTGGACTCCTCCTCCTTGTGGAGTTCTGAAAATTAACACTAATGGTTCTTCTGGTGGGAATCTTGGTCCGAGTGGTAGTGGCAGAGTGGCTCATTGTAGTTCTGGGGATGTTAAATTTTTCTTCTCAGTTCATAAGGGTGATTATACTAACAATCTCATGGAAGCTCAGGCTATTTTATATGTTGTGGAACAGTGTTGCTTGCGGGGATGGAGTAAGATTATCTGTGAGTCTGATTCCCAGGTGGTGGTGAACATGCTTTCTTCGCAAGAGCTTGAGGATGTTAGTTGGCAGTTGGCCACTGTTGTTAAGCAGATTCTTTTCTTCTCTTCCTCTTTTCAGTTCATTAGGTTCACGTATATTCCTCGTGAATGGAATAGAACTGCTGATTGTTTAGCCAAATGGACATCTAGTCATGATCCAGGTTGGAATATTAGGGATAGGAGGCAACTGTTCTTTGAGATGGTGCAAGAATTTGATGATCTTGTTGCTTAGGATCGAGCTCCTTGTTGAGCTCTCCTTGTTGTATTTATTTCTGTCTTAATAAATTTTTACTCCTCTTTTTGCAAATTTTTAAAATTAAAAAATATAATATTAAAGAGTATAAATTTAAACCTACTCTTTAGGAATTAGCGAATCTCAACTTTGAGTGTTTTCATTATATTAGTTTTGTGAAATTAAATGAAGATTTCATTGTTTTTTAGTTTTTTAATTTATGAAATAATATTTTAACATTAACATATGGTTGAGGAATTGATGATATATATAATTTATAGTTTATTATGAGTTATGTTTTTTTTGGAGTGTGCTTATAGTTATTTCTAAGAGAATATAGTCATATACTATAATGGGTCAGTTAATATGGTGGAAAGTTAACTTGCCTGATTCTTTGAGACATATGTTTGTTGATTGTACTTTTGCTAGAGAGATTTGGCTACTCTTTGGTATCATTATCTCTAAACATGTTTCTACTTTTGATATTATTACTGGTTATATTCAGAATCTTTAAAAAGATGCTAACTTGTTCTGGCAAATCCTTTCTTCCTACATCCTTTGGTTTATTTGGAAATTTAGAAACAAGGATAAATTTTAAGGCAGTGGTAAATTACTTACTAGTTTTCATCGAAAACTCATTTTTTTGAAATCACTTCTCAAGTCTGTTGTATTATGAGGCTGGAGAGGGAGAAGTTGTTACGTTTCCTTCAGGATGGCCAGGCTACCATGTTTATATATGAAATGAAGAATATATATGAGTGGGCCAACATTGCCCCAAATCAACATGCCTTTGATGAGGCTCTCAAGAAGTTGATTAAAGAGATGCGTGAGACTAGAGGGTCGTATTTTGACAAACTTGAGCTCTTCACTCAAATTTTGGAAAGAAAAAAAGTTGTTTGGATGGAGGGCGATGCTAGTTGGACCTCCTGGATGGAAGATTACAACAATATTCTCTATTAAGCCTCTTCTTTTTGTATATTTCGAGCTTCATCTTTTATTGGTTCTCTTTGATATACCTTTTGGTTTCCACTTGATACTTTGGGGTTGAGGCCTCACCTCCATGTGATATTTTGAATCTCTTCTCTTTGATCTATCGATATATAATATTAAAAAAATAACAAAATTTAAATTATATTTATCTTAATTTTCTATTACTAAAATTTCATTTTAATAAAAAGATCAAAATAATATATAAAAAATAAGTATTCTTTTTAAAGAGGAAAAAATTATAATATTAAAGAGTATAAATTAAAAAGTTTACTCTTTAGGAAGTAGCAAATCTCAAATTTGAGTGTTTTCACTATAATATATGGTTGAGGAATTGATGATATATATAATTTATAGTCTATTATGAGTTATGTTTTTTATTGAGTGTGCTTATAGTTATTTTTAAAAAAATATAGTCCTCTACTATAATGGGTCAAGAAATATTGTAGAAAGTTTTTATTGGCATGAATTAAATGGGAAAAAATAAGTATTCAAATATATAGTTCTAATTATTGAAGTATTTAATTAAATTATTTTGTTACAACATTAAGTTGAGGGAGAACAAAAAGTTATCAGAAATATTATACTAAATAAGATATAATAATAAAAATGATTGAAACAATATCATAATGTATTTAAGACGAGAGTGAACAACACAAAGAGGTCTTAGGTTACTAGTTAATTCATACTATTAAAAAATCATATTAAATTTAAATTATATTAACAAAATTAGTAAATGTACTATATTTTGTAATATGTGTAATATAAAATTGTTTCCTAAAAATTCGCCGCACAAATTGCAATTGATGCGGTGCTGCCTCGTGTACAACAATTGTATAAATGGACGTTTTTAAGTAATAAACAAAACATGATATAGAAAACGGAAGTGTATAGAAAAGGAATGAAACCCCTTGACATCACATTCGCGACGTCCGTGCGAAGCAAAAAATATATATTTTAATACAGTTACCTAATCTTGGCCACCGACCCAAAATCAAAAGAAAATGAAAAGAATCGTCCTCACGTTGCAGGCTCGAGTCTTTCGAGAACCCATTAGCGAAAAAAAAAAAAGTTAGCACGTTGAGGGCGGAACCATCTGAATTATCCTTGGCCTTTTGGTCTAGAGTTCGAATCCCATGAGATTCTAAGGAGTTGGCCAAACCGTCTCCAGTGATCTAGTGTTCGAATCTTTATACGTCTCCATCATGTGACATGACCGCTTACATTACAAGGGCTATGAGACTAGTAACTAAATTGTCTCATCCCAAATACCCTTATCCCCTGGAAAACAATTGAACCCGAACAAGTAGGTAAATTAATTCACTGATTAAACGAATAAATGCCGTCAATTTTTTTAGAATTTGAACACAAGTACAGTATTTGCAGGTGTGCAAATATTTAAATTGCAGGCTTTTAAAACATAATAATTATCTGACCACTACAGAAACTCGAAACCTCGGTCTATACAATGAATTGGGCTCAAGCTCGATCCTCATACAATGCTGGTTATATTTTCTGAAGTAATCTAGTGGTACTAATTTAGAATAGAAAATTGACGGATTTTAAGTATTTTCAATTCATATTGTTTCTTGCTGTTGTTTTTGGATCCCCTTGTATGTCTTTTACACGATGTTCCTGAAGTGTAATTTAGTATTAAAAAAATCTCTACAAGACGACCTTCATAGGTTGTACGTTAATAAAACAAAGGGTCACAGTTCATTTCATGACATGACACATATTTGTCCAAAACCAAAAAGAATTATTACTTTGTAACACGTGGGATGTTTTGAGTATATCGGAGGAGCCAGTTTTTGATTAAGAAGTTGGAAGATTAAAAAAATTAACAATTCCCAAAGAAATCTTGCAGAACTTCATAGCCGAATTTGCTGAATGAATATGGTGGGGAGAGAAGACAAGCCCTAACACTAGTGGGCAGGTATATAAATCACGAACATTTTGTGTGGCACTAGATCAAATGTTCGATTCTCATCACGTACTCCAAATCAGTAAATGTATACTAGCGGAAATTGCAAGGCATACGGATTGGTGTATAAACTACAAATTTACATCAAAGTAAGTAGGCAGGTATTTCAACAATCTATACTATTAAAAAATGGAGATTTGGTGACTACAGGAAAATCACTGTTCTCTCAAACTAGAATCTTCCATCTCCATATTCCAGGAGAAACACGGCCATCTCAATCAAAATTATTCGATCTCCACGGTGCAGGAAAAACACCGTTCTCTCACTCAAACATAGTGGATTTTTATATTCTCCGAATTCTGTATTGTACTCTAAGATTCAACAGCATATAATTTACTTAAATCAAACATTTCCAATCACATTTTATAATCCAGCGTCAATTTATAATTCATATACTAATTTGCAGTTGCACTCCACGATTCCACCTTAATTTGCAATTATTCCTTTAAAGAAAAGCTGAAGAGAAGCTATTTCTAGTGCACAAAGGTTCTATTTCAAAAAAAAGGCAACACTATTTCTTGAGAAGTAATACTTAAATACGCTTCAGTGGAAAAATCCAATCGGTCGCGTGATCGACCCTCAGACAGCTCGTTGATAGCTACAGAACAAAGGCAATGTTGATGTTTCCGGTCATAACAAGCAACAATAAATCTCGAATTTTTAATTTTAAAACAACAGAATACAAGTGTGAAATTTCCAGTCAAAATCTAGGTGTCATCACGAGCTTTGAATGAAGTCCCACTCTGCTCCATACAAAACAATCTTTAAAACAAATAAGACAACTGGATACGTTTCGAAGAATAATATCGCTAAAAGTCAGCTCTGCTCGGCAGCGCATCTAATGTAATCGATTACAGAAATCCCCGAACTAAGATGTCAATTAAAAAAGGCTGTAAATTGACAGAACGAAAGAGAAATGGCTGTAAAGAGAGGGCGGTATCTGGTTACTGGTATTAAAATGATTGATGCCAAAAACAAGGTAAATTTTCACCATTCCAGCCCTTAATCATACAGAAACAATTGTTTTCCCTGCCAAATCTTCTATTCTCATGAGTCAGGCATTGAAGGAATAAAAATCAGTGCAAGAGCTGCATTTGCAGTCCCTGAAGAGACAGATTTCACAACCCAAGCAGACGCAGAAATGGCAGCCATCACAGCCAGGAACCTTGCTGCATCCCCTGTATGCCTTTCGACTTGCCGCCCTTTCTTCCTCCAATTTGCACCCAATTCGCTCATAAGCAAAACCAGAACAAACCCAATTGGGATCAGCGACAGCCAAATGGTAAGCTCTGCATTCTTCCCTGTTGCGGCGCTTGAATCGGCGCTCCTTCCCACAGGCGGCGCAGCGGACGAATTCATCCCTATGAGCGACCCTGGGCTTCGAACCCTGGCCCTTCATGTTTTTGTAGTACCCTAAAAGCTCAGTCTTGCAGAGGGGCAGTTTCTTGTTGTGGCGGAGGACCCAGATGTTCTTCTTCCAATTCTTCGAGCGGTTTCCGGCGTGTTTCTCGAAAGCGGGCGGTTTCATGGTGCCCTCGTCGCAGCAGCCGCCGGGAGAACACTAGCAGCTGACGATATCAAAACTCCCGTCTTCGCCAATTCTCAGGCAGGCCACCGCGTCTCCGTATTTGGCGCTGGTGCAGCCGCACGTCATTTCAACGAAGCCCAGTTCCCTCTTCAGTCCCGCCAATCCCAAAAAATGCTCGTCCTTGAATCCTCCTCCGCCATTAGCGTTCCTAGTAACGTCACTGTTCTCCGCCTCTTCCTCCATTCTCGCAGCCCCACATTGCGCTTCCCTTCAACCTGCCGAATGAAATACTCAAAAAGCCGCTTGGGCCCTTTTGACCGGTCCATATACTTGCTAGACATTTTTCCTCGTATAATATCATTTATTTTCTCAGCCATTAGAAGGACGGCTTAAAATCACACACTAACGCTTCATTCATAAGTTAAAACTATTAAATCGTCAAACTTGATTTAAGTTTTTTATTAGTGTGTGATATTTAAGGGTGATTTCAAATACCAAAGTTCTAACTCATATTTACTATTGTTTTTCTTTAGTTAAATGTATTTTAAGTTGGAATAGAGGGAAGTTTGGTTAAATGTGTTTTGAGTTGGAGTAGAGGGAAGTTGACATGATTCATTTCTTTGACTATCATTTAAATTCAATGCGTGATAAGTGTTTCATTCTAATCATGATAGCAATATCACAAATTTACTTGGCTAAAAACAATTCTACTTATTTATACTTTTTTTGTAATTGTTTACGTTATTCTCCTATAAATAGGAGCAATTGATTTTGTTTTTGTTAAATGTTTGGTCCTTTTCATTTAAGCACCCCATAGTTTATAAATGTTTGGTCCTTTTCATTAATTTTGTTTTTGCTAAATGTTTGATCCTTTTCATTTATTTTGGGATCTATATGTTATGTTTGTTGGAATATAAACTTTATTTATTAAAAATAAATAATTACTTTAAGTTGCAAGCTATCGACCACGTTATGTGCCTTACTTTAAGGTCACTTTGTCAAAATACAAAAGAAAAGAAATTTAAAATATTTGGATTCTTTATTTTGATTATTAAAGTAAATGAGTTGTAAAAATAATTAATGATATTAATATTTTTTATAGAATTATATATATTTTTAGATTACATACTTTTTAATATATTAACATATAACATATTTAGTGGTGATTTTCTATCAAGATTCAATCATGTAATTCCTATAGCATGTAATCTTGATACTAATATCACAATTTGAAATAATGTGCAAAATAACTCCTCATAATCAATATAATTTATGATATATTTGCCAATTACAAATTTCAAACCATTGGAGGTCATAATACTTGGAGTATTTTTAAATTTGTTTTTTATTAATGGTAAAAACAAGTTCTGAAGGGGTCCTAAAACCCTTCACAAATTCTTGTCTAGGGGATATTCAACTAAGCATAATTAAAAAGACCAACTACCAAGATAATGCAACAACCTACAAAAAGGTCGAACAGAAGCCCTAAAAAAAAGGGCCAAAGGAGATCGGCAGATAAACAATGAAAGAATGAACTCTAAATCAGCCCATAGGGAAAGAAACTCTCAATTAAATAAAACAAGGAAAACACTAGAATTTTCCTTTGTCTCAGGGACCTTCTTTTGGGAGCAAAGCTTCATGTCGAAATAAGGAGAGGACTTCTTATGATATATTCCACTAAGAGGGATCCACCCCTCCTTAATCAACCAAACTGCCATCTATGATTCTAGCATAAGCAAATATGTCGCAAAAGTTCCACGTGAAGAGACATTGGCTTAGCCAAATGCAAATACATCAAGAGGATCAATTGCAACAAAGCCAACTCATATTAATTATTTTTTATTATATATTCGCTAATTTCAAACTTGAAATTTACATTATTTGAGGTCGTATTACTTAGTTTAAAATGTTTTCAATCTAATTTCTATTTGTAGATGACTCGACATCTACAATTCTATTTTTTGGGATTACGCTACAACTACAAATACAACCTCACTCCTTTCTTATTTATACTAAATTTAAATTTTTTTTTAATGTTTAATCTTAACAATGTGATTGATTTGCACCAACCAATATGTAAAAGTTTCAAATTACATGAACTAATATTTATGTTTAAAAGCATCACCCTAATTCACTACATTCATATATGATCTTATCATCAACTATGAAGACAATAAAATCAATTGTCACATTTCAAGAGACCAAGATGTCCCTAATAAAAACCACACCATTATTTAGAATCTTTGTCATTACTTCACACATTAGTGTCCACAACCAAGTGGAGAAAACAAGTTGGGAAACTAAAAAGTGGGATTCACAAGGAGTGGCCATACAATGAATCACATTTTGACCTAGCAAGCATTAATGAGGAGATTAGAAAATACCCTTGTTGTTTGTTCTTATTTTATGGATTTTTGTAAGGTATTTGAAAAAGTCTCACAATATTTTCTCTTGGAAATGATTAAGGCGTTAACTCTTTCATCTTTGGTGCTTTATTTAGTAATGTTGTTATATGTATCTATTGTTGGCACAATTCAAGCAATTATTGAATTTTGATGTCATTTTATGCATCTATTTGTGGCACAATTCAATCAATTATTGGTAAAATATAAAATGTTTGAAGTGGTATATTTTTTGATAAGGTTTTCCACTCTCTACTAAACCTTTTGGATTCTACATCAACAAATTGGAGGAACTATATAACCTATAATTGGTGAAAGATTGTGTTATTTATCCCATAAAGTTTATATTGTGACTTCCTCTTGGAAGACTAAACCTTGAATTGAAGCTACGATGTTGAGATATTATGATGAATTTATTGTGTCATGTTAAAATTTGCAACACAAGTACCCCCAAGATCAAACAAAAATATAAGAACAACATTCACAAGGAGGGAAGCAAGAAAATAATTATTCTCAAAAAGCAAAGAAGATAAGATTAATGATTGTAGGATTTGTTACAATGCATACAATGCTATCCTTTTATTTGAAAAATAAATGTCTCTAAAATTAGAGAAAGGGGCTAAGATTAGAAAACTAGTGCATAATATGCAAATAAGAGTTGACCAAGAAAATTAGAGCCCACCTAGACTGAACAAAACTAAATTTGGCTCAACTAAAAGAACTTAAGTTAGGCATACTTAAGAAAATATTTTCTCAACTATGCAAGATTAATATTCTTGAGCATGTAAACAATTAACTAATGAAACATATATACAAATGTTCCTAATGCAACTAGTATCCATACTCTAACACCACATGACAAAAAAATTATAGTTTATCTTCTCTTTGCATTGCTATTGATACCAAATGAATTAGTCTAGTTCCTAATATAGTGAAGTTGTTACAATGTCGTGTTCAAATTCTAATGAAGCTAAAATAATACCCCAATGTGTAAATTCAATTGGTTGGATCCATTGAATAAAATTATTTGAAGTGACTAGCCACATGATCGTTTGGGTGATGATTCATCCTTATATCCAAGTCATGCCCAAAAGAAAATCATGCCCCTTGGAAGAAATACTTTCTTCCTAAGTACTTCCTATGATTTCAATCTGCTCTCTTGTATTTTATAAAAGATTAGAGAATTATGTTTGCTAATACATCATGATAGAAAAATCCTCTTTTATTGTTAAAAACCATACTTAGTCTTATTATTTAAAATTATAGATTCAATCTCAACGAAACTCTAATCAATTAATTTAGAAAATCCTTTTGTGGATATTTTCAAGGATGAATAATCTCTTCATTTGCTTCTTAATGGAGCTTACAACACAATGCATAAAAAAATTAGTATTTTTTACAAAGTAAATTAAAATAATCTTAAATAATATAGTGTAAGTTGTCATGGCCTAGATATCTTTTCAAAAAAAATCTTTAGGATCTATTTGTTATTTGTTGCCTTGGGTGAATGGTGGAAACCCTATTTTTGTAATAACTTAGAAGCTTCAACATGTCCACACCAAGTCTTCTGATTTTATTTAAACATCTCATTAAAAGATATTGTGAGATTCAAATTTGAGAAAATCGCTTTGTTTATGGTCTGATGAATATGAAGATCAAGCTTTGATATCACACATAGTGATATAAGTTGCACTAGACAAGAGTATAATTCAAAATGTGTCATAAATGTTTTACAATAATTGAGCAATATGAACCACTTCATGATGGAAAACCCTTAAAGGTATTAAACATTAATAAAATTTACAACTTGATGCTGATAAAGCACCCACTATCTCTTATATCATAGTTATGCATGGATCCTTCTCAGACTAACTTCATTGCCAATATAGGCCTACATTAATGATCATATAACTTAATAAAAAGTACTATTTCCCTTATATCAACTTCAACTATCCTTGCACACTATAAAATAAATGATGTGTCATAAATTTCTCTTACAATTAGTGAAAAACATGCTTTTAGGTTTGATCTTAGTATATTTCAATGAAGATCTCATTATTTTACTTAAAATCATAACCACCCTCTTAACTGCTATAAAATTTAGAGTGCATTCATTCAAGTTGTGGACCAAAGTAAAAAATAAATAAAGTACCTTTAATATTATACTATCTAAAAATATGCAAGCTAAGAGATATATCGCTCAAATAATTTATTTGTAAAACTTAAAATCTCCTTATTAGCTCCTATCATGGCAGAGAACTATTGTTGAGTATCCTTTCTTAAACAAAGATTAAACACATTGGTAGGACCAATCAACATTAATATTTCTCAAGATTTATTTTACACTTATGCATAATAATAAAAAGTGCTCAAAGGTTAAACAAATATCTAAGTTGGGTTGTATATCATTGGTATGAATTAACAATCTAGAAATTTGTTAGATATTTAGAGTTTCTCAATGCTACAGAAGGCATAAATTTCTAAAAAGAAATATTTTAGAGGAGTTGGTGTGTTGCAAAATTTTGTGTAGTTCTAAAAAAATTCTTGGCTAGACAAAATAATTCTTGGGAGTATCATATTTAAAGGACTATAGCATGCAAGTCCCACTTGGCATAAATGTTAATTGCATAATGATCTACATGTTTTAAAACTATAATTAAACAAACTGATTATCAAAAACCAAACCTAAACATTGTTATCAAGATTTGTTTCTGAATGCACCAAAAATTTCACAGTCTAATATTTTCTCCTGTAACCATTTTCCCAATAAAGTATATGGTTTGCTCTAGTGCACAGGGAATATATCAACAATGAGATGTTCAAACTATGTAATGGAAGCACATAAAAGTCTTTACAATGTTTGCACCACTACCATAGGCACACAAATATGGTTGGATGATTGCTTCATGTGCTATCACAACTCTAGTTTCATCTCAATTTTGGATGCTACAAGATTTAAGTTGGGGAGCATAGTGGATGTTAATAACATCATAGATGCTTTCATCTCAATAATAGGTACCCTTCTTTCCAATCTATCACACAAATCTTACATCCCCAAAAACAACGGATTTGCACTTGGGTTAGCCAAATATTCTACTTCAAGAAATTTATATGGTTTGATTTTTAATGTTGGAGAGAGATATCAATACAAGATTGTAGAAAATATTTGGTTACCACAAGAGAAAACATGAGAAAATGTTGTGCTAAAAATGAAGGAGCTTAGTATCTGAGCAAGAGTTGCAAGGTAACATGTGAGGGTTACTCATTTTTCAACACTGCCTAGTTGCCCTCTCTTTCCTCTGAGGGAACTCATTCTACACCAAAGAGTAAGTACCATTAGTTCTCTAAATATTTATATTTCATTTGAGTTTAAATGGTTAGAGTAATCTTTGAATGACAATGTTATCTAAGTGACCATCTTGATTTGAGGCTATAACCCTTTATCAACATATATAGACTAATTTTATTTAATTCATGAGTAGAACATACTTACTTCATAACTTACTTCATAACTTTGACTAGAACTTGTAACTTGGCTTTCTTGTTTAAAACCTTATTCATAAGTAGAACATATTTAATTCATAAGTAGTATCCATAATGTTAGGTTTTGTGTAGCCATCATTCTAGTTTTATTTATCCGCCTGATTGTGTTGAGAAAAAAAGGCAAATGTGCATTTTTTGGGAAGCCGCTCACTTCTTCCACTGCTAATAATGACATTCTTCAAAATATATTTCTAATTTTTAATTTTCTCATGTTGTGGTTCTACTATAACAAATTCCCTAAGCTTGCCCACTTTTATCTCATTATTCTAAAATTATAACTTTAAATTCCATACTAACTAATAAGATTCTAGAGGATTTTGAAACCAATAAAGGGTTGGTTGTGCAAAAAAAAAAATAGCATAATCCTGTGTCACCCTTTTATAAAGGAAAAGGCTAACGAAAGTATAATTGTTAAACTTCAATGACATAAAAGTGGTATTATTATTTAGAATTTGATAATGAAGTAAATTAGTGAAATGTGTAGACATGGATGAAGTTTAGGATTTTTTTTTAATGATTATTTGGAATAAGAACTGATATACTTTTCTAGGAAAGAGCCTACAACACAATAGTAAGTTGTGAGCCTCTTATTAGAGAGTTCTTGGATGTGACTCTACACAAGCTTAATAAGTAGTAATAATAATTAATCGCATCACATAATAATAATTTATCTTGGCTTCAGCCTCTAACCGATCAAAAACAAAAAGAATTGATATACTTTTCTAATTTTTAAAGATGATTATTAGTTGTTGAAAAATGCAAAAAAGTAGGGGTCTAGTTCCCACCACAAAACTATATGGAAATAAACCTCTTTCCCTTTCATCTCAGATTATGTTACAAATGACATATATAGCTAGTTCAATAAAAAATAAAAAATGGTTTTTGACCTTTATTTTCTCTTTTATAACAATTTAAATTTCAACTCGCCTAAAATCGATGGTTTTCATCTCCCACCACATTTTTCATAACAAATATATTCTAACCAAAGAAAAATTATACATTCTAGAAGAGACCTCTCTGCTCTAGAACATCATATGCTTTTCAAAAAGATTATATTATTCACTATTTTTCTTTCTTAAAATCAACATATTCTCGAGTGTTAAAATACTTACTTGTAGTATTTTTGAATTAGAAGATATTATGTCTAATTAGAATACTATAAACTCTCTATAATAATATTCTTGACTTTGAGCTCTACAAAATGGTGTTTATATGTTACTAAAAAAAATCATTAAAAAGAGTAAGAGTTATTGAAATGTCACTTTTTTAATTTTATTTCTTTAGTAATTTTACACAAATTTGTATAAAACATGCATTTAATAGACATTGTCAATTGGAAAAGTGTGAGAACCTATATAACTTAGCTACAATGAATTTATCTAGATCATATGTTTGAACAAAATTATTTTTTAGATAGAAATACTTAAATTCAATCATTTTGATAAGTTAGTCTAAAATGTGACACACCTTTATACTTTTATGTGCACATATTCAACACACCTTTGTACTTTTATGTGCGCATGTTCAACTTTCTAAAACATCCATTAAATTAGATTTGGGAAACTAAGGAATTCATGTGGTCTATTTTTTCAAGTGTAGGAACATTTGAAGGTGTCCTACTAAAACAATCTTAGAAGTAAGAGACAGAGAAAAATTGTGTACTTACTACCCCCACCATACATCCTCTACAATGATATCATCTTTACCAACACACATGTCCTTTGGAGATCTTTTGCTTCTTGCACCAAAAAGAGTTGCAAATTCCCATGTTGATGTCATAAAAGAACTCTCTTCATGGAGAGCATACTCATATAACTTTGTGCCAAAAATGAAGGAAAATGAAGAATAAACAATAGATTGAGAAACCAAAATTGTCTTAAACAAATGCATTAAATTTAACTTATAAGAATCATCATAAGTATCAATAATGTTGATCCAACATGTAAGAATCATCTTAATTGTCTAAAGATCTTAAATTCAACTAAAAGTATCAAATTGGAAAGTCATATTCTTCAATTTTTAGTAATCAAGATTCCCAATGTTGAGGTTTAAAGTTAAGGATGGAGCCATGGATTAAAAAAAATTATATCATATGTATAAATACGGATATAGCCAAAAATTAAATTGTATATGGTGACCAACCAGAGGGTGTGATTATGAGGGTGAGTCTTTCCTAATCCAAGTTTCATAATGACTCTGCCTCAATGCTTTTGAAACATTTTTGTACATATAATAAAACTAATTTTAGGAGGAAGAGGCTAATGCCATAGTTAATCTCTATTGGAGTTGATGAAATTCAACTCCAACATGGTATTAGAGCCTCCCTACTGCTGCTTGGTTGAAGGATTTTTTAAGCTGTGATTTGGAGTCACAAACCCTAGTTTGTTTGTGCATTTTTTTTTAAAATCAAGGGATCAACAAATTTTCGGAGCACTTTCAGCCTAAACGGACATTGCTATTGGATCTAGAAGGTCGTTTGCAGTCAAGATTCGTATAAAGCTTTTCAATTTTGGAGAGAGGGCTCTGGGAGGCAAAAATATTTTAGTTGCAAGGTCGTACGAACCCGTACGAACGATTATTTGAGAGAAAAAATTTTGAAAAATTTTTAAGGGCACGCTGCCCAGTGGCCGCCACCGCAGAATAGCTCACCGGCCGCTATCACTAGCAGTGCTGTCACAAAGCTATTGGGGCCCAGCCGCCGCCCGTAGGCCACCCCTCTTGCACCTCTGCGTCGCTCGCTGCAGGCGGCGTAGCCCGAAACCTCCCCTCTGCTAGCAGTGCTCCTTTCCACTGCTCTTTGTCCATATCTCTGCTCCGCCTACATGTCAGTCTTTACTTGTCACCTGGACACAACGGATAGTACTGCATAGTCAGCCTGGGGACACCTCAGCTCGCTTCATCAGCGCTTGCGTGGACACTATTTGATTCGCCCGCACAGTCACTACCCGTGTGGCACAGTTGCTCAGTTAGCACATTTGTGCATGTGACACGTGGTAGGACCCTGCCACGTCAGCCTTTTGCCACGTGGCGACCATGTGGACCTACCACATTAGAATTGCTATGTGAAAATAGAAAATGGAATGAATTTACAATGAGTGAGAGACCGCTTATAAAGGCCTCATGGAAGCTTGTAGAACAAGCTAGAATGAGGTAAGAGATAAGGTTGACAACTCAGCATACAACCACAAAAGGTGGAAAAGATAAGTATGCTAAAGGGAACAAACTCTCGTGTTGTCAACAACTAACCTCAACTACATGCATTGACCTAAGTAAGCTTAAGCAATAGAATAAATAATTAACAATTAATTAATTATTTACTCTAACACTCCCCCTTAAGTGCAACTAAGGGGAATGCCTTAAGCTCACAAAACAAGGAAAAAATGCAAAATGGGTCCCGACAACGAGGCCATTTTAGGTATCCAAGTACAATGTAAGAAAATGCAACCTCTAGAAACTGGGGAAAGAGAGAAACCCACTTAGGAAAAACTCTCCCCCAAAACCAATCCCCCCAAGGACAACTTCTATAACCCCAAGCATGGATCGTAGCTAAAGAAAGCGTGGCGATGCAAAAGGCTTAGTGAAGATGTCTGCAACCTGATCAGTGGTAGGAATGTACTCCAATGCAATAACACCATCCTGGATCAACTGACAGATGAAATGCATATGCAACTCAATGTGCTTGGTATGTTGATGTTCCACCGAGTTGCGTGAAATGTGGATGGCACTCTGATTATCGCACCACAAAACAGTGGGACAATCAGGAGGAAAGCCAAACTCAATCATCAACTAATGAAGCCATAAAGCCTCCTAACTAGCACAAACTATGGTCTTGTACTCAACCGCTATAGATGAAAGTGCCCGAGCATGCTTCTTCTTGCATGACCATGTGATGGGACCAGAGCCAAGGCAAAAGACAAAGCTAGAAGTAGACTTCTGATCATCGACATCACCGGCCCAATCTGAGTCAATGTAGCCAACAATGTGTGGAGTCCCTATAGTGTAATGAATGCCATACATAAGTGTACCCTGAATGTAGCATAGAATACTCCTGGCAGCTTGCCAATGACTCTCATGAGGGTCCTGAGAAAACTAAGAGACTAGGCCAACCGCAAAGGAAAGATCAGGGCAGATGTGTGTTAGGTATAATAGGCTGCCAACCAACTGCCAATACAAAGTAGCATCCACTGTAGGTGAAGAACAAGAGGTAGAAAAAGTAACACCCGACTGAAATGGTGTAGGAGTAGCCTTACAATCAAGCATGTGAAAGTGACGAAGTATGTCAAGAGCATACTTCTGCTGATATACAAAAATGCCAGTAGGAGACTAATGAATCTGAAGACCAAGAAAGTAGTGCAACAAACCAAGATCAGTCATCTCGATCTGGTCCATCAGTGCACGCTTAACATCCTGAAGCATGGATGATGAACTACCTATAAGGATAAGATCATCAACATACAAAACAAGAATCAAAATCTCATCACCAAGATGCTGAATGTACACTGTGGGATCGAAATGGTAGCAAGTGAAGCCTATAGATAGCAGAAATGAGTCCATCTTCTCATACCAAGCCCTAGGGGCTTGTTTAAGACCATACAATGAACGTTGAAGCCTAGAAACCAAGGTGGGATCTCGCACAAAACCTGGAGGCTACTCCATATAAATCTCCGCAGTGATATCACCGTGTACGAAGGCACTCTTCACATCCATCTGATAAACTGACCATCCCTATGAAGCTACGAGGGATAAGACAAGGCGAATAGAATTCATCTTGGCGACAAGGGCAAATGTCTTAGAGTAATCAACACCATCAACCTGCAAAAAACCCTTCGCAACAAGATGAGCCTTATACTTATCAATGGAACCATCAGTAGCAAACTTAGTGCATTAAATCCACTTACAATGCGCTAGTTTTCTCCCCTTAGGAAGAGAACAAAGGTCCCATGTGTGGTTCTTCATCAAAGAAGAATATTCCTCCTCCATTGCACTGTCCCATTCTGAATGTCCTATCACTTCTGCAAATCTCTAAGGATCAGTACTAACAACATGACTGAGTAGACTGGAACCTACAATGTGAGAATGGGTGCGACGGGATGTGGATGGGTCACCAACTAGAGATCCTGCAGCCTCAACAGTAGCTCGAGCCCATTTAGGCATCTTAGGAGGATCTTGTGGTGGAGGTATATCGGGATCACCATGATCATCATCCTCATCATCCATGAAACAAAGTGGAGATGAAGAGGGAGTAGTGGGAGCTGGAGGAGGCACTCGAGGTGAGGAATGAACTGCAGGAGGGCTCTCATCAAACTGGACATCCCGTCGAAATAGGACCTCTCTGGAATCAGGATCAAATAACCTGTAAGCCTTTAAATCGTTGCAGTAGCCAACAAAAATTAGTGGTCGGCTCTTCAATTCCATTGCTTTCCTCTGAGCATCAGGTACAAATGCGTATGTCGTACTCCCAAAAACTCTGAATGATGACACATCAAGCTTGACATGGGACCAAGCATCCTTAAGAGTCATATGTCAAAGTGTCTTATGAGGCATCTTATTCTGAATGTAGTTGGCACAATTTACTGCCTCTGCCCAAAAACATGAATCCATGGACCTAGATTGAATCATGCAATTTGTCATCTCCTGAAGGGTTCTGTTCTTTCTCTCGGCCACACCATTTTGTTGAGGAGTGTAGGGCACTAAAAGCTGATGCTGAAGACCATGCTCAGAACAAAAATATTTGAAAGCCTAGTTCACATACTCCCCCCCATTATCTGTGCGTATGCGCTGAATAGAAAGTCCAGACTACTTCTCTACAAATGCCTTAAAAACTCGAAATGAGTCAAAGGCATCAGACTTGTACTTAAGAAAGTACACCCATGTGTGTCTGGAGAAGTCATCAATGAATGTAAGCACATATCTAGCACTCAAAAAAGGAGTAGGAAATGACATGAGGTCACTATGAATCAACTCCAAAGGTGCTAAAGAACGAGTGGCTCATCCATGTGGAAAAGAATCCCTATGTTGCTTGCCAAGTGCACATCCCTGACAAACACCATCTGGACAGGAAATCTGGGGAAGCCTAAAAAAAAGTTCTTGTGTGTTCATCTGCTGTAGATATTTGTAATTGACATGCCCAAAATGTTCATGCCAAAGTCTGCTTATTGAATCTGCATGTGCAACTAAGCATGAACCTGTGTCATCAGAAGACTCAAATCCATCAAATCTGTAGAGGCATGATGTAGAGTCAACACTCCCGATGGCCACGATCATCTCTACATCATGCAAGTCCTGAATAACCACATCATGTGGTGACAACTCGACTGTCTTCCCAGAGCTAGAGTGGAAAATCTAATAGATAGACACAAGGTTCATCAAAATATAAGGAACACAAAGTACATCCTAAAGAGAGCCCCTGGCCAAAGCAACAGTGCCAAAACCCAAAACTGAAAGTTGTGAAGAGTTCCCAACTACAATCTGTTTGGTGGCACAAGGAGCAAGTGAGGTAACCAACTTAAGAGTGTTTGTTAAGTGGTGAGAAGCCCCAGAATCAAGAATCGATAAAGGTGCTAAAGTCGTAGCTTGTGCAGAAAGAGCACGACCTTTCCCTGCAGGTGGAGATGAAGACTGAGGAGTTGAAATGTGACGCTCCTTCATGGCTTCCTCTAAAGCCTCTAATCATTTCCAACACATGGAAACTGAATGTCCATCTTTCCCACAAAAGCTACAATTCTCACTCAATTTCTTCTTGGTCTTGGAGGTAGACTCACTCGACTTTGAAGAATCTTTACCCTTGGGAGGGTTTGCTGGAGGATTAGCTGGAGGATCATATTTTGATGTGTCTTTCTTCAATTTTCCTTTCTTCTTTGATTTCCCCTTAGAATTTTGAGCAACCAATGCTTGGTTGGAAGAGCCAGAGCCATCCACCTGCTAGATCTTTGTCTATTCCCTAGTCAACCTATCAAAAAATGTCTCAAATGTAGGCATCCTATGTCTGTCTCTAAGGGCATCCATGGTGGAGTAGAAAGTAGAAGAAAAGACCTGATACTACCCCTTTAGCTTTGAGAGTATAAAAAATATGCACTCATTATCTGTTTTTTCCTTCCCACATCCCTGTAAAACTGCACGTAGGGATTTGAACTTCATCAGAAAGTCCTCGATGGTGGGAAAGTTGCTTGGTGACAAAGAAGTCAATTTTGCATCCAACTGAAGTGCTCAAAACTCATTCACCTATCCAAATAGAGTCTAAATTTTTTGCCAATAAGCCTGTGGAGTAGTCAAACCATCCAAGTGAAATAGCAAACTGTCTAAAATGTTGAGTGCAATCAGTCCCATGGCTTCATCCATCTTGTTCCTGTGTTGTAGAACCTCAAAAGGGCACGTAAGAACTAGCTAATTCTCATCCAGACAAGACCATAGACCTCTTGAGATGAGAAGCCTAGTCATTTGTGCCTTCTAGGTGTGGTAGTTGTGTGGTGTGAGATGGGTCACAGATGAATCTGCCATTGAGAGAAAGAAATAGATAGAAGTAGAAGGGTCTTAATTGAAGTAAATAACGAAAAAGAAAGACACCCCCCCCCCCCCCCCCCACAAACGTACAAGAATATCTCCCAAATACCACAAAAAAACTATAGAAAGCCAAAAACTAGAAAAGAACTTGGATTTGTTGATTCAGAATAGGAGGAAACAAAAGCCTCAACTTTGATGCCAAAAATGAGAGCTCAAACAAACTCAAATCTTACGAAACCAGCACCAATGTCTCCATCTCTGAGTTAGCTTTTTGATGCTTCTTTTGGATCAAAAAAAGACCTCCGTATGGTCAAGTTATAGCCAAAAAATAGACTATTGCTCCAAAAATGCACCTTGTTGGAAAATTACAGACACTAGGTTAAATTTGATGCCCGTATGGCTTTCATGAGAACATCGCTGAAAAGATGATGTCAGCTACCGAGATGATGATGTCAGCAAATGTAAAGATGACATCAACTTGAGAGAAAATGATGTCAGCGCAAGTATACAAAAAGATGACGTAAGCTCCTGAAAAAGTGACATCAGCAATGTACAATCACCAAAAAATGATGCCAGCTGTCCGTAAAATGATGTCATTGGTCACAGGTGGTCAAAGCGGCCATAGGGCAGTGGAGTGGTATAAACCGCTAGTGGCGATGGTACCCAAGAGGAGAACCCAGCGATGCCACTTTCGTCGATGGCTTCGAAGCGTTATGCAGGTGGCCCTCAGCTGTAGTGGCATCGAAGCGATCTGCGAGTGGCGCTATTGTGGGGAGCCCCCGACTGAGCGTGGACCAAGTGGGCAGAAGGTGGCCACTGGGTGGCGCTTCGATGCAGCTACGATGGCACCCACTTTTTAAAAAAAAAAAAAAAAAATTGCAAATCTGTCCATACGGCAACCCTGGGAGGTTAAAAAAAATTTCAAAGAAATGCCTAAAGCCAAAAACAAATTTTTTTATATGAATCTTAGCTGTAAACGGTGTTCCAGATCCAATGGCAATGTCCGTTTGGGCTGAAAATGCTCTAGAAATTCGCTCTACCTCCAATTAGAAGAAAAATTGCACAAACAAACTAGGGTTTGTGACTCTAAATTATGGCTTCAAAAATCCTTCGAAGCAAGGAAGCTCTAATACCATGTAGGAGTTGAGAATTTGACTCTGATAATGCACCAAGATCACCTGCAGTGCAAATAGCTTGCTGAAGAGAAACCTAGGGAGCAAAGAGCTTGAAGCAAATACCGCACAAGAATATTTCACAATAGAAAATTAGAATTGCTATGTGAAATATTCTTGTGCAGTATTTGCTTCAAGCTCTTTGCTCCGTAGGTTTCTCTCCTAAGTCATACTTATCCTCTCACCTTGTTTGAGGACTTTCCACCTTATGTGGATGTATGCTTAGTTGTCACACTTATCTCCTAGCATCTTCTAGCTTGTTCTAGAAGATTCCTGAAGCTCTTTATATTCGGGCTCCCTCATTGTATTTTTAGAACAACATCACTTCTTATTGTAAATACATTTTTTCTTGTGTTTGCATACTTGTTGTCTCTCATGTCAGTTTTTTGAAAACTTTATATTTTTGGAAAGGTGGTTCTGTCACCTTTTCAAAAATGTGGTCCTTTTTCTCAGTTTTTGGCCCATGCTCTTTCTATTATATTTTTGGCATTTTTGCTATGTGGTGGATATCTTGAGTGTTTTAGGCCCGAGGATCATTTTCCTAGCATGGTTTCTTTTGTTTTGAGTTGTACTATGTTTTGTTGCAGTTTGTTTTCAGTTTTGATCATTGTAGCTATCATTTTGAAGCACTTTTATGTATCGCACTAAGATAAAGTACCACTTTTGCATTTTGAGAGTCATGAACGTTGTTTTGAGTCAATTGTACATGCACTATTTTTATAAAGCACCATGGGAGGGATAGTTGTTTGCTATTTTAGGCATTCTCCCTTTGTCAAGTGAGTGTCCCTTCCACGACATTAACCCATGCAGAGTCAGTTTGACCGTGTCTTTATAGGTGTTTTGTACCTCTTCCTCTCTCCTCGTTCTTGGTTTGTCTGTAGGAGACTTTGGCCCACCTTCTCAGTTGCTTATCATCACATGCCATCTACATTAAGGGGGGGGGGGGGGGGGGGGGGGGTAAGTATTCTGTTGTTCTAATGCATCTGTGGTTTGATGGTTTGATAGTGTGAACTATGTATTCAGTGGTTGATCCTATGTACAAGGTGATTGTAGTGGCTGGCTACCTATGCATTTCGGTGAGATGGATCATCTACCATATAGACATGCTCAGTTCGTGCCTTCTTCTTCCATGGAGGTTCTTCAAATTAGCAGTTTAGCAGATTTGTGGCTTCTTCATGCTTCAATGATGCTCTTCATGATCACTTCTTGTTCTTATTTTTGGGGACAATTTCTCCTAGTTGGAGACTTCTTCAGTTCTTCACTAGGCTTACCTCTTTTTGGGGGAGAGTTTTTCCCATGTGGTTTTCTCTCTTTCCCTGTTTTATAGAGGTTGCATTTTTGTTGCATTGTACATGGGTACCTAAAATGGCCTCTTTGCTAGGACCCATTTTGCATTTTTTCCTTGTTTTGTGAGCTTAAGGCATTTCCCTAAGTTGCACTTAAGGGGGGGTGTTAGAGCAAATAATTAATTTACTAATTATTTATTCTAGTTACTTAAGCTTACTTAGGTAAATGCATTTATTAATTAGTTGTAGTCTAGGAGTTAGTTATAAGTTGTTGACAATATGGGAGTTTGTTCTCTACTAAGTCATACTTATCCTCTCACCTTGTTCGAGGACTTTTCACCTTATGTGGATGTATGCTTAGTTGTCATACTTATCTCCTAGCATCTTCTAGCTTGTTCTGGAATATTCTTGGAGCTCTTTATATTCGGGCTCCCTCGTTGTATTTTTAGAACAACATCACTTCTTATTGTAAATTCATTTTCTCTTATGTTTGCATACTTGTTGTCTCTCATGTCCGTTTAGGGTTTTTCCCTTGCTCCATGCTTTTCCTTCCTTGGCTTCTCTTTGATAGGTTTTCGCATGCAGGAGATCTTGGGCATCTTCGGAGTTGGATTTCATCAACTCCAACAATCTCTACTATGAAAGGATTGATCAAAACTTATATACCAATAAATAATTCATCTCATGCCAAATGATCTAGATTTTAGAAAGATAAACATATTATTTTCAAGATAGCAATATTTTTCCATAATCAGAATCCTCAATGTTCTTGGATCCAAAATTTGAACATCTACAATCTCTATATTCATATATTTCTAATTGTCCTGATGTCAAAATCCACTTATCTTGGTAGACCATTTCAAATTATCAAATCTATTTGTATCTTAAAAATAACAAGTAAAAATAGATTTAGCCATTCAACATCTACAACTTTTCTACTAATGAAATGTCTTGTAGAGGAACATACCAACTAGAGACTATTCTTTTCTTAGAGGTGGTTGGCTCAATGCTCTACCCCAGGGGTGGGGATAGTTTAGTTGTAGTTGTAAATTTTTTTAAAGCATGTCAATCCAAAAGGCCAAACTCATGATGGTATTTATGAAGGTTTAGGTACCTTCAAGGATTTTAGGTGGGACTTTATATTTTCTTAAAGAGTACATATCAAGCATTTTTCATTCCCTAGAATGCTTAATGAAGAAACTATATGTTGGAGAAATAAAACCAGATATGCATGTGAAAGGAAATTCAACTTCAAGGTGTGATTGGTGATTAATTTCTTTGTGCTTTAGGGGCAGTATATATCTAAAGTTTGGGTGGATCCAAATGTCTTCAAGCTTTTAGTTTGCACCAGATCATATTTATGGATAATTCTTCAATAATGAATGTTTTATAAATTTTGAATCTAAACTATTCAATAATCTTCTAGATTTAAAACAACAGAAAGCCATATTGAACCAAGCCCAAGTTCATCATTTTTGAATAATAAATCTAGGCATTCTAAGTTTAATCCTTGTTTGAAACTGTCTTTAAAGCCCTTATTTTAAAAGGCATTGGGTGCTTCCAAGCATTTGGGTCAATTGAGGTATTCATTTTTAGTGTAACATCGAGTATAAAGGAAGCCCACCTAGAATGCATTTCTAGCATACTGTGTTTTTCAAACTAAAATCATAAATTGGTGACATGGGTTTAGCCTGTGATATATCTATGTTAGAATTATTAGAATAACTAAGAGGGGGGTGAATCATTTATCCTCATGTTCAGATGTACCAATTCAACTTTTAACAGCTTCAAACAGTCTCACTAAACAACTCGGTCCATATAGCAACACATCAGCAACTTAGCATTATGTTCATTACTTAAAATCTTTGTTTTGGTGTGTGTCAACTAACAATAACATAAACAATTGTAAAAATAGCCCACATAAATTAACATTCGCACAAGTAAATGAAAACAAGATTTAATGTGGAAACCTAATTTGGGAAAAACCACCATTTAACATGCTCCCACATTTTCACTCTTCTAAAGTGATCTCAGTTAAGAGCCAACCTTGCTAAAGGTTACAAAACACATTGTTAGGTGTGACCTTGCTAAAGGATTTAATCACCCTATTAAGAGTAACCTTGTTAGATGACTTCTGATCATTCCATTAGAATGTCACCTTGATCAAGGATTTATAAATGATTGTTAGGTCAATCTTGATTAAAGGATTTTACTACCATAATGGTTAGAATGTAATAGCTAAGTTTGATATGTAAAATACAACTCACTTTCCAAACTCAAATCTCTATTTTCTCATCTATTTGTTTATTGACTGGCCTCCATTATCATCTCCATTATTGATCTTCTCGACATCCATTCAAGAAATCACACTTCACTAATAACTTCACTTCTCCTTTGCTACTTTGTTCTTCACAAGTTCTCCTTAAGATCGCCAATCAACAATGAACCAACCTTAGAAAACATCTCTTATGTCTCCTTAAATAGGTAATTTTGATCTTTTTCCACATAAACATCATTGTAGATATTACAATTAGCTCAAATTCATTGAATCGTTCCAACATTTTATTTTCCCTCTCTTTTTGGAAACTTCTAGAAACTTCTGATCAAATCCTTATCTTTGATCACATAATAAACTCTCTTAATGCATTAAATATATTATCTCATCAATCTTATCATCCACGTATTTTGGCTAATCAAAAAAATCAACTGTATCGGCCTCAAACCTGATTCTTTCAAAAACTATAACTTTTGTTGTCACTCAACAATCATTAAGTTCTTCTACTCTCTCATCGCTATGTAGCTCAAAATACATTGTTTGATCTTCCTTGGCATTCACTACCTTTCTCAGTCATTATTGATGCTCGGTCAATACTCTAACTTAGCCATAACTATCACTTGGCATACACATTTTGTTTGGGTTTTTCTTAAGTTAATCTTTTGATTCATCTCCTTCATTGACCAACCAACACTAATACTCACTCAAGCTTAGATTTTTACTCAACACTTAGCATTTAATACTTACATCAATTCACTTGTCTTCTTTACTTCATGTAATGATTATAAAAATCATTATCTTGTCAATGACTAACTTATCAAGTGCCCATTGTAATGCCATGATACTTAACTTCTTTCTTCTCAACAACTTGACTAGCTCACCTTTCTATCTCGTATTTTCAAATCATCTTCATCAATCAAACGATATGGCACTCTAAACTATTAGTAAATGTCTCTCCAATAAGGTTTGACATCAATGATGACATAACAATTATTCAAACTGAAGTTTCCAACAATCTCCCTCTTTGTCATTGATGACAACACCTATAGTTACCATGCAATCCAAAATCTTCATTATGTCTTCTTCTAAAATTGTACTATTAGCTCCCTATGTGTTTGTTCTCTCTTTCTTAATTTCATTCTAATTCTCATCCAATACAATCTCTAGATGCTCCCTCTGTCATCAACTATAGTTGTATTATAGACATCTAAATATGATCACATAAATTTGTAATCAAATTTAATCATATTCTAGAGAATATTTTAATTAAATATTAAATATTAAATTATTTTACCACTATCCCTTGATTAATTATAGCCAATTTAATAATTTTTCTTTTCATCGGTAAATGGCCAATGACCATGATAATATTAATTAAAATTAAATAAATTATTATAGTAGCATTCCTTTGTTCAAACAGGCACTAGTAGGAAAGAACGGGGAAAGAAAACCTCCAGTCTAGCCTGGGACCATGGTCCTTTATTATTACAGCATAAAAGGGGCATACCCCAGTCAAATTATTCATGTTTCAGATATTACATTGCAAAAATCATGTTTACACAAAATAATTTGAGCATAAGCTCCTTGATAAATTACAAGATCTCTTAAAGAAATACCATCACTTTCTTTGCATTCTTTCGAAGCTGTTAAAATGTGCGTCCCTATCTAAAAGGCTTACCAATCAAACTAGTTAATCATAGAAATCATAGAAAACATTAAACTTATAGACTATTAATAACTAGATTAACTCCTAAACTCATCTTAATTATCAAAGCTTTAAACTACAACAAGATAAGTCTAAAATGCTTACCCAAACTTATTGAGATGAGCCAAACATATCAATCAAAACCTAAACTTAGATAAAGTAAAATAAAAGCTGAGACTTAACTAAAGAAAACTAATAGAGAAGGAGGAAATAGCCGAAACAAAACCATCAGTGGAAAACATTCTAATCTAGAATGGAAGAATACCAGGGGGCAAATGAGTACAACTCCCATCCAATCTTGCATCCAATACTCAAAACTTCAAAATTGAAACCACACAACAACTTACCAATCATTGGATTAGCCCAATCATACAAACTTAATGTAACTAAGGAACAAATCAATCAGTCTGAATCATATTAACAAGATTGGAATAGAACCATCTCTCTAATAAGATTGAGAAGCACACCAATATCTTAATCCAGTAATCTAGACCATAGCAACCATCCAATAAAAAGAGAAAGATACTACCAAAGAGCAGGCAACACCATAAGTAATCATGAGCAGGTTTAGATAAACAAATTAACATCCCTATAAGTCCATTGATGCAGAAGCCTGCCCAAATAAGATCATACCAACCCATATGAACATAATATAAGAACATGAACTAAGAGTGTTTAAGGAACCATATGCCACAAGGACATCCAAATCTAGATTCCTCAAGAACATTAAAAAAAACCAAATTACTTATTATTAGTTGCATAACCCATATAAAATATATACAAGAATTTGGTAGGAAACATATCTCCATACATCCTGATCTTAAATTGATTCTCACAAAAAGGAACCGTAGTAAATATTGCTACATCACACAATATAAAATCATTAAAAAAGTGATAATTACCAAATCCATGACATATAGCAGCAATCTCTAGGCCAAATCCCCAATACATGGATTCGATTAACCTACAGCTAAACCAAAGCCAAGCTTCCTTTAATAGCTCTAGAACTAGCATCTAAATCTTAATACATCATTCATTAAATCATAACAAAATAAATGAACTGATCTACTAAATACCATAAGCCACAGGTGCATCCACACCAGAGCAATCAAAGGGACAATGTAACACACCAAACTTCTTGAAATTAGCTATATAGAGCCAAATTAATAAATCAACAGATAATCAATAGCCTAATTTATTAATAAAATCCCCCTTCCTCTATTTAATTAAATAAATGCAAAACCCATTTAATTTAATCTCCAAAAACCCCTATCTATTTAATTAATTTAATCAATTAAAACCCCCCACCCATTAACTAACCTTTCAACCCAACAATTACCCAAGCTCAACTCATGCACCAAATATTTATCTTTTAATTAAATAATTCATTTATTTAATTAAATCTCATGCACAAATAATTCTCCTTCTTAATTAAATAATTCATTATTTAATTAAGATCATCCACCAAACTTTTATCTAACAAATCCATCCACCTCCCACATCCTCCAATAACCAATCTGCCTCACCCACCTTAACTAAAACACATCACCTTCTCTCCCATGTCTAAAATCTCTCTTGAGGTCACTTGCACGAATTAAGGCATAATTTATTCCCTCTAACTCAAGCCCAAGTCCACTCTCATGCCACATCTCCCTAATCCATCTCTAAACACAGGAGTCCATCTCCTCCACCTATCTTAGTCAACTGAAGCCTCTCCCACACCTCACTTAGTTAACTATCCATTAGGGATTCTTATCTCCTTCTCACCCAATTGCCTATAAATTGAACCCCTCTCCTCTCACAAATCTTCCACCTTCATATGGAAACTTATAATACTATTTTGAGATCCTAAGAACTATCAAAATAATGGAAAAATCTATGCATTCCTTCATTCTTGAATCCTTCATCCATCTCTCATCCACTGAAGCATGAGGCCACACTTGACCATACATCTTCATCCTATTGACACATCTACTCATCAATATAAGCTTGGAGTGCTCTCCTTTGGTTTGCATCCCTCTTATTTACTTTTATTGCCTAATCTATATGTTGCTATATGATTAGTGTAAGAATTTTCCTTAGGGCAGAATTCATCCAAGAACAAGGAACTCAAACACAAGCACAATAGTAGACCAAAGAGAGAGAGTATGATTAGAATGATGATATATTCATTCAATATGCCATATGAAAGTGCAATATGAGTGCCTATATATAAAGGCCTCTCGAGAGCTTCTAGAACGCATAGAATTTGGCAACATGATAAGTCATACAACTAGGCACATGTCCACTAGATATGGGTTATCTTCCATTAAGCACGAAAGTAAGTGTGATGATGTGAGGATAAGCCTACAATGGTGTAGTACGCAAATTGGTGGTATAGACAATATGTGCTAAAATGGGAGTGCAAATAACTATGTTGTCTATATGACAACTTAGTGAATGATGCAAACTCTAGTGTTGTAGACACCATGTGCTAAAAAATAGTTGCATACTTCTGTGTTGTCAACATGAAAACTCATGAGAGTATACAAACTCCTAAGTGTCTCACCTAAATAAATAATAAAATAATGCAATATAATAAAATAATGCATTAACCTAAGTAAACTTAAGTAAAGTGTAAATAGTAAATACTTATTTACACCAACACCCCCCCCCTTAAGTGCAACTTAAGGGAATGCCCTTAAGCTTACGAAAACTAGGATGAAGTGCATGATGGGTCCTGGCTACTAGGCCATGTTAGGTACCCATGCACATAATGAAATGCAATGCAATCTCTCATAAAGTGGAGAAAGAGGCGAAACCTTATGGGAAAAACCCTCTGCCAATAAAGAGATGAAAAACACACACGATGTATGGATGGATGGAGTAATCAAGACCCTCATATTACAACATACATCCAGTATATACATAAGAGAATGATGAGAAGAGGAAGAGAGATAGGATAGGCTCCCCCCCCACCCCCCAAAGAAGAATGTCGAATAGTGACTGCTCTGATGAAGAAGTTGATCTAAGACTGCAAAATGGTGTTCCTCCCCTTAGGAAGAAACAAGGCCAAGGGTGCAAATGAGATGCTTTTGTTGTGCATGGAAAGAATCCCATAGGTAAGTGATGTCTTTGAAACCTGCTCAACTGGTTGAAGAACCTATAAATTCTCTACAGGGCTAGGGTGTGATTGTCCGATTCTGCAAAAAAAAATTCTCTACTAGCCCAACTGGGCATAAAAAAATTTCGAAAATAAAAATTCAAAAAAATGTAGAGACTAAATAAAATGCAACTATGAAAAACAAATAACCAGATCGATTAAATGACCATACCTAGTTTGCAAATCGGTGCCTTCAAGTGCCAATTTGCAAAAAAAAAATTCCTCATGATCAACTTTAGCCCAGCATAGGCAAATTTATAGTCTATCTTCACCAAAATGATGTTCCAGATGCAATGGTGAGGTCAGATCTGGAACTAGATGCTCCCAATTTTTGCAAATACTCCAAATTTAGGTCGAGGTATTGAAGCATGAATGGTCTCAAATGGCCATGTGTAGAGAATCTCCCCAAGCTCTGATACCATGTAAGAATTTTCCTTAGGGTAGAATTCATCCAAGATCGAGGAACTCAAACACAAGCACAACAGTAGACCAAAGAGACAGAGTATGATCAAAATGACAATATATTCATTCAATATGCCATATGAAAGTACACTAGGAGTGTCTATATATAAAGGTCTCTGGAGAGCTTCTAGAATGCATAGAAGTCAGCAACATGATAATTCATACAACCAAACACATGTCCACCAAATATGGGTTATCCTCCATTAGGCACAAAAGTAAATGCGATGATGTGAGGATAAGCCTACAATGGTGTAGCACACAAATTGGTGGTGTAGACAACACGTGCTAAAATGGGAGTGCGAATAACTGTGTTGTCTACATGACAACTCAGTGAATGATGCAAACTCCAATGTTGTAGACACCATGTACTGAAATAGAGTTGCATACTTATGTGTTGTCAACATGACAACTCATGAGAGTACATAAACTACTAATTGTCTCACCTAAAAAAATAATAAAATAATGCAATATAATAAAATAATGCATTAACCTAAGTAAACTTAAGTAAAGTGTAAATAGTAAATACTTATTTACACCAACAATTAGCTCGAGAATGTTTTTTTTCAATTGATTAATGTTCTTTGCACACTATTTTTCATACCACACATTTTGGCACACCCACTGAGACCCCACAAATGGGTCATTCATTCATATGTTTCAATATGTTTTTCTTACAACCTAACAATCTAATATTTGTTGTTGTTTGAGTGTGTTACAAGGTGGTTTTGTTGATTGTCCAAGTTAGGAAATGCATTTAGAGGGAAAAACCATGCTTGGACTCAAAAACCTCTTAATAAATTGGGCAAAAAAAATTTGGGTCGTTTTAGTGCATATGACATTTCCTATAACACATCCATTACCCCTCTTAGCACATTTAACCAAGTATTAATGCATTTGAACACCATTATAGCGCATTTTTTAGGTTTTGTAGTGCATCTATCTATTCCTATAACACATATGCATATTCTTGTAGCATATTTTCCTATTATTTTAGTGCATCTACCTATTTCTATAGTGCATATAAAATTTTCTATAGTGCATTTGCTTAATTCTATAGCACATATGTTGAAAATACAACTTTCTATTTTATGTCTATACTAGAGGACTGAAGCATCATTTTAGTGCATTTATTAAGTGTTTTGGTGTATTTACAAGCTGTTTTAGCACATCCATATAGACTTTCAACACTTTTACACTGTCTTAAAGCACATTTGCATCATGATATAACACATTTAAGAAATACATTTTTGCAGCGCCTAGTCAAGTATTCTACAACACTTTTGCAGATTGTTTTAGCATATCTACATGATTTTGTAGTGCATCTAATGTCTTCTATAGTGCATTTATAGAAGTGCCAAATCTTAAGGATCTAATTGTGGATTTCATCTTTGTGTGGGTGAAGGAGCCTAGGAAGTTGTTATTTTGCTAACTGTTGCTTGCAAGTTGTCATTGAAAGTCATTTTCATTGGAATTAACTTACTTACTTGATCATGTCTTGATATAATCACATTTTTTATTTGGGCTTAATAATCCAACAAACAAAACCTTGAATGCAAAGGGGTAAAACACTGATCAAAGTCATCACATTTTGATTTGGGTGCTAAAATTGACAAAGGATCAAAATGCAAACTTCATCTTGAATGCTTAATGGATTAACATAGATTTGTTAGAATGAATGCATACAAATCAAACACAATCTTCAATGCTTAAGAGGAAAAGTAAAATGCTATGAAATCACATTTCAATTTGGACCTAAAACAATCTCATCAAATCTCAAATTCTTAAGAATCAAAAAACATTGCAAATCCACACATTTCAATTTGGGGCTTAAAAAGAAATGACAAAGTCTTGAATGCTTTAAAGAAAATCACTCTTATTCCCATCCTTTTTAAAGTTTTCACATGCGATTTATTATGCTGACTCAATTTCTTATGTTGACAATACGATGTCAAGTTGGAAAGAATAATAAATGCTTTCAAATTTCTAGATTTGATTGTGCATAGTTTTTTCTTTTATGTAAAAATAAATAAAAATTTACACAATCAAATCCAAAAATTTGAAAGCATTAGCATGGATTGTGGAAACCTCTCAAAATAATACGTGCTAATCACAAGTGTCTTCAATCATAGGTAGAAAATCTAAAGGCTTCAAGGTTGGAATGAAAAAAAGTGTCTTATGTAACTTAAGATATGTTTGTCAACACATCTTTGAGCTATCTTTCACTTTTTGCAAAGTAGAACCATTAAATACGTGACACATGTACTGTATTTTTTATCAAGATCATTTGCAACAACCTAGGAGTGCTTCTAGGGAGTTCATCATCCTTTAAGAAGTATCTCTCCTTTGGATAGAAGCTCAAACTAGTAAACCCCTCTGACCGGTATATAAATGAAAAGAAATGTAAACTTTTTTCTCCATCTTGACAAGTTTGGGTGCTATGTTTCTAATGGTAGTTTGAAGTAGGAAAACTTTCCCATGATTTCAGCATGGTCAAAATAGACTCTTAAGTGAGTCACATGCATAACAACTCTTTGACATGACTCTAAGGATCTAATTACAAACCAACTTAGTAGCTACCTTTTTATCCATATTCTAAAAATCCAATTTGACCGTAGGGATAATGTGTACTGAAGTGCTTGCATTGTGATTTGATCTTGTGAAAACATTTTTTGAACATACACAGTTCTTGGTCATATTTTCCAAAATCATTTTTTAGAAAAGACTATGTACTTGTCTCTCTCAAAATTTCATAGTCCTCTTAAAGATTGTTTGTTCACATATCTTATTTATTGTTAGGAAATCTATCTTTGAGTATCGAAAGGTTGTTAGCAAGTTCATTTGCAACAAACCTAGGATTTGTTCCAAAGAAAGTGGTTATTCAACCAAAGCTAGGGTATACTTACCATAGTCACTACCTCATCAAAAAAATTGTCCAAACTTCCCAACATGGTCATCCTAGTGTTAGAGTCTCATCCTTTCTATCATCCAATTTCATTTTTCATCTAGCATCATTATTCTAGTCTTCTATCAAGCCCTTCTTTTTCTCATCCATCTTCGACCTTCATCCCTTTCTAGAACTCATCATCAAATCATAATGTCAGAATTCTATTATGATGAGTTTTGTTATCCCACCTTTTCTCCCACTCCATCCTATTGTAGTGATGATAAGAGTCTTGTTGACTATGAGGGGTACATTGAAAGTCTTTTAAATCTTGCTCCAAACATCCTCCAAAATTGTAAAAACCCTCAATAGGCTATATCCTTAACAAACATTAATTTTCTTTTGCTAATCAACAGTTTGATATTTTTTCAAACATTTGGAAGGAAAATTATTATCACTCACTACATAATTCTTTAAATTCATAGCCAGTTGCTCACAATTTTAATTGATTCAGTCTTTATCAATTTGGACAAATGAACACCACTAAACAATTTAGAAGTAATTCTATAATTGATGACAATGCTACTAATATCCAATTAAAAATTTTGACTTTTGAAAATTTACAAGCATGCAATAATGAACTTGGAAGTTGACTTCTAATAGATGAAATATGGATCACAACTCTCAAGAAATAATCCAATTTACTCATAGGTTCAAAAATACATGCTCCTTGCTAATAATTGTAGGTGCTCTAAAACCTAATCACTGCCCTCCAATAATTGATTGCAGCCTTAGACAAAGTCTAAAATCACTGCCAAATACAAGGATGACAACCACAATACATTCCTCTTATAACCATGTGAAATAGTAGACAATAATGGCATTCCAAATCATAAATTCTTCGGCCACAATGAAATTCCTAATTAAAATACATAATAGTTAGGAAATACTATAATTTAATTAAGGCAATTCCCAAAATCAATTCATAATACATCAGTTGTGGATTACCAAGCACTTCTTAATTCCAAACCCTTATACTTCAACAAGGGCAAAGAAATTGACAAACTCATAAACTCTTCATAGGCAACAAAAGAAAATAATCAATCAGTTGCTTTACTCATCAAATCAACTCATATTTATAATCTCCAAATGGCACAAAGTTTCCTAAATGAACTTCACTTAAGAAGCTTCCTACACACAACATTAAACATAATAAAGTTCCATTATAAACTAATTTATTACTTGCTTTTGGTTCCAAAAATGACCTTTTGCACCAGAACTTCAAATTATGACATGTAAGGCCACTATTTCTTGTTCTCATGATTTAAAAAAAAAATTCTTGGTTCCAACGATCTATGATACTGAGGTGACCAACCAACAACACTAACAAAAATAACAACCTCAATGTATTTAGATGAATAATAATAATAATTCAACCCGTCTTGTGAAAACTACTGAAGAAGCATCAGAATCAAAACCTGACAACACCAAAGTGATCTTGGTGATGAAAGATGATGAATGAACCTAACGGGGTGACTTACTATAAATAGATGATCCCTTCAAGATTCTTTGAGCCCAAAATAAAAATTGAGAGCATTCTCCAACTCCTTTGACTCAACTAAGCTCATCAGAACCAACAAATTAACTTACTATAAATAGTAAGTCCCTCAAATAGAGCCAAAACACACCATAGGCTACTAGAAAGTCTATAACCACACAACTTAGATCCTCAAATCCTACTGTCAGCTCATGAGGGTCGCTATGGTGAACTAACTTGGCCAACTACAGGAACCTACTAAAAATGGGGACATTACAAATATCCAAACATTCCTCCAAATTATACCATTATGCCTTTATGCATTCCCAACACTACTCCTTATCCTACCTTTGACAAGGGAAATCCATTTTTGCATTCATCTACACCATCTTCCTATATCGCACCCACATATCCCCCACATCCATCATCTCTGTCTCCATCTTCCTCCACAGTCATATCCCAATCTCCACCTTTCAATAACAAGTGTACTAGCTACATCCCTGGTCCAAATTAACCATCTTCATATCTTGCAACCCATTTTCCAAATCCTCAACTCAATCCTTGTTATGAAATGCATCAACCTAACTCACCCACTCTTTTGAATACAATTCCATCCACTCTATCTTTCATCACTCCTCCACCTTGTATTAGCCTACCATATGTCACCCCACCATCTATTACTACCATCACTCCATTTGCAAATAATTTGAGCATGTCCATGTCATTTCCATTAACACCATAGGGATTAGGCCAATCACCAAGGCAAGTTGTAGACATCCCTAATTTCACTTCCATTGCACCCATTCCACTGCAAATAACTTCCCATATGCAACCACCATCACCTATAAGTATGATTCCACCTATCACCAACTATTTTGTGATATTACCACTTATAAGTAGCCACACCACTCATCCACCACCACCTTAAAAATATCTACCTATCATCAACTACTTTGCAAATCCACCATTCAAAAGTAGCTATAACACTCATTCACCACACTAATAGAAGATGATGATGACCTCTTATATTAACTACTTTTCATCACCCATACCTATCATTCTTCTTCCATCTCCCCTAGCTATCATCCCTGTTTCATCCACCCCACTTATAGATCACCTTCCATCTCCTACCATCATTGAAACCCTTCCATCTATTAAATCCCTCCAATTCCTCTCCACCTATCCTTCTCCTAACATTATCAAAACCCCATTTAATGAACCTCATGAGTCCATCCTCCGTCTAGCCATCCCTATTTAAGAAACTTCCACTCATCCATCTTAAGATTTTACTTATACATCTCCTACTACACCATCTACTCCCAACCAATCCTGTCAAGATCTTGTCCAAAAGCATGTTAAAATATCCATTGGTATAGATTATCAAGATCCTACCATCATACCTACACCACCTCAAAATCATACCATCCCACTTATTCCCCTAAATGATCCATTTTTACCATCCACTCCATCTAAAGAGGAGTTACCATCTCCTCCAAATCAAGATCCTACCCTTTCATCTACCAATCCACTTCAACATCCTATTATTTCATTTATCTCTCCAAGTCAAAATCCACTTCCACCCACCCATTCAAATAAATATAATCAAGCCCATCCCTTCTGCTTCATGATCATACATTTACAAAAGAAGAAATAACTATCATACCAAAAAAATCTACTCTTCCACCTACCAATGGACTCACATCTTGTGTTCCAAATAATAAATACCATATTGAAAAAATAAATAAAATTATATCTCTAGATGTTGGTATGCCTTATATCTCTTCATAGTCTCAAGTCCTTCCATCTTCTCCCCAAAGTTCCCAACCATCTATGTGGCATCCACATAGGTGCCACAAGGGAGACGTGCATGGGATAAAGGACAAGCCATGCAAAAGTCAAAAGGAGCCTTTATGATTTGAGTGGCTCAAGATTTGCTCACACATGCGTGAGCAACCTTGGGGAAAGGAATGGGGGACAAGGATGTAAGATTCCTTTTGGAGAATTTAATTAAAAAGGGGCTCCTAAGGATTGAGTTGTTCACACATATATGATCAATTACTCAAGAATAATAAAGTGGGTATAGCAAGTGGGTAGGCTTAGAAGGATGAGTGGTAGACTAGGATTTAATTTAATCATAGGATTAGCGAATTTAATAAAGTGGAGAGAATTAAATAAATTCGAATTTATTTAAAGGGGGATTTATGGAGCACTTTGTATTAAATAAATTTAATACATTAGGGGAGAGTATTTATATTAAATTTAAATACATTAGCAGAATGAACCTCTTTAATTAGATAAATTTAATTCAATAAGTAGAGGAACATGACAAATATAATTAATTAACATATCATTATTTATAATGTCAAAGGAAATATTAAATAAATTAATATATTTTTTGGGGCAATTTTAAGCATCTACATTTGATGTAGTGTTAGGATGATGTTGCATCAAAGAAAAGAAAACATATGTTTCCCTAGAGAGGAGAGAAGTACTAGGAGCTACATCGTAATGACGATAGGGGAGGAGGATGTCTCCTCGTGAAAATAGAGCAAAAAGACAAAATTTGTTCAATTTTTGCAAAAATACCCAAGAAGAAAAGGAAAAGAGGAAAAAGGCACCAATGAACATTTTGCATGACTCAGGGATAGATAAAGTTAGGTAGGGAAAAGAAACAGGGATAGTGGCAAAAAGGGGCCCTAGGGGTCTATGTAAACCTCCAACGAACTCTTGTAAGGGTCATTTGTACACCTAGAGAGAAAATAACCAGAGCGAAGAATGGACCCAATCAAGAGATTACACCTTAAAGAGTGCATTTGAGTACACTAGCGACCAACCGACATGGGACCATCGGTAAGTTGACTATCTTGAATTGTTGATTTTTTTTGTTACTCATTCAAACTAGCCATTTTTTGAGAGGGAAACTAGGAAAATAGGGGGTCGGGGTAGAGACAACAGTTCTTCACTCTGTCATCTCCAAGGACAACAAAACAAAGAATCTATCTCTACAAAGACAACAAGACTCATCCTCTTAGCTAGAAAACTCTTTGCTCCACCTTTGATCTTCCCACCTCGCACAGAAGAACTTACAATATGCTTAAAAATGTGTATGCTTTGCTTAACCTTCCCTGCAAGGCTAATGTGGACTCCCATAGATTCCTGTCTTTCCGATGGAATGATGGCTCTCTCCTTCCTAAAGTTAAAGCTAAAGACATTTACAAAACTCTTAATCATGACTTCTCCATCTTAGATCGTTTTAATTCCATCTCATATCTTGATCTCGATCCCTCACAATGGCAAAATATCCTTATGTATTTCTGGAAGTCCCCCATCCCCCTGAAAAACAAATGTTTCAAGTGGTAGCTCATGCTTGACAGGCTCCCTATTAGATCTCATAATGGTGATATTGACCCATTCCTATTGTGTAACTTGCCTGATTCTTTGAGACATGTTCTTTGATTGTACTTTTGCTAGAGAGATTTGGCTACTCTTTGGTATCGTTATCTCTAAACATGTTTCTACTTTTCATATTATTACTGGTTATATTCAGAATCTTAAAAAAGATGCTAATTTGTTATAGCAAATCCTTTCTTCCTACATCCTTTGGTTTATTTGGAAATTTAGAAATGAGGATAAATTTCAAGGCAATGGTAGATTACTTACTGGTTTTCATCAAAAACTTATATATTTTTAAATCACTTCTCAAGTCTATTGTATTATGAGGTTGGAGAGGGAGAAGTTGTTACATTTCCTTCACGATGGCCACACTACCATGTTTATATACGAAATAAAGAATGGATACGAGTGGGACAACATTGCCCCAAATCAACATGCCTTTGATGAGGCACTCAAGAAGTTGATTAAAGAGATCAGTAAGACTAGAGGGTTGTATTTTGACAAACTCAAGCTCTTCACTCAAATTTTGGAAAGAAAAAAAGTTTAGATGGAGGGCATTGCTGGTTGGACTTCTTGGATGGAAGATTGTAGAGATATTTTGTCTTAAGCCTCTTCTTTTTGTATATTTCAAGCTTTGTCTTTTATTGGCTCTCTATGATATACCTTTTGGTTTCCACTTAATACTTTGGGGTTGAGGCCTCGCGTCCCCATGATATTTTGTAACTCTTCTTTTTAATCTATCAATATATAATATTTTTTTAAAAACAACATAATTAAAATTGTATTTATCTTAATTTTCTATTACTAAAATTTCATTTTAATAAAAAGATCAAAATAATATATAAAAAATAAGTATTCTTTTTAAAGAGGAAAAAATTATAATATTAAAGAGTATAAATTAAAAAGTTTACTCTTTAGGAACTAGCAAATCTCAAATTTGAGTGTTTTCACTATAATATATGGTTGAGGAATTGATGATATATATATATATATAATGAGTTGTGTTTTTTTTAGTGTGCTTATAGTTATTTTTTAGAAAATATAGTCCTATGCTATAATGGGTTAGGAAATATCGTAGAAAGTTTTTATTGGCATGAATTAAATGGGAGAAAAATAAGTATTCTAATATATAGTTCTACTGGATGAAGTATTTAATTAATTTTTTATTTTTTTTAACATTAAGTTGAAGGAAAACAAAAAGCTATCAAAAATATTATATTAAATAAGATATAATGTAAAAAAATGATTAAAACAATATCATAATGTATTTGAGGCAAGAATGGACAACACAAAGGAGGTCTTAGGTTACTATTTAATTTATACTATTTTAAAAATTATATTTTATTTATTTTATATCAATAAAATTAGTAAATGTACTATATTTTGTAATATGTATAATATAAAATTGTTTCCTAAAAATTCGCCGCACAAATAGCAATTGGTGTGGTGCTGCCTCGTGTACAACAACTGTGTAAAAGGAGGTTATTTTTAAGTAATAAACAAAAAACTTCGGAAACATGATATAGAAAACGAAAGTGTATAGAAAAAGAATGAAACCCCTTGACATCACATTCGCGACGTCCGTGCGAAGCAAAAAATATATTTTAATACATCTACCCAATCTTCGCCACCGACCCAAAATCAAAAGAAAATGAAAACAATCGTCATCACGTTGCAGGCTCGAGTCTCTCGAGAAGCCATTAGCAAACAAAAATAAGTTAGAACGTTGAGGGCGGAACCATCTGAATTACCCTTGGGCTTTTGGTCTAGAGTTCGAATCCCATGAGATTCTAAGGAGTTGGCCAAACCGTCTCCAGTGATCTAGTGTTCGAATCTTTATACGTCTCCATCATGAGAGATGACCGCTTACATTACAAGGGCTATGAGACTAGTAACTAAATTGTCTCATCCCAAATACCCTTATCCCCTGGAAAACAATTGAACCCGAACAAGTAGGTAAATTAATTCACTGATTAAACGAATAAATGCCGTCAATTTTTTTTGAATTTGAACACAAGTACAGTATTTGCAGGTGTGCAAATATTTAAATTGCAGGCTTTTAAAACATAATAATTATCTGACCACTACAGAAATTCGAAAGCTCAGTCTATACAATGAATTGGGCTCAAGCTCGATCCTCATACAATGCTGGTTATATTTTCTGAAGTAATCTAGTGGTACTAATTTAAAATAGAAAATTGACGGATTTTAAGTATTTTCAATTCATATTGTTTCTTGCTGTTGTTTTTGGATCCCCTTGTATGTCTTTTACACGATGTTCCTGAAGTGTAATTTAGTATTAAAAAAATCTCTACAAGACGACCTTCATAGGGAGTAGGTTAATAAAACAAAGGGTCACAGTTCATTTCATGACATATATTTGTCCAAAACCAAAAAGAATTATTTCTTTGTAACATGTGGGCTGTCTTGAGTATATCGGAGGAGCCAGTTTTTGATTGAGAAGTTGGAAGCAAAAAAAAATTAACGACTCCCAAAGAAATCTTGCAAAACTTCATAGCCGAATTTGCTGAATGAATATGGTGAGGAGAAAATACAACGCCCTAAAACTAGTGGCCAGGTACATAAATCACGAACATTTTGTGTGGCACTGGTCAAATGTTCGATTCTCATCACGTACTCCAAATCAGTAAATGTACACTAGCGGAAATTGCAAGGCATACGGATTGGTGCATAAACTACAAATTTACATCAAAGTAAGTAGGCAGGTATTTGAACAATCTATACTATTCAAAAATGGAGATTTGGTGACTACAGGAAAATCGAATCTTCCATCTCCACATTCCAGGAGAAACACGGCCATCTCAATAAAAAATATTCGATCTCCACGTTGCAGGAAAAACACTTTTCACTCACTCAAACATAGTGGATTTTTATATTCTCCGAATTCTGTATTGTACTTTAAGATTCAACAGAATATAATTTATTTAAATCAAACATTTCCAATCTCATTTTATAATCCAGCGTCAATTTATAATTCATACACTAATTTGCAGTTACACTCCACGATTCCACCCTAATTTGCAATTATTCCTTTAAAGAGAAGCTGAAGAGAACTTATTTATAGCGTAGAAAGCTTCTCTTTAAAAAATAAATGCAACACTATTTCTTGAGAAGTAATACTTAAATACGCTTCAATGGAAAAATCCAATCGGTCGCGAGATCGACCCTCAGACAGCTCGTTGATAGCTACAGAACAACGGCAATGTTACTCGATGTTTCCGGTCATACCAAGCAACATTAAATCTCGAATTTTTAATTAAAAAACAACGGAATACAAACAGTGAAATTTCCAGTAAAAATCTAGGTGTCATCACGAGCTTTGAATGAAGTCCAAATCTGCTCCATACAAAACAATCTTTAAAACAAATAAGACAACTGGATACGTTTCGAAGAATACTATCGCTAAAAGTCAGCTCTGCTCGGCAGCGCATCTAATGTAATCGATTACAGAAATCCCCGAACTAAGATGTCAATTAAAAAAGGCTGTAAATTCACAGAACGAAAGAGAAATGGCTCTAAAGAGAGGGCGGTATCTGGTTACTGGTATTAAAATGATTGATGCCAAAAACAAGGTAAATTTTCACCATTCCAGCCCCCAATCATACAGAAACAATTTTTTTCCATGCCAAATCTTCAATTCTCATGAGTCAGGCATTGAAGGAATAAAAATCAGTGCAAGAGCGGCATTTGCAGTCCCTGAAGAGACAGATTTCACAACCCAAGCAGACGCAGAAAGGGCAGCCATCACAGCCAGGAACCTTGCTGCATCCCCTGTATGCCTTTCGACTTGCCGCCCTTTCTTCCTCCAATTTGCACCCAATTCGCTCATAAGCAAAACCAGAACAAACCCAATTGGGATCAGCGACAGCCGAATGGTAAGCTCTGCATTCTTCCCTGTTGCGGCGCTTGAATCGGCCCTCCTTCCCACAGGCGGCGCAGCGGACGAATTCATCCCTATGAGCGACCCTGGGCTTCGAACCCTGGCCCTTCATGTTTTTGTATTACCCTAAAAGCTCAGTCTTGCAGAGGGGCAGTTTCTTGTTGTGGCGGAGGACCCAGATGTTGTTCTTCCACTTCTTCGAGCGGTTTCCGGCGTGCTTCTCGAAAGCGGGCGGTTTCATGGTACCCTCATCGCAGCAGCCGCCGGGAGAACACTCGCAGCTGACGATATCAAAACATTAATGAGGAGATTAGAAAATACCCTTGTTTTTTGTTCTTATTTTATGGATTTTTGTAAGGTATTTGAAAAAGTCTCACAATATTTTCTCTTGGAAATGATTAAGGCGTTAACTCTTTCATCTTTGGTGCTTTATTTAGTAATGTTGTTATATGTATCTATTGTTGGCACAATTCAAGCAATTATTGAATTTTGATGTCATTTTATGCATCTATTTGTGGCACAATTCAATCAATTATTGGTAAAATATAAAATGTTTGAAGTGGTATATTTTTTGATAAGGTTTTCCACTCTCTACTAAACCTTTTGGATTCTACATCAACAAATTGGAGGAACTATATAACCTATAATTGGTGAAAGATTGTGTTATTTATCCCATAAAGTTTATATTGTGACTTCCTCTTGGAAGACTAAACCTTGAATTGAAGCTACGATGTTGAGATATTATGATGAATTTATTGTGTCATGTTAAAATTTGCAACACAAGTACCCCCAAGATCAAACAAAAATATAAGAACAACATTCACAAGGAGGGAAGCAAGAAAATAATTATTCTCAAAAAGAAAAGAAGATAAGATTAATGATTGTAGGATTTGTTACAATGCATACAATGCTATCCTTTTATTTGAAAAATAAATGTCTCTAAAATTAGAGAAAGGGGCTAAGATTAGAAAACTAGTGCATAATATGCAAATAAGAGTTGACCAAGAAAATTAGAGCCCACCTAGACTGAACAAAACTAAAATTGGCTCAACTAAAAGAACTTAAGTTAGGCATACTTAAGAAAATATTTTCTCAACTATGCAAGATTAATATTCTTGAGCATGTAAACAATTAACTAATGAAACATATATACAAATGTTCCTAATGCAACTAGTATCCATACTATAACACCACATGACAAAAAAATTATAGTTTATCTTCTCTTTGCATTGCTATTGATACCAAATGAATTAGTCCAGTTCCTAATATAGTGAAGTTGTTACAATGTCGTGTTCAAATTCTAATGAAGCTAAAATAATACCCCAATATGTAAATTCAATTGGTTGGATCCATTGAATAAAATTATTTGAAGTGACTAGCCACATGATCGTTTGGGTGATGATTCATCCTTATATCCAAGTCATGCCCAAAAGCAAATCATGCCCCTTGGAAGAAATACTTTCTTCCTAAGTACTTCCTATGATTTCAATCTACTCCCTTGTATTTTATAAAAGATTAGAGAATTATGTTTGCTAATACATCATGATAGAAAAATCCTCTTTTATTGTTAAAAACCATACTTAGTCTTATTATTTAAAATTATAGATTCAATCTCAATGAAACTCTAATCAATTAATTTAGAAAATCCTTTTGTGGATATTTTCAAGGATGAATAATCTCTTCATTTGCTTCTTAATGGAGCTTACAACACAATGCATAAAAAAATTAGTATTTTTTACAAAGTAAATTAAAATAATCTTAAATAATATAGTGTAAGTTGTCATGGCCTAGATATCTTTTCAAAAAAAACCTTTAGGATCTATTTGTTATTTGTTGCCTTGGGTGAATGGTGGAAACCCTATTTTTGTAATAACTTAGAAGCTTCAACATGTCCACACCAAGTCTTTTGATTTTATTTAAACATCTCATTAAAAGATATTGTGAGATTCAAATTTGAGAAAATTGTTTTGTTTATGGCCTGATGAATATGAAGATCAAGCTTTGATATCACACATAGTGATATAAGTTGCACTAGACAAGAGTATAATTCAAAATGTGTCATAAATGTTTTACAATAATTGAGCAATATGAACCACTTCATGATGGAAAACCCTTAAAGGTATTAAACATTAATAAAATTTATAACTTGATGCTGATAAAGCACCCACTATCTCTTATATCATAGTTATGCATGGATCCTTCTCAGACTAACTTCATTGCCAATATAGGCCTACATTAATTATCATATAACTTAATAAAAAGTACTATTTCCCTTATACCAACTTCAACTATCCTTGCACACTATAAAATAAATGATGTGTCATAAATTTCTCTTACAATTAGTGAAAAACATGCTTTTAGGTTTGATCTTAGTATATTTCAATGAAGATCTCATTATTTTACTTAAAATCATAACCACCCTCTTAACTGTTATAAAATTTAGAGTGCATTCATTCAAGTTGTGGACCAAAGTAAAAAATAAATAAAGTACCTTTAATAGTATACTATCTAAAAATATGCAAGCTAAGAGATATATCGCTCAAATAATTTATTTGTAAAACTTAAAATCTCCTTATTAGCTCCTATCATGGCAGAGAACTATTGTTGAGTATCCTTTCTTAAACAAAGATTAAACACATTGGTAGGACCAATCAACATTAATATTTCTCAAGATTTATTTTACATTTATGCATAATAATAAAAAGTGCTCAAAGGTTAAACAAATATCTAAGTTGGGTTGTATATCATTGGTATGAATTAACAATCTAGAAATTTGTTAGATATTTAGAGTTTCTCAATGCTAGAGAAGACATAAATTTCTAAAAAGAAATATTTTAGAGGAGTTGGTGTGTTGCAAAATTTTGTGTAGTTCTAAAAAAATTCTTGGCTAGACAAAATAATTCTTGGGAGTATCATATTTAAAGGACTATAGCATGCAAGTCCCACTTGGCATAAATGTTAATTGCATAATCATCTACATGTTTTAAAACTATAATTAAACAAACTGATTATCAAAAACCAAACCTAAACATTGTTATCAAGATTTGTTTCTAAATGCACCAAAAATTTCATAGTCTAATATTTTCTCCTGTAACCATTTTCCCAATAAAGTATATGGTTTTCTCTAGTGCATAGGGAATATATCAACAATGAGATGTTCAAACTATGTAATGGAAGCACATAAAAGTCTTTACAATGTTTGCACCACTACCATAGGCACACAAATATGGTTGGATGATTGCTTCATGTGCTATCACAACTCTAGTTTCATCTCAATTTTGGATGCTACAAGATTTAAGTTGGGGAGCATAGTGGATGTTAATAACATCATAGATGCTTTCATCTCAATAATAGGTACCCTTCTTTCCAATCTATCATACAAATCTTACATCCCCAAAAACAACGGATTTGCACTTGGGTTAGCCAAATATTCTACTTCAAGAAATTTATATGGTTTGATTTTTAATGTTGGAGAGAGATATCAATACAAGATTGTAGAAAATATTTGGTTACCACAAGAGAAAACATGAGAAAATGTTGTGCTAAAAATGAAGGAGCTTAGTATCTAAGCAAGAGTTGCAAGGTAACATGTGAGGGTTACTCATTTTTCAACACTGCCTAGTTGCCCTCTCTTTCCTCTGAGGGAACTCATTCTACACCAAAGAGTAAGTACCATTAGTTCTCTAAATATTTATATTTCATTTGAGTTTAAATGGTTAGGGTAATCTTTGAATGAAAATGTTATCTAAGTGACCATCTTGATTTGAGGCTATAACCCTTTATCAACATATATAAACTAATTTTATTTAATTCATGAGTAGAACATACTTACTTCATAACTTACTTCATAACTTTGACTAGAACTTGTAACTTGGCTTTCTTGTTTAAAACCTTATTCATAAGTAGAACATATTTAATTCATAAGTAGTATCCATAATGTTAGGTTTTGTGTAGCCATCATTCTAGTTTTATTTATCTGCCTGATTGTGTTGAGAAAAAAAGGCAAATGTGCATTTTTTGGGAAGCCGCTCACTTCTTCCACTGCTAATAATGACATTCTTCAAAATATATTTCTAATTTTTTATTTTCTCATGTTGTGGTTCTACTATAACAAATTCCCTAAGCTTGTCCACTTTTATCTCATTATTCTAAAATTATAACTTTAAATTCCATACTAACTAATAAGATTCTAGAGGATTTTGAAACCAATAAAGGGTTGGTTGTGCAAAAAAAAAATAGCATAATCCTGTGTCACCCTTTTATAAAGGAAAAGGCTAACAAAAGTATAATTGTTAAACTTCAATGACATAAAAGTGGTATTATTATTTAGAATTTGAAAATGAAGTAAATTAGTGAAATGTGTAGACATGGATGAAGTTTAGGATTATTTTTTTAATGATTATTTGGAATAAGAACTGATATACTTTTCTACGAAAGAGCCTACAACACAATAGTAAGTTGTGAGCCTCTTATTTGAGAGGTCTTGGATGTGACTCTACACAAGCTTAATAAGTAGTAATAATAATTAATTGCATCACATAATAATAATTTATCTTGGCTTCGGCCTCTAACTGATCAAAAACAAAAAGAATTGATATACTTTTCTAATTTTTAAAGATGATTTTTAGTTGTTGAAAAATGCAAAAAAGTAGGGGTCTAGTTCCCACCACAAAACTATATGGAAATAAACCTCTTTCCCTTTCATCTCAGATTATGTTACAAATGACATATATAGCTAGTTCAATAAAAAATAAAAAATGGTTTTTGACCTTTATTTTCTCTTTTATAACAATTTAAATTTCAACTCGCCTAAAATTGATGGTTTTCATCTCCCACCACATTTTTCATAACAAATATATTCTAACCAAAGAAAAATTATACATTCTAGAAGAGACCTCTCTGCTCTAGAACATCATATGCTTTTCAAAAAGATTATATTATTCACTATTTTTCTTTCTTAAAATCAACATATTCTTGAGTGTTAAAATACTTACTTGTAGTATTTTGGAATTACAAGATACTATGTCTAATTAGAATACTATAAACTCTCTATAATAATATTCTTGACTTTGAGCTCTACAAAATGGTGTTTATATGTTACTAAAAAAAATCATTAAAAAGAGTAAGAGTTATTGAAATGTCACTTTTTTCAATTTTATTTCTTTAGTAATTTTACACAAATTTGTATAAAACATGCATTTAATAGACATTGTCAATTGGAAAAGTGTGAGAACCTCTATAACTTAGCTACAATGAATTTATCTAGATCATATGTTTGAACAAAATTATTTTTTGGATAGAAATACTTAAATTCAATCATTTTGATAAGTTAGCCTAAAATGTGACACACCTTTATACTTTTATGTGCACATATTCAACACACCTTTGTACTTTTATGTGCGCATGTTCAACTTTCTAAAACATCCATTAAATTAGATTTGGGAAACTAAGGAATTCATGTGGTCTATTTTTTCAAGTGTAGGAACATTTGAAGGTGTCCTACTAAAACAATCTTAGAAGTAAGAGACAGAGAAAAATTGTGTACTTACTACCCCCACCATACATCCTCTACAATGATATCATCTTTACCAACACACATGTCCTTTGGAGATCTTTTGCTTCTTGCACTAAAAAGAGTTGCAAATTCCCCTGTTGATGTCATAAAAGAACTCTCTTCATGGAGAGCATACTCATATAACTTTGTGCCAAAAATGAAGGAAAATGAAGAATAAACAATAGATTGAGAAACCAAAATTGTCTTAAACAAATGCATTAAATTTAACTTATAAGAATCATCATAAGTATCAATAATGTTGATCCAACATGTAAGAATCATCTTAATTGTCTAAAGATCTTAAATTCAACTAAAAGTATCAAATTGGAAAGTCATATTCTTCAATTTTTAGTAATCAAGATTCCCAATGTTGAGGTTTAAAGTTAAGGATGGAGCCATGGATTAAAAAAAATTATATCATGTGTATAAATAGGGATATAGCCAAAAATTAAATTGTATATGGTGACCAACCAGAGGGTGTGATTATGAGGGTGAGTCTTTCCTAATCCAAGTTTCATAATGACTCTGCCTCAATGCTTTTGAAACATTTTTGTACATATAATAAAACTAATTTTAGGAGGAAGAGGCTAATGCCATACTTAATCTCTATTGGAGTTGATGAAATTCAACTCCAACATGGTATTAGAGCCTCCCTGCTGCTGCTTGGTTGAAGGATTTTTGAAGCTGTGATTTGGAGTCACAAACCCTAGTTTGTTTGTGCATTTTTTTTTCAAATCAAGGGATCAACAAATTTTTGGAGCACTTTCAGCCTAAACGGATGTTCCCATTGGATCTAGAAGGTCGTTTGCAGTCAGGATTCATATAAAGCTTTTCAATTTTGGAGAGAGGGCTCTGGGAGGCAAAAATATTTTAGTTGCAAGGTCATATGAACCCATACGGACGATTATTTGAGAGAAAAAATTTTCAAAAAAATTTAAGGGCACGCTGCCCAATGGCCGCCACCGCAGAACAGCTCACCGGCCGCTATCACTAGGAGTGTTGTCGCAAAGCTATTGGGGCCCAGCCACCGCCCGTAGGCCACCCCTCTTGCACCTCTGCGCCGCTCGCTGCAAGCAGCGTAGCCCGAAACCTCCCCTCTGCTAGCAATGCTCCTTTCCACTCCTCTTTGTCCATATCTCTGCTCCGCCTACATGTCAATCTTTACTTGTCACGTGGACACAACGGATAGTACTGCATAGTCAGCCCGGGGACACCTCAGCTCGCTTCATTAGCGCTTGCGTGGACACTATTTGATTCGCCTGCACAATCACTACCCGCGTGGCACAGTTGCTCAGTTAGCGCGTTTGTGCATGTGACACGTGGTAGGACCCTGCCACGTCAGCCTTTTGCCACGTGGCGGCCATGTGGACCTACCACATTAGAATTGCTATGTGAAAATAGAAAATGGAATGAATTTACAATGAGTGAGAGACCGCTTATAAAGGCCTCATGGAAGCTTGTAGAACAAGCTGGAATGAGGTAAGAGATAAGGTTGACAACTCAGCATACAACCACAAAAGGTGGAAAAGATAAGTATGCTAAAGGGAACAAAGTCTTGTGTTGTCAACAACTAACCTCAACTACATGCATTGACCTAAGTAAGCTTAAGCAATAGAATAAATAATTAACAATTAATTAATTATTTACTCTAACACCCCCCCTTAAGTGCAACTAAGGGGAATGCCTTAAGCTCACAAAACAAGGAAAAAATGCAAAATGGGTCCCGACAACAAGGCCATTTTAGGTATCCAAGTACAATGTAAGAAAATGCAACCTCTGTAAACTGGGGAAAGAGAGAAACCCACTTAGGAAAAACTCTCCCCCAAAAAGAGGTAAAAAATAACATGCTAAAAAAAACATGAAGTGAAGGAAGGAAGGCCTCAACCAATCCCCCCAAGGACAATTTCTATAACCCCAAGCATGGATCGTAGCTAAAGAAAGCGTGGTGATGCAAAAGGCTTAGTGAAGATGTCTGCAACCTGACCGGTGGTAGGAATGTACTCCAATGCAATAACACCATCCTAGATCAACTGACAGATGAAATGCATATGCAACTCAATGTGCTTGGTATGTTGATGTTCCATTGAGTTGCGTGAAATGTGGATGGCACTCTGATTATCGCACCACAAAACAGTGGGACAATTAGGAGGAAAGCCAAACTCAATCATCAACTAATGAAGCCATAAAGCCTCCTGACTAGCACAAACTACTGTCTTATACTCAGCCTCCATAGATGAAAGTGCCCAAGCATGCTTCTTCTTGCATGACCATGTGATGGGACCAGAGCCAAGGCAAAAGACAAAGCCATAAGTAGACTTCCGATCATCGACATCACCGGCCCAATCTGAGTCAATGTAGCCAACAATGTGTGGAGTCCCTATAGTGTAATGAATGCCATACATAAGTGTCCCTTGAATGTAGCATAGAATACGTCTGGCAGCTTGCCAATGACTCTCATGAGGGCCTTGAGAAAACTGATAGACTAGACCAACCGCAAAGGAAAGATCGGGGCAGATGTGTGTCAGGTATAATAGGCTGCCAACCAACTGCCGATACAAAGTAGCATCCACTGTAGGTGAAGAACAGGAGGTAGAAAAAGTAACACCCGACTGAAATGGTGTAGGAGCAGCCTTACAATCAAGCATGTGAAAGTGACGAAGTATGTCAAGAGCATACTTCTGCTGATATACAAAAATTCCAGTAGGAGACTAATGAATCTGAAGACCAAGAAAGTAGTGCAACAAACCAAGATCAGTCATCTCGATCTGGTCCATCAGTGCACGCTTAACATCCTGGAGCATGGATGATGAACTACCTATAAGGATAAGATCATCAACATACAAAACAAGAATCAAAATCTCATCACCAAGATGCTGAATGTACACTGTGGGATCGAAATGGTAGCAGGTGAAGCCTATAGATAGCAGAAATGAGTCCATCTTCTCATACCAAGCCCTAGGGGCTTGTTTGAGACCATACAATGAACGTTGAAGCCTACAAACCAAGGTGGGATCTCGCACAAAACCTGGAGGCTACTCCATATAAATCTCCGCAATGATATCACCGTGTAGGAAGGCACTCTTCACATCCATCTAATAAACTGACCATCCCTGTGAAGCTACGAGGGATAAGACAAGGCGAATAGAATTCATCTTGGCGACAGGGGCAAATGTCTCAGAGTAATCAACACCATCAACCTACGAAAAACCATTCGCAACAAGACGAGCCTTATACTTATCAATGGAACCATCAGTAGAAAACTTAGTGCATTAAATCCACTTACAACGCACTAGTTTTCTCCCCTTAGGAAGAGAACAAAGGTCCCATGTGTGGTTCTTCATCAAAGAAGAATATTCCTCCTCCATTGCACTGTCCCATTCTGAATGTCCTATCACTTCTGCAAATTTCTAAGGATCAGCACTAACAACATGACTGAGTAGAATGGAACCTGCAATGTGAGAATGGGTGCGACGGGATGTGGATGGGTCACCAGCTAGAGATCCTGTAGCCTCAACAGTAGCTCGAGCCCATTTAGGCATCTGAGGAGGATCCTGTGGTGGAGGTATATCGGGATCACCATGATCATCATCCTCATCATCCGTGAAATAAAGTGGAGATGAAGAGGGAGTACTGGGAGCTGGAGGAGGCACTAGAGGTGAGGAATGAACTGCAGGAGGGCTCTCATCAAACTCGATATCCTGTCGAAATAGGACCTCTCTGGAATTAGGATCAAATAACCTATAAGCCTTTACATCCTCGCAGTAGCCAAAAAAAATCAGTGGTCAGCTCTTCATTTCCATTGCTTTCCTCTGAGCATCAGGTACAAATGCGTATGTCGTACTCCCAAAAACTCTGAATGACACATCAGGCTTGACATGGGACCAAGCATCCTCAAGAGTCATATGTAAAAGTGTCTTATGAGGCATCTTATTCTGAATATAGTTGGCACAATTTATTGCCTCTGCCCAAAAACATGAATCCATGGACCTAGATTGAATCATGCAATTTGTCATCTCTTGAAGGGTTCTGTTCTTTCTCTCGGCCACACCATTTTGCTGAGGAGTGTAGGGTACTGAAAGCTGATGGTGAAGACCATGCTTAGAACAAAAATCTTTGAAAGCCTAGTTCACATACTCCCCCCCATTATCTATGCGTATGCGCTGAATAGAAAGTCCAGACTACTTCTCTACAAATGCCTTAAAAACTCAAAATGAGTCGAAGGCATCAGACTTGTACTTAAGAAAGTACACCCATGTGTGTCTAGAGAAGTCATCAATGAATGTAAGCACATATCTAGCACTCAAAAAAGGAGTAGGAAATGACATGAGGTCACTATGAATCAACTCCAAAGGTGCTAAAGCACGAGTGGCTCATCCATGTGGAAAAGAATCCCTATGTTGCTTGCCAAGTGCACATCCCTGACAAACACCATCTGGACAGGAAATCTGGGGAAGCCTAAGAAAAAGTTCTTGTGTGCTCATTTGCTATAGATATCTGTAATTGACATGCCCAAAACGTTCATGCCAAAGTCTGCTTATTGAATCTGCATGTGCAACTAACCATGAACTTGCATCATCAGAAGACTCAAATCCATCAAATCTGTAGAGGCATGATGTAGACTCAACACTCCCGATGGCCACGATCATCTCTAGATCATGCAAGTCCCGAATAACCACATCATGTGGTGAGAACTCGACTGTCTTCCCAGAGCTAGAGTGGAAAATCTAATAGATAGACAGAAGGTTCATCAAAATATCAGGAACACAAAGTACATCCTGAAGAGAGCCCCTGGCCAAAGCAATAGTGCCAAAACCCAAAACTGAAAGTTGTGAAGAGTTCCCAACTACAATCTGTGTGGTGGCACAAGGAGCAAGTGAGGTAAGCAACTTAAGAGTGTTTTTTAAGTGGTGAGAAGCCCCAGAATAAGGAATCCATAAAGGTGCTAAAGTCGTAGCTCGTGTAGAAAGAGCACGACCTTTCCCTGCAGGTGGAGATGAAGACTGAGGAGCTAAAATGTGATGCTCCTTCATGGCTTCCTCTAAAGCCTCTAATCATTTCCAACACATGGAAACTGAATGTCTATCTTTCCCACAAAAGCTACAGTTCTCACTCAATTTCTTCTTGGTCTTGGAGGTAGACTCACTCAACTTTGAAGAATCTTTACCCTTGGGAGGGTTTGCTGGAGGATTAGCTAGAGGATCAGATTTTGATGTGTCTTTCTTCAATTTTCGTTTCTTCTTTGATTTCCCCTTAGAATTTTGAGCAACCAATGCTTGGTTGGAAGAGCCAGAGCCATCCACCTGCTGGATCTTTGCCTGTTCCCTAGTCAACCTATTAGAAAATGTATCAAATGCAGGCATCCTATGTCTATCTCTAAGGGCATCCATGGTGGAGTAGAAAGTAGAAGAAAAGACCTGATACTGCCCCTTTAGCTTTGAGAGTATAAAAAATATGCACTCATTATCTGTTTTGTTCTTCCCACATCCCTGTAAAACTGCACGTAGGGATTTGAACTTCATCAGAAAGTCCTCGATGGTGGGAAAGTTGCTTGGTGACAAAGAAGTCAATTTTGCATCCAACTGAAGTGCTCAAAACTCATTCACCTATCCAAATAGAGTTAAAAAATTTTGCCAATAAGCCTGTGGAGTAGTCAAACCATCCAAGTGAAATAGCAAACTGTCTGAAATGTTGAGTGCAATCAGTCCCATGGCTTCATCCATCTTGTTCCTGTGTTGTAGAACCTCAAAAGGGCGCGTAAGAACTAGCTAATTCTTATCCAGACAAGACCATAGACCTCTTGAGATGAGAAGCCTAGTCATTTGTGCCTTCTAGGTGTGGTAGTTGTGTGGTGTGAGATGGGTCACAGATGAATCTGCCATTGAGAGAAAGAAATAGATAGAAGTAGAAGGGTCTTAATTGAAGTAAATAACGGAAAAGAAAGACCCCCCCCCCCCCCCCCAAACAAACGTACAAGAATATCTCCCAAATACCACAAAAAAACTATAGAAAGCCAAAAACTAGAAAAGAACTTGGATTTGTTGATTCAGAATAGGAGGAAACAGAAGCCTCAACTTTGATGCCAAAAATGAGAGCTCAAACAAACTCAAATCTTATGAAACCAGCACCAATGTCTCCATCTCTGAGTTATCTTTTTGACGCTTCTTTTGGATCAAAAAAAGACCTTCGTATGGTCAAGTTATAGCCAAAAAATAGACTGCTACTCCAAAAATGCACCTTGTTGGAAAATTACAGACACTAGGTTAAATTTGACGCCCATATGGCCGTCATGAGAACGTCGCTAAAAAGATGATATCAGGTATCGAGATGATGATGTCATCAAACATAAAGATGACATCAACTTGACAAAAAATGATGTCAGCGCAAGTATACAAAAAGATGATGTAAGCTCCTGAAAAAGTAACATCAGCAATGTACAATCACCAAAAAATGATGCCAGCTGTCCGTAAAATGATGTCATTGGTCACAGGTGGTCAAAGCGGCCACAGGGCAGTGGAGTGGTGTAAACTGCTAGTGGCGATGGTACCTGAGAGAAGAACCCAACGGTGTCGCTGTCGTCGATGGCTTCGGAGCGTTCTGCGGGTGGCCCTCAGCTGCAGTGGCACCGAAGCGATCTGCGAATGGCGCTGTTGTGGGGAGCCCCTGACTGAGCACAGAGCAAGTGGGCAGAAGGTGGCACTTCGGCGCAGCTACGATGGCACCCACTTTTTAAAAATAAAAATAAAAAAATTTGCAAATCTGTCCATACGGCAACCCTGGGAGGTTAAAAAAAATTTCAAAAAAATGCCTGAAGCCAAAAATAAAAAGTTTTATATGAATCTTAGCTGTAAACGGTGTTCCAGATCCAATGGCAGTGTCCGTTTGGGCTGAAAATGCTCTAGAAATTCGCTCTACCTCCAATTAGAAGAAAAATTGCACAAACAAACTAGGGTTTGTGACTCTAAATTATGGCTTCAAAAATCCTTCGAACAAGAAGTAGTAGGGAGGCTCTAATACCATGTAGGAGTTGAGAATTTGACTCTGATAATGCGCCAAGATCACCTGCAGTGCAAATAGCTTGCTGAAGAGAAACCTAGGGAGCAAAGAGCTTGAAGCAAATACCACACAAGAATATTTCACAATAGAAAATTAGAATTGCTATGTGAAATATTCTTGTGCGGTATTTGCTTCAAGCTCTTTGCTCCATAGGTTTCTCTCCTAAGTCATACTTATCCTCTCACCTTGTTTGAGGACTTTCCACCTTATGTGGATGTATGCTTATTTGTCACACTTATCTCCTAGCATCTTCTAGCTTGTTCTAGAAGATTCCTAAAGCTCTTTATATTCGGGCTCCCTCATTGTTTTTTTAGAACAACATCACTTCTTATTGTAAATACATTTTTTCTTGTGTTTGCATACTTGTTGTCTCTCATGTCAGTTTTTTGAAAACTTTATATTTTTGGAAAGCTGGTTCTGTCACCTTTTCAGAAATGTGGTCCTTTTTCTCAGTTTTTGGCCCATGCTCTTTCTATTATATTTTTGGCATTTTTGCTATATGGTGGATATCTTGAGTGTTTTAGGCCCGAGGATCATTTTCCTAGCATGGTTTCTTTTGTTTTGAGTTGTACTATGTTTTGTTGCAGTTTGTTTTTAGTTTTGATCATTGTAGCTATCATTTTGAAGCACTTTTATATATCGCACTGAGATAAAGTGCCACTTTTGCATTCCGAGAGTCATGAACGTTGTTTTGAGTCAGTTGTACATGCTCTATTTTTATAAAGCACCATGGGAGGGATATTTGTTTGCTATTTTAGGCATTCTCCCTTTGTCAAGTGAGTGTCCCTTCCACGATTTTAACCCATGCAGAGTCAATTTGACCGTGTCTTTATGGGTGTTTTGTACCTCTTCCTCTCTCCTCATTCTTGGTTTGTCTGTAGGAGACTTTGGCCCACCTTCTCAGTTGCTTATCATCACATGCCATCTACATTAAGGGGGGGGGGGGGGGGGGGGGGGGTATTCTATTGTTCTAATGCATCCGTGGTTTGATGGTTTGATAGTGTGAACTATGTATTCAGTGGTTGATCCTATGTACAAGGCGATTGTAGTGGCTAGCTACCTATTCATTTCTATGAGATGGATCATCTACCATATAGACATGCTCAGTTTGTGCCTTCTTCTTCCATGGAGGTTCTTTAGATTAGCAGTTTAGCAGATTTGCGGCTTCTTCATGCTTCAATGATGCTCTTCATGATCACTCCTTGTTCCTATTTTTGGGGACAATTTCTCCTAGTTGGAGACTTCTTCAGTTCTTCACTAGGCTTACCTCTTTTTGGGGGAGAGTTTTTCCAATGTGGTTTTCTCTCTTTCCCCGTTTTACAGAGGTTGCATTTCTGTTGCATTGTACATGGGTACCTAAAATGGCCTCTTTGCTAGGACCCATTTTGCATTTTTTCCTTGTTTTGTGAGCTTAAGGCATTTCCCTAAGTTGCACTTAAGGGGGGGTGTTAGAGAAAATAATTAATTTACTAATTATTTATTCTAGTTACTTAAGCTTACTTAGGTAAATGCATTTATTAATTAGTTGTAGTCTAGGAGTTAGTTATAATTTGTTGACAATACGGGAGTTTGTTCTCTCCTAAGTCATACTTATCCTCTCACCTTGTTCGAGGACTTTTCACCTTATGTGGATGTATGCTTAGTTGTCACACTTATCTCCTAGCATCTTCTAGCTTGTTCTGGAATATTCTTGGAGCTCTTTATATTCGGGCTCCCTCATTGTATTTTTAGAACAACATCACTTCTTATTGTAAATTCATTTTCTCTTATGTTTTCATACTTTTTGTCTCTCGTGTCCGTTTAGGGTTTTTCCCTTGCTCCACGCTTTTCCTTCTTTGGCTTCTCTTTGATAGGTTTTCGCATGCAGGAGATCTTGGGCATCTTCGGAGTTGGATTTCATCAACTCCAAAAATCTCTACTATGAAAGGATTGATCAAAACTTATATACCAATAAATAATTCATCTCATGCCAAATGATCTAGATTTTAGAAAGATAAACATATTATTTTCAAGATAGCAATATTTTTCCATAATCAGAATCCTCAATGTTCCTGGATCCAAAATTTGAACATCTACAATCTCTATATTCATATATTTCTAATTGTCCTGATGTCAAAATCCACTTATCTTGGTAGACCATTTCAAATTATCAAATCTATTTGTATCTTAAAAATAACAAGTAAAAATAGGTTTAGCCATTCAACATCTACAACTTTTCTACTGATGAAATATCTTGTAGAGGAACATACCAACTAGAAACTATTCTTTTCTTAGAGGTGGTTGGCTCAATGCTCTACCCCAGGGGTGGGGATAGTTTAGTTGTAGTTGTAAATTTTTTTAAAGCATGTCAATCCAAAAGGCCAAACTCATGATGGTATTTATGAAGGTTTAGGTACCTTCAAGGATTTTAGGTGGGACTTTATATTTTCTTAAAGAGTACATATCAAGCATTTTTCATTCCCTAAAATGCTTAATGAAGAAACTATATGTTGGAGAAATAAAACCAGATATGCATGTGAAAGGAAATTCAACTTCAAGGTGTGATTGGTGATTAATTTCTTTGTGCTTTAGGGGCAGTATATATCTAAAGTTTGGGTGGATCCAAATGTCTTCAAGCTTTTAGTTTGCACCAGATTATATTTATGGATAATTCTTCAATAATGAATGTTTTATAAATTTTGAATCTAAACTATTCAATAATCTTCTAGATTTAAAACAACAGAAAGCCATATTGAACCAATCCCAAGTTCATCATTTTTGAATAATAAATCTAGGCATTCTAAGTTTAATCCTTGTTTGAAACTGTCTTTAAAGCCCTTATTTTAAAAGGCATTGGGTGCTTCCAAGCATTTGGGTTAATTGAGGTATTCATTTTTAGTGTAACATCGAGTATAAAGGAAGCCCAACTAGAATGCATTTCTAGCATACTGTGTTTTTCAAAATAGAATCATAAATTGGTGACATGGGTTTAGCTTGTGATATATCTATGTTAGAATTATTAGAATAACTAAGAGGGGGTGAATCATTTATCCTCATGTTGAGATGTACCAATTCAACTTTTAACAGCTTCAAACAGTCTCACTAAACAACTCGGTCCATATAGCAACACATCAGCAACTTAGCATTATGTTCATTACTTAAAATCTTTGTTTTGGTGTGTGTCAACTAACAATAACATAAACAATTGTAAAAATAGCCCACATAAATTAACATTCGCACAAGTAAATGAAAACAACATTTAATGTGGAAACCTAATTTGGGAAAAACCACCATTTAACATGCTCCCACATTTTCACTCTTCTAAAGTGATCTCAGTTAAGAGCCAACCCTGCTAAAGGTTACAAAACACATTGTTAGGTGTGACCTTGCTAAAGGATTTAATCACCCTATTAAGAGTAACCTTGTTAGATGACTTCTGATCATTCCATTAGAATGTCACCTTGATCAAGGATTTATAAATGATTGTTAGGTCAATCTTGATTAAAGGATTTTACTACCATAATGGTTAGAATGTAATAGCTAAGTTTGATATGTAAAATACAACTCACTTTCCAAACTCAAATCTCTATTTTCTCATCTATTTGTTTATTGACTGGCCTCCATTATCATCTCCATTATTGATCTTCTCGACATCCATTCAAGAAATCACACTTCACTAATAACTTCACTTCTCCTTTGCTACTTTGTTCTTCACAAGTTCTCCTTAAGATCGCCAATCAACAATGAACCAACCTTAGAAAACATCTCTTATGTCTCCTTAAATAGGTAATTTTGATCTTTTTCCACATAAACATCATCATAGATATTACAATTAGCTCAAATTCATTGAATCCTTCCAACATTTTATTCTCCCTCTCTTTTTGGAAACTTCTAGAAAATTCTGATCAAATCCTTATCTTTGATCACATAATAAACTCTCTTAATGCATTAAATATATTATCTCATCGATCTTATCATCCACGTATTTTGACTAATCAAAAAAATCAACTGTATCGGCCTCAAACTTGATTCTTTCAAAAACTATAACTTTTGTTGTCACTCAGCAATCATTAAGTTCTTCTGCTCTCTCATCGCTATGTAGCTCAAAATACATTGTTTGATCTTCCTTGGCATTCACTACCTTTCTCAGTCATTATTGATGCTCGGTCAATACTCTAACTTAGCCATAACTATCACTCGGCATACACATTTTGTTTGGGTTTTTCTTAAGTTAATCTTTTGATTCATCTCCTTCATTGACCAACCAACACTAATACTCACTCAAGCTTAGATTTTTACTCAACACTTAGCATTTAATACTTACATCAATTCACTTGTCTTCTTTACTTCATGTAATGATTATAAAAATCATTATCTTGTCAATGACTAACTTATCAAGTGCCCATTGTAATGCCATGATACTTAACTTCTTTCTTCTCAACAACTTGACTAGCTCACCTTTCTATCTCCTATTTTCAAATCATCTTCATCAATCAAATGATATGGCACTCTAAACTATTAGTAAATGTCTCTCCAATAAGGTTTGACATCAATGATGACATAACAATTATTCAAACTGAAGTTTCCAACAATCTCCCTCTTTGTCATTGATGACAACACCTATAGTTACCATGCAATCCAAAATCTTCATTATGTCTTCTTCTAAAATTGTACTATTAGCTCCCTATGTGTTTGTTCTCTCTTTCTTAATTTCATTCTAATTCTCATCCAATACAATCTCTAGATGCTCCCTCTGTCATCAACTATAGTTGTATTATAGACATCTAAATATGATCACATAAATTTGTAATCAAATTTAATCATATTCTAGAGAATATTTTAATTAAATATTAATTATTAAATTATTTTACCACTATCCCTTGATTAATTATAGCCAATTTAATAATTTTTCTTTTCATCGGTAAATGGCCAATGACCATGATAATATTAATTAAAATTAAATAAACTATTATAGTAGCATTCCTTTGTTCAAACAAGCACTAGTAGGAAAGAACGGGGAAAGAAAACCTCCAGTCTAGCCTGGGACCATGGTCCTTTATTATTACAGCATAAAAGGGGCATACCCCAGTCAAATTATTCATGTTTCAGATATTACATTGCAAAAATCATGTTTACACAAAATAATTTGAGCATAAGCTCCTTGATAAATTACAAGATCTCTTAAAGAAATACCATCACTTTCTTTGCATTCTTTCGAAGCTGTTAAAATGTGCGTCCCTATCTAAAAGGCTTACCAATCAAACTAGTTAATCATAGAAATCATAGAAAACATTAAACTTATAGACTATTAATAACTAGATTAACTCCTAAACTCATCTTAATTATCAAAGCTTTAAACTACAACAAGATAAGTCTAAAATGCTTACCCAAACTTATCGAGATGAGCCAAACATATCAATCAAAACCTAAACTTAGATAAAGTAAAATAAAAGCTGAGACTTAACTAAAGAAAACTAATAGAGAAGGAGGAAATAGCTGAAACAAAACCATCAGTGGAAAACATTCTAATCTAGAATGGAAGAATACCAGGGGGCAAATGAGTACAACTCCCATCCAATCTTGCATCCAATACTCAAAACTTCAAAATTGAAACCACACAACAACTTACCAATCATTGGATTAGCCCAATCATACAAACTTAATGTAACTAAGGAACAAATCAATCAGTCTGAATCATATTAACAAGATTGGAATAGAACCATCTCTCTAATAAGATTGAGAAGCACACCAATATCTTAATCCAGTAATCTAGACCATAGCAACCATCCAATAAAAAGAGAAAGATACTAAAAAAGAGCAGGCAACACCATAAGTAATCATGAGCAGGTTTAGATAAACAAATTAACATCCCTATAAGTCCATTGATGCAAAAGCCTGCCCAAATAAGATCATACCAACCCATATGAACATAATATAAGAACATGAACTAAGAGTGTTTAAGGAACCATATGCCACAAGGACATCCAAATCCAGATTCCTCAAGAACATAAAAAAAACCAAATTACTTATTATTAGCTACATAACCCATATAAAATATATACAAGAATTTGGTAGGAAACATATCTCCATACATCCTGATCTTAAATTGATTCTCACAAAAAGGAACCCTAGTAAATATTGCTACATCATACAATATAAAATCATTAAAAAAGTGATAATTACCAAATCCATGACATATAGCAGCAATCTCTAGGCCAAATCCCCAATACATGGATTTGATTAACCTACAGCTAAACCAGAGCCAAGCTTCCTTTAATAGCTCTAGAACTAGCATCTAACTTAATACATCATTCATTAAATCATAACAAAATAAATGAACTGATCTACTAAATACCATAAGCCACAGGTGCATCCACACCAGAGCAATCAAAGGGACAATGTAACACACCAAACTTCTTGAAATTAGCTATATAGAGCCAAATTAATAAATTAACAGATAATCAATAGCCTAATTTATTAATAAAATCCCCCTTCCTCTATTAAATTAAATAAATGCAAAACTCATTTAATTTAATCTCCAAAAACCCCTATCTATTTAATTAATTTAATCAATTAAAACCCCCCACCCATTAACTAACCTTTCAACCCAACAATTGCCCAAGCTCAACTCATGCACCAAATATTTATCTTTTAATTAAATAATTCATTTATTTAATTAAATCTCATGCACAAATAATTCTCCTTCTTAATTAAATAATTCATTATTTAATTAAGATCATCCACCAAACTTTTATCTAACAAATCCATCCACCTCCCACATCCTGCAATAACCGGTCTGCCTCACCCACCTTAACTAAAACACATCACCTTCTCTCCCATGTCTAAAATCTCTCTTGAGGTCACTTGCACGAATTAAGGCATAATTTATTCCCTCTAACTCAAGCCCAAGTCCACTCTCATGCCACATCTCCCTAATCCATCTCTAAGCACAGGAGTCCATCTCCTCCACCTATCTTAGTCAACTGAAGCCTCTCTCACACCTCACTTAGTTAACTATCGTTTAGGGATTCTTATCTCCTTCTCACCCAATTGCCTATAAATTGAACCCCTCTCCTCCCACAAATCATCCACCTTCATATGGAAACTTATAATACTATTTTGAGATCCTAAGAACTATCAAAATAATGGAAAAATCTATGCATTCCTTCATTCTTGAATCCTTCATCCATCTCTCATCCACTAAAGCGTGAGGCCACACTTGACCATACATCTTCATCCTATTGACACATCTACTCATCAATATAAGCTTGGAGTGCTCTCCTTTGGTTTGCATCCCTCTTATTTACTTTTATTGCCTAATCTATATGTTGGTATATGATTAGTGTAAGAATTTTCCTTAGGGCAAAATTCATCCAAGAACAAGGAACTCAAACACAAGCACAATAGTAGACCAAAGAGAGAGAGTATGATTAGAATGATGATATATTCATTCAATATGCCATATGAAAGTGCACTATGAGTGCCTATATATAAAGGCCTCTTGAGAGCTTCTAGAACGCATAGAATTTGGCAACATGATAAGTCATACAACTAGGCACATGTCCACTAGATATGGGTTATCTTCCATTAAGCACGGAAGTAAGTGCGATGATGTGAGGATAAGCCTACAATGGTGTAGCACACAAATTGGTGGTATAGACAATATGTGCTAAAATGGGAGTGCAAATAACTATGTTGTCTATATGACAACTTAGTGAATGATGCAAACTCTAGTGTTGTAGACACCATGTGCTAAAAAAGAGTTTCATACTTCTGTGTTGTCAACATGAAAACTCATGTGCCAATAAAGAGATGAAAAACACACACGATGTATGGATGGATGGAGTAATCAAGACCCTCATATTACAACTTAAATCCAGTATATACATAAGAGAATGATGAGAAGAGGAAGAGAGATAGGATAGGCTCCCCCCCCACCCCCCAAAGAAGAATGTCGAATAGTGACTGCTCTGATGAAGAAGTTCATCTAAGACTGCAAAATGGTGTTCCTTCCCTTAGGAAGAAACAAGGCCAAGGGTACAAATAAGATGCTTTTGTTGTGCATGGAAAGAATCCCATAGGTAAGTGATGTCTTTGAAACCTGCTCAACTGGTTGAAGAACCTATAAATTCTCTATAGGGCTAGGGTGTGATTGTCTGATTCTGCAAAAAAAAATTCTCTACTAGCCCAACTGGGCATAAAAAAAATTTGAAAATAAAAATTCAAAAAAATGTAGAGACTAAATAAAATGCAGATTTGAAAAACAAATAATCAGATCGATTAAATGACCATACCTAGTTTGCAAATTGGTGCCTTCAAGTGCCAATTTGCAAAAAAAAAATCCTCATGATCAACTTTAGCCCAGCATAGGCAAATTTATAGTCGATCTTCACCAAAATGATGTTCCAGATGTAATGGTGAGGTCAGATCTGGAACTAGATCCTCCCAATTTTTGCAAATACTCCAAATTCAGGTTGAGGTGTTGAAGCATGAACGGTCTCAAACGGCCATGTGTAGAGAATCTCCCCAAGCTCTGATACCATGCAAGAATTTTCCTTAGGGTAGAATTCATCCAAGACCAAGGAACTCAAACACAAGCACAACAATAAACCAAAGAGACAGAGTATGATCAAAATGACAATATATTCATTCAATATGCCATATGAAAGTTCACTAGGAGTGTCTGTATATAAAGGTCTCTGGAGAGCTTCTAGAATGCATAGAAGTCAACAACATGATAAGTCATACAACCAAACACATGTCCACCAAATATGGGTTATCCTCCATTAAGCACATAAGTAAATGCAATGATGTGAGGATAAGCCTACAATGGTGTAGCACACAAATTGGTGGTGTAGACAACATGTGCTAAAATGGGAGTGCGAATAACTGTGTTGTCTACATGGCAACTCAGTGAATGATGCAAACTCCAATGTTGTAGACACCATGTACTGAAATAGAGTTGCATACTTCTGTGTTCTCAACATGACAACTCATGAGAGTACACAAACTCCTAAGTGTCTCACCTAAAAAAATAAAAAATTAATGCAATATAATAAAATAATGCATTAACCTAAGTAAACTTAAGTAAAGTGTAAATAGTAAATACTTATTTACACCAACAATTAGCTCGTGAATGTTTTTTTTCAATTGATTAATGTTCTTTGCACAGTATTTTTCATACCACACATTTTGGCACACCCACTGAGACCCCACAAATGGGTCATTCATTCATATGTTTCAATATGTTTTTCTTACATCCTAACAATCTAATATTTGTTGTTGTTTGAGTGTGTTACAAGGTGATTTTGTTGATTGTGCAAGTTAGGAAATGCATTTAGAGGGAAAAACCATGCTTGGACTCAAAAACCTCTTAATAAATTGGGCAAAAAAATTTTGGGTCGTTTTAGTGCATATGACATTTCCTATAACGCGTCCATTACCCCTCTTAGCACATTTAACCGAGTATTAATGCATTTGAACACCATTATAGCGCATTTGTTAGGTTTTGTAGTGCATCTATCTATTCCTATAGCACATATGCATATTCTTGTAGCGTATTTTCCTATTATTTTAGTGCATCTACCTATTTCTATAGTGCATATAAAATTTTCTATAGTGCATTTGCTTAATTCTATAGCACATATGTTGAAAATACAACTTTCTATTTTCTGTCTATACTAGAGGACCGAAGCATCATTTTAGTGCATTTATTAAGTGTTTTGGTGTATTTACAAGTTGTTTTAGCACATCCATATAGACTTTCAACACTTTTACACTGTCTTAAAGCACATTTGCATCATGATATAACACATTTAAGAAATACATTTTTGTAGTGCCTAGTCAAGTATTCTACAACACTTTTGCAGATTGTTTTAGCATATCTACATGATTTTGTAGTGCATCTAATGTCTTCTATAGTGCATTTATAGAAGTGCCAAATTTTAAGGATCTAATTGTGGATTTCATCTTTGTGTGGGTGAAGGAGCCTAGGAAGTTGTTATTTTGCTAACTGTTGCTTGCAAGTTGTCATTGAAAGTCATTTTCATTGGAATTAACTTACTTACTTGATCATGTCTTGATATAATCACATTTTTTATTTGGGCTTAATAATCCAACAAACAAAACCTTGAATGCAAAGGGGTAAAACACTGATCAAAGTCATCACATTTTGATTTGGGTGCTAAAATTGACAAAGGATCAAAATGCAAACTTCATCTTGAATGCTTAATGGATTAACATAGATTTGTTAGAATGAATGCATACAAATCAAACACAATCTTCAATGCTTAAGAGGAAAAGTAAAATGCTATGAAATCACATTTCAATTTGGACCTAAAACAATCTCATCAAATCTCGAATTCTTAAGAATCAAAAAACATTGCAAATCCACACATTTCAATTTGGGGCTTAAAAAGAAATGACAAAGTCTTGAATGCTTTAAAGAAAATCACTCTTATTCCCATCCTTTTTAAAGTTTTCACATGCGATTTATTATGCTGACTCAATTTCTTATGTTGACAATACGATGTCAAGTTGGAAAGAATAATAAATGCTTTCAAATTTCTAGATTTGATTGTGCATAGTTTTTTCTTTTATGTAAAAATAAATAAAAATTTACACAATCAAATCCAAAAATTCGAAAGCATTAGCATGGATTGTGGAAACCTATCAAAATAATATGTGCTAATCACAAGTGTCTTCAATCATAGGTAGAAAATCTAAAGGCTTCAAGCTTGGAATGAAAAAAAGTGTCTTATGTAACTTAAGATATGTTTGTCAACACATCTTTGAGCTATCTTTCACTTTTTGCAAAGTAGAACCATTAAATACGTGACACATGTACTGTATTTTTTATCAAGATCATTTGCAACAACCTAGGAGTGCTTCTAGGGAGTTCATCATCCTTTAAGAAGTATCTCTCCTTTGGATAGAAGCTCAAACTAGTAAACCCCTCTGACCGGTATATAAATGAAAAGAAATGTAAACTTTTTTCTCCATCTTGACAAGTTTGGGCGCTATGTTTCTAATGGTAGTTTGAAGTAGGAAAACTTTCCCATGATTTCAGCATGGTCAAAATAGACTCTTAAGTGAGTCACATGCATAACAACTCTTTGACATGACTCTAAGGATCTAATTACAAACCAACTTAGTAGCTACCTTTTTATCCATATTCTAAAAATCCAATTTGACCGTAGGGATAATGTGTACTGAAGTGCTTGCATTGTGATTTGATCTTGTGAAAACATTTTTTGAACATACACAGTTCTTGGTCATATTTTCCAAAATCCTTTTTTAGAAAAGACTATGTACTTGTCTCTCTCAAAATTTCATAGTCCTCTTAAAGACTGTTTGTTCACATATCTTATTTATTGTTAGGAAATCTATCTTTGAGTATCAAAAGGTTGTTAGCAAGTTCATTTGCAACAAACCTAGGATTTGTTCCAAAGAAAGTGGTTATTCAACCAAAGCTAGGGTATACTTACCATAGTCACTACCTCATCAAAAAAATTGTCCAAACTTCCCAACATGGTCATCCTAGTGTCAGAGTCTCATCCTTTCTATCATCCAATGTGATTTTTCATCTAGCATCATTATTCTAGTCTTCTATCAAGCCCTTCTCTTTCTCATCCATCTTCGACCTTCATCCCTTTCTAGAACTCATCATCAAATCATAATGTCAGAATTCTATTATGATGAGTTTTGTTATCCCACCTTTTCTCCCACTCCATCCTATCGTAGTGATGATAAGAGTCTTTTTTACTATGAGGGGTACATTGAAAGTCTTTTAAATCTTGCTCCAAACATCCTCCAAAATTGTAAAAACCCTCAATAGGCTATATCCTTAACAAACATTAATTTTCTTTTGCTAATAAACAGTTTGATATTTTTTCAAACATTTGGAAGGAAAATTATTATCACTCACTACATAATTCTTTAAATTCATAGCCAGTTGCTCACAATTTTAATTGATTAAGTCTTTATCAATTTGGACAAATGAACACCACTAAACAATTTAGAAGTAATTCTATAATTGATGACAATGCTACTAATATCCAATTTAAAAATTTGACTTTTGAAAATTTACAGGCATGCAATAATGAACTTGGAAGTTGACTTCTAATAGATGAAATATGGATCACAGCTCTCAAGAAATAACCCAATTTACTCATAGGTTCAGAAATACATGCTCCTTGCTAATAATTGCAGGTGCTCTAAAACCCAATCACTGCCCTCCAATAATTGATTGCAGCCTTAGAAAAAGTCTAAAATCACTACCAAATACAAGGATGACAACCACAATACATTCCTCTTATAACCATGTGAAATAGTAGACAATAATGGCATTCCAAATCATAAATTCTTCGGCCACAATGAAATTCCTAATTAAAATACATAATAGTTAGGAAATACTATAATTTAATTAAGGCAATTCTCAAAATCAATTCATAATACATCAGTTGTGAATTACCAAGCACTTCTTAATTCCAAACCCTTATACTTCAACAAGGGCAAAGAAATTGACAAACTCATAAACTCTTCATAGGCAACAAAAGAAAATAATCAATCAGTTGCTTTACTCATCAAATCAACTCATATTTATAATCTCCAAATGGCACAAAGTTTCCTAAATGAACTTCACTTAAGAAGCTTCCTACACACAACATTAAACATAATAAAGTTCCATTATAAACTAATTTATTACTTGCTTTTGGTTCCAAAAATGACATTTTGCACCAGAACTTCAAATTATGACATGTAAGGCCACTATTTCTTGTTCTCATGATTTAAAAAATTTCGTCTTGGTTCCAACGATCTATGATACTAAGGTGACCAACCAACAACACTAACCAAAATAACAACCTCAATGTATTTAGATGAATAATAATAATAATTCAACTCGTCTTGTGAAAACTATTGAAGAAGCATCAAAATCAAAACCTGAAAACACCAAAGTGATCCTGGTGATGAAAGATGATGAATGAACCTAACGGAGTGACTTACTATAAATAGATGATCCCTTCCAGATTCTTTGAGCCCAAAATAAAAATTGAGAGCATTCTCCAACTCCTTTGACTCAACTAAGCTCATCAGAACCAACAAATTGACTTACTATAAATAGTAAGTCCCTCAAATAGAGCCAAAACACACCATAGGCTACTAGAAAGTCTATAACCACACAACTTAGATCCTCAAATCCTACTGTCAGCTCATGAGGGTCACTATGGTGAACTAACTTGGCCAACTACAGGAACCTGCTAAAAATGGGGACATTACAAAAATCCAAACATTCCTCCAAATCATACCATTATGCCTTTATGCATTCCCAACACTACTCCTTATCCTACCTTTGACAAGGGAAATCCATTTTTGCATTCATCTACACCATCTTCCTATATCGCACCCACATATCCCCCACATCCATCATCTCTGTCTCCATCTTCCTCCACAGTCATATCCCAATCTCCACCTTTCAATAACAAGTGTACTAGCTACATCCCTGGTCCAAATTAACCATCTTCATATCTTGCAACCCATTTTCCAAATCCTCAACTCAATCCTTGTTATGAAATGCATCAACCTAACTCACCCACTCTTTTGAATACAATTACATCCACTCTATCTTTCATCACTCCTCCACCTTGTATTAGCCTACCATATGCCACCCCACCATCTATTACTACCATCTCTCCATTTGCAAATAATCTGAGCATGTCCATGTCATTTCCATTAACACCATAGGGATTAGGCCAATCACCAAGGCAAGTTGTAGACATCCCTAATTTCACTTCCGTTGCACCCATTCCACTGCAAATAACTTCCCATATGCAACCACCATCACCTATAAGTATGATTCCACCTATCACCAACTATTTTGTGATGTTACCACTTATAAATAGCCACACCACTCATCCACCACCACCTAAAAATATCTACCTATCATCAACTACTTTGCAAATCCACCATTCAAAAGTAGCTATAACACTCATTCACCACACTAATAGAAGATGATGATGACCTCTTATATTAACTACTTTTCATCACCCATACCTATCATTCTTCTTCCATCTCCCCTAGCTATCATCCCTCTTTCATCCACCCCACTTATAGATCACCTTCCATCTCCTACCATCATTGAAACCCTCCCATCTATTAAATCCCTCCAATTCCTCTCCACCTATCCTTCTCCTAACATTATCAAAACCCCATTTAATGAACCTCATGAGTCCATCCTCCATCTAGCCATCCCTATTTAAGAAACTTCCACTCATCCATCTTAAGATTTTACTTATACATCTCCTATTACACCATCTACTCCCAACCAATCCTGTCAAGATCTTGTCCAAAAGCATGTTAAAATATCCATTGGTATAAATTATCAAGATCCTACCATCATACCTACACCACCTCAAAATCATACCATCCCACTTATTCCCCTAAATGATCCATTTTTACCATCCACTCCATCTAAAGAGGAGTTACCATCTCCTCCAAATCAAGATCCTACCCTTTCATCTACCACTCCACTTCAACATCCTATTATTTCATTTATCCCTCCAAGTCAACATCCACTTCCACCCACCCATTCAAATAAATATAATCAAGCCCATCCCCTCTGCTTCATGATCGTACATTTACAAAAGAAGAAATAACTATCATACCAAAAAAATCTACTCTTCCACCTACCAATGGACTCACATCTTGTGTTCCAAATAATAAATACCATATTGAAAAAATAAATAAAATTGTATCTCTAAATGTTGGTATCCCTTATATCTCTTCATAGTCTCAAGTCCTTCCATCTTCTCCCCAAAGTTCCCAACCATCTATGTGGCATCCACATAGGTGCCACAAGGGAGACGTACATGGGATAAAGGACAAGCCATGCAAAAGTCAAAAGGAGCCTTTATGATTTGAGTGGCTCAAGATTTGCTCACACATGCGTGAGCAACCTTGGGGAAAGGAATGGGGGACAAGGATGTAAGATTCCTTTTGGAGAATTTAATGAAAAAGGGGCTCCTAAGGATTGAGTTGTTCACACATATATGATCAATTACTCAAGAATAATAAAGTGGGTTTAGCAAGTGGGTAGGCTTAGAAGGATGAGTTGTAGACTAGGATTTAATTTAATCATAGGATTAGAGAATTTAATAAAGTGGAGAGAATTAAATAAATTATAATTTATTTAAAGGGAGATTTATGGAGCACTTTGTATTAAATAAATTTAATACATTAGGGGAGAGTATTTATATTAAATTTAAATACATTAGAAGAATGAACCTCTTTAATTAGATAAATTTAATTCAATAAGTAGAGGAACATGACAAATATAATTAATTAACATATCATTATTTATAATGTCAAAGGAAATATTAAATAAATTAATATATTTTTTGGGGCAATTTTAAGCATCTACATTTGATGTAGTGTTAGGATGATGTTGCATCAAAGAAAAGAAAACATATGTTTCCCTAGAGAGGAGAGAAGTACTAGGAGCTACATCATAATGACGATAGGGGAGGAGGATGCCTCCTCGTGAAAATAGAGCAAAAAGACAAAATTTGTTCAATTTTTGTGAAAATACCCAAGAAGAAAAGGAAAAGAGGAAAAAGGCACCAATGAACATTTTGCATGACTCAGGGATAGATAAAGTTAGGTAGGGAAAAGAAACAGGGATAGTGGCAAAAAGGAGCCCTAGGGGTCTATGTAAACCTCCAACGAACTCTTGTAAGGGTCATTTGTACACCTAGAGAGAAAATAACCAGAGCGAAGAATGGACCCAATCAAGAGATTACACCTTAAAGAGTGCATTTGAGTACACTAGCGACCAACCGACATGGGACCATCAGTAAGTTGACTATCTTGAATTGTTGATTTTTTTGGTTACTCATTCAAACTAGCCATTTTTTGAGAGGGAAACTGGGAAAATAGGGGGTCGGGGTAGAGACAACAGTTCTTCACTCTGTCATCTCCAAGGACAACAAAAAAAAGAATCTATCTCTACAAAGACAACAAGACTCATCCTCTTAGCTAGAAAACTCTTTGCTCCACCTTTGATCTTCCCACCTCGCACAGAAGAACTTACAATATGCTTAAAAATGTGTATGCTTTGCTTAACCTTCCCTGCAAGGCTAATGTGGACTCCCATAGATTCCTGTCTTTCCGATGGAATGATGGTTCTCTCCTTCCTAAAGTTAAAGCTAAAGACATTTACAAAACTCTTAATCATGACTTCTCCATCTTAGATCGTTTTAATTCCATCTCATATCTTGATCTCGATCCCTCACAATGGAAAAATATCCTTATGTATTTCTGGAAGTCCCCCATCCCCCTGAAAAACAAATGTTTCAAGTGGTAGCTCATGCTTGACAGGCTCCCTATTAGATCTCATAATGGTGATATTGACCCATTCCTATTGTGTAACTTGCCTGATTCTTTGAGACATGTTCTTTGATTGTACTTTTGCTAGAGAGATTTGGTTGCTCTTTGGTATCGTTATCTCTAAACATGTTTCTACTTTTCATATTATTACTGGTTATATTCAGAATCTTAAAAAAGATGCTAATTCGTTATAGCAAATCCTTTCTTCCTACATCCTTTGGTTTATTTGGAAATTTAGAAATGAGGATAAATTTCAAGGCAATGGTAGATTACTTACTGGTTTTCATCGAAAACTTATATTTTTTTAAATCACTTCTCAAGTCTGTTGTATTATGAGGTTGGAGAGGGAGAAGTTGTTACATTTCCTTCACGATGGCCACACTACCATGTTTATATACGAAATAAAGAATGGATACGAGTGGGACAACATTGCCCCAAATCAACATGCCTTTGATGAGGCACTCAAGAAGTTGATTAAAGAGATCAGTAAGACTAGAGGGTTGTATTTTGACAAACTCAAGCTCTTCACTCAAATTTTGGAAAGAAAAAAAGTTTAGATGGAGGGCATTGTTGGTTGGACTTCTTGGATGGAAGATTGTAGAGATATTCTCTCTTAAGCCTCTTCTTTTTGTATATTTCAAGCTTTGTCTTTTATTGGCTCTCTATGATATACCTTTTGGTTTCCACTTAATACTTTGGGGTTGAGGCCTCGCGTCCCCATGATATTTTGTAACTCTTCTTTTTAATCTATCAATATATAATATTTTTTCAAAAATAACATAATTAAAACTGTATTTATCTTAATTTTCTATTACTAAAATTTCATTTTAATAAAAAGATCAAAATAATATATAAAAAATAAGTATTCTTTTTAAAGAGTAAAAAATTATAATATTAAAGAGTATAAATTAAAAAGTTTACTCTTTAGGAACTAGCGAATCTCAAATTTGAGTGTTTTCACTATAATATATGGTTGAGGAATTGATGATATATATATATATATATATATATATAGTAATGAGTTGTGTTTTTTTTAGTGTGCTTATAGTTATTTTTTAGAAAATATAGTCCTATACTATAATGGGTTAGGAAATATCGTAGAAAGTTTTTATTGGCATGAATTAAATGGGAGAAAAATAAGTATTCTAATATATAGTTCTAATGGATGAAGTATTTAATTTTTTTTTTTTTTTTTTTAACATTAAGTTGAAGAAAAACAAAAAGCTATCAAAAATATTATATTAAATAAGATATAATGTAAAAAAATAATTAAAACAATATCATAATGTATTTGAGGCAAGAGTGGGCAACACAAAGGAGGTCTTAGGTTACTATTTAATTTATACTATTTTAAAAATTATATTTTATTTATTTTATATCAATAAAATTAGTAAATGTACTATATTTTGTAATATGTATAATATAAAATTGTTTCCTAAAAATTCGCCGCACAAATTGCAATTGGTGTGGTGCTGCCTCGTGTATAACAACTGTGTAAAAGGAGGTTATTTTTAAGTAATAAACAAAAAACTTCGGAAACATGATATAGAAAACGAAAGTGTATAGAAAAAGAATGAAACCCCTTGACATCACATTCGCGACGTCCGTGCGAAGCGAAAAAAATATTTTAATACATCTATCCAATCTTCACCACCGACCCAAAATCAAAAGAAAATGAAAACAATCGTCATCACGTTGCAGGCTCGAGTCTCTCGAGAACCCATTAGCAAAAAAAAACCAAAAGTTAGCGCGTTGAGGGCGGAACCATCTGAATTATCCTTGGGCTTTTGGTCTAGAGTTCGAATCCCATGAGATTCTAAGGAGTTGGCCAAACCGTCTCCAGCGATCTAGTGTTCGAATCTTTATACGTCTCCATCATGAGACATGACCGCTTACATTACAAGGGCTACGAGACTAGTAACTAAATTTTCTCATCCCAAATACCCTTATCCCCAGGAAAACAATTGAACCCGAACAAGTAGGTAAATTACTTCACTGATTTAACGAATAAATGCTGTGAATATTTTTTGAATTTGAACACAAGTACAGTATTTGCAGGTGTGCAAATATTTAAATTGCAGGCTTTTAAAACATAATAATTATCTGACCACTACAGAAACTCGAAAGCTCGGTCTATACAATGAATTGGGCTCAAGCACGATCCTCATACAATGCTGGTTATATTTTCTTAAGTAATCTAGTGGTACTAATTTAGAATAGAAAATTGAAGGATTTTAAGTATTTTCAATTCATATTGTTTCTTATTGTTGTTTTTGGATCCCATTGTATGTCTTCTACACGATGTTACTGAAGTGTAATTTAGTATTAAAAAAATCTCTACAAGACGACCTTCATAGGGAGTAGGTTAATAAAACAAAGGGTCACAGTTCATTTCATGACATATATTTGTCCAAAACCAAAAAGAATTATTACTTTGTAACATGTGGGCTGTTTTGAGTATATCGGAGGAGCCAGTTTTTAATTGAGAAGTTGGAAGACAACAAAAATTAACAATTCCCAAAGAAATCTTGCAAAACTTCATAGCCTACGGATTGGTGCATAAACTACAAATTCACATCAAAGTAAGTAGGCAGGTATTTCAACAATCTATACTATTCAAAAATGGAGATTTGGTGACTACAGGAAAATCACTGTTCTCTCAAGCTAGAATCTTCCATCTCCACATTCCAGGAGAAACACGGCCATCTCAATAAAAAATATTCGATCTCCACGTTGCAGGAAAAACACTGTTCTCTCACTCAAACATAGTGGATTTTTATATTCTCCGAATTCTGTATTGTACTTTAAGATTCAACAGCATATAATTTATTTAAATCAAACATTTCCAATCTCATTTTATAATCCAGCGTCAATTTATAATTCATACACTAATTTGCAGTTACACTCCATGATTCCACCATAATTTGCAATTATTCCTTTAAAGGGAAGCTGAAGAGAACTTATTTATAGCGTAGAAAGGTTCTCTTTAAAAAATAAATGCAACACTATTACTTCAGAAGTAATACTTAAATACGCTTCAATGGAAAAATCCAATCGGTCGCGAGATCGACCCTCAGACAGCTCGTTGATAGCTACAGAACAACGGCAATGTTACTCGATGTTTCCGGTCATACCAAGCAACATTAAATCTCGAATTTTTAATTAAAAAACAACGGAATACAAACAGTGAAATTTCCAGTAAAAATCTAGGTGTCATCACGAGCTTTGAATGAAGTCCCAATCTTCTCCATACAAAACAATCTTTAAAACAAATAAGACAACTGGATACGTTTCGAAGAATAATATCGCTAAAAGTCAGCTCTGCTCGGCAGCGCATCTATTGTAATCGATTACAGAAATCCACGAACTAAGATGTCAATTAAAAAAGGCTGTAAATTCACAGAACGAAAGAGAAATGGCTGTAAAGAGAGGGCGGTATCTGGTTACTGGTATTAAAATGATTGATGCCAAAAACAAGGTAATCATACAGAAACACATTTTTTCCCTGCGAAATCTTCAATTCTCATGAGTCAGGCATTGAAGGAATAAAAATCAGTGCAAGAGCGGCATTTGCAGTCCCTGAAGAGACAGATTTCACAACCCAAGCAGACGCAGAAAGGGCAGCCATCACAGCCAGGAACCTTGCTGCATCCCCTGTATGCCTTTCGACTTGCCGCCCTTTCTTCCTCCAATTTGCACCCAATTCGCTCATAAGCAAAACCAGAACAAACCCAATTGGGATCAGCGACAGCCAAATGGTAAGCTCTGCATTCTTCCCTATTGCGGCGCTTGAATCGGCGCTCCTTCCCGCAGGCGGCGCAGCGGACGAATTCATCCCTATGAGCGATCCTGGGCTTCGAACCCTGGCCCCTCATGTTTTTGTAGTACCCTAAAAGCTCAGTCTTGCAGAGGGGCAGTTTCTTGTTGTGGCGGAGGACCCAGATGTTGTTCTTCCAATTCTTCGAGCGGTTTCCGGCGTGTTTCTCGAAAGCGGGCGGTTTCATGGTGCCCTCGTCGCAGCAGCCGCCGGGTGAACACTCGCAGCCGACGATATCAAAAGTGCCGTCTTTGCCAATTCTCAGGCGGGCCACCGCGTCTCCGTATTTGGCGCAGGTGCAGCCGCACGTCATTTCAACGAAGCCCAACTCCCTCTTCAGTCCCGCCAATCCCAAAAAATGCTCGTCCTTGAATCCTCCTCCGCCATTAGTTTTCTTCGTAATGTCATTGTTTTCGGCCCCTTCCTGCATTCTCGCAGCCCCGGCCCACATTACGCTTCCCTTCAACCTGCCGAATGAAATACTCAAAAAGCCGCTTGGGCCCTTTTGACCAGTCTGAATCGTGACTTGCTAGACGTTTTTGGTCTTCACATAGAGCTTAAACATCACACACTATTATTTTTTATTACTGTGTGATGTTTAAGGGTGGCCACGTCACACCCATGGCCCCTAATTCTAAATTCAGATAATTTTGTCACAGCCTAATTTCTAACCCATATTTACTATTGTTTTTCTTTAGTTAAATGTGTTTTGAGTTGGAGTAGAGGGAAAGTTAAATGTATTTTTGAGATGGAGATGAGGGAAGTTGACATGATTCATTTCTTTGACTATAATTTAAATTCAATGCGTGATAAGTGTTTCATTCTAATCATGATAGCAATATCCCAATTTTACTTGGCCAAAAACAATTCTACCTTCTTTTTTTTTTTTGGGTAATTGTTTAGGTTATTCTCCCATAAATAAGAGCAATTGATTTTGTTTTTGTTAAATGTTTGGTCCTTTTCATTTAAGCACCCCGTTGTTTATAAATGTTTGATCCTTTTCATTGATTTTGTTTTTGCTAAATGTTTGGCCCTTCTCATTTATTTTGGGATCTATTTCTTATGTCCGTTGGAATATAAACTTTATTAATTAAAAATAAATAGATACTTTGGGTTGCAAGCTATCACCACGTTATGTGTCTTACTTTAAGGTCATGTTGTCAATGACAATACTTGAAATAGCTTTCTAGAGTATAAAGACAAAAAAATGAAACCCTTCTTCTAAACCATGGAGTTCCTTATATAACACATATGCACGTTGAACGACTTATCTCGCCATGAACTAAAACTCAGTACCAGCTGAAGTATGCTTAATAAATTCTGTCACCCTCAAATTAAAATGTACAAGGGAAATAGCTTTAACTACATACTTGGGCTGAGCATTGGAAAGAGCAAGAAGATATTCATGTTTAATGGGTGCTTCGCCTCACTCACTGGACTAATTAATAATGGTAAGAGCAAACAAGGTACATAATTACAAATAGAGACGCATATGCATCATTTTTCCTGCCTAACTCATAATGGTTGTAGAGGTGTAGATGAGTGCGAATCTAAATTAACATTATGAATGCATTGATTTTTGCCTAGAAATGCACTTGTGATATGATAGGATTGCTCATCTTTAGTTGTTAAATTCTCGTCCTAGAAATGCACTTGTGATCTGATAGGATGGCTCATATTTTTTTGTTAAGTTTTCATGCTATATTATTATATCTTTTAGCATTTAAGCCCAAGAATAAGAGGCCAAAGTTCCCAATATGGCACTAAGTACTTAATATCATACTATGATCAATACATATGCTTTAGACAAATTTGCACCTTCTAAGTTGACAACTTAAATTGTGTGCAATGAGGAAAGATATCCATACCAATATTTGAATTATAGTACTTGAAGAAGTGATGAAGCATTTGGAGTATCACATTATATGTTTAAGCATACTATGCATGCTACTAGACAACCATAAGTAGTTGGAATAACTCCCCCAACTATGTATTATTCTCATCTTGATTACCAAATGGAACTCACACTATTTTCAATCATTAGCACTGGACAAAAACTAGGGTAAAGATATAGATAGAGATAAATAATAGTATACAACAATAACAACATAAACATATATGCAAAGGAAAAAAGGATAGATAATATAAAGGAGGAAGAGGAAGAGAGAAAATAGTAAGATAGAGTGATACCAACATAAGTTGTGTGTGAGAGAGAGAATTAAATATAATTATTTTTCTTAATAAAACAAATAGTCAAAATAAAATCATGGTTATAATAAAGAATTAAAATATATTATATTTTAATTAATAAAAAAATATTATATTTTAATTAATAAAACTAAGAATTTAATTTTTATATTAAAACTCACATTTCTATAAGAAAAAATAGAATGTATTGAAATATAAAAATATTTTATAAGTAAAACTAATTGTTTAATTTTACACAATTAGAGAAGGTTTACCATTTAATTATGAAATAATATCTATATAATTTAATATGTACATTTATAAAATTAAGTAATTTTTAATAAATATGTACATTTATAATTTTTAAGTAATATGTATTTCCAATTTTTTAATAAAATTAAGTAATTTTTAATTATGAAATAATATCTATATAATTTAATATGTACATTTATAAATAATAAATAGATGTAATACATATAAATTTGATGTCGATGAATAAATATGAAATAAAATATTACTATTTAATTTTAATACATAGTTTATAAAAACTTAATAGTAATTTACATATCTTTTAGAATTGAATTATTTCTATTTTGTGGTTATTTCTTTAGTATATTTTTTGATATAAAATATAATTATTAATTTAATATTAAAATATATATTTAAGTTTTAAATGTATTTAAACTAAATGATAAATTGCTTAAATAAAAAATATTTATAATAAAAAATACTATAATTTAAAAATTGTAACACTTATCAATTATACATATTACAAACACTATTATAAAATATAATTAAAAAATAATATTGTTTAATTTATTTTTATAAAAGTAAAATAATAGTAATAATTTAACCACTTTTATTAAAAAAGCAAAGTTTTAAAAAAATTAGAAATTCAAATACAAAGATATAACATATTGAAATTATGTTAAAAAGACATATTTATTAGTTATATATAGAAGCATAATTTGAACTTATGCATTACATGAAGTTTTAGGAACAAGTTATATCAAATAGTTAAAAAATAAACATCAATGTAAAATTAATAATAAATATATTTAAAATATAAAATAAAAAATATTTAATAGATTGTGATAATTAATATTGATTAGACATGTTGTGTGAGGTGGAAGATAAAATGATTTGAAAAAATAAAATCTTATCAACTTGTCACAAATGTAAAAAAGATAAAGTTAAAATTAATACATTCATTAATGCAAGATGAAGTTGTTAGAAAATATTTGTATTTTTTGTTGAAGAAAATTAATTTTCTCCCCCACCAAAAATAATATGGACCAATAGAATGGATGAAAAATATGAATTATACAATACTGAAAAATTAGAAAAAGATATAAACATTTGAAATCTCATATAATCTTTTAAATTCTTGGATTTGATTGGTTAGTGTTAATGTCATATTTGGATTGACATGAATGCATAAGTATTCTTGCCTTGGTAGGAACTAACAATTGAACTACTTAGAAGAAATATTGCATATATTTTTCTCCCAAGCTACAAAAAGATGTTGCAAAATTATAGTGCTAATATAAATATAAAGAACAAGTTGAATAAATTGTAATCAATGCTCCTTAAATGTGCCCAACGTTCTTTTCATAGACATGTAGTAATTGTGCCCAAGAAGAATAAATTTAATTATATTTAATATAGGTATTTAATATATTAATTTTATTATTCTAATTATTATTTTTATAATGTAAATTATATTCTAAATTATAATGTCAAATTATATTAGTGAGTTAATAATTGTAATGTAATAATTAGTAATATCATTTAATTATAACAATTAATTTATTAAATATATTTTTATATAAAATATAATAATAATCTTAATTTTATTTCACTATAAGATATTATCATTTGGTCACCTTACTTTAAGATCACTCCTTTCTTATTTATACTAAATTTAAAATATGTTTTCATGTTTAATCTTAACAATGTGATTGATTTGCACCAACCAATATGTAAAAAGTTTCAAATTACATGAACTAATATTTATTTTTAAAAGCATCGCCCTAATTCACTACATTCATATATGATTTTATCATCAACTATCAAGACAATAAAATCAATTGCCACATTTCAAGAGACCAAGATGTCCCAAATAAAAACCACACCATAATTTAGGATCTTTCTCATTACTTCACACATCAATATCCCCAACCGAGTGAAGGAAAAAAGTTGGGAAACTAAAAAGTGGGATTCACTAGGAATGGCCATACAATGAATCACATTTTAACCTAACAAGCATTAATGAGGAGATTAGAAAATACCATTTTTGTTTGTTCTTATTTTATGGATTTTTGTAAGGTATTTGAAAAAGTCTCACAATATTTTCTCTTGGAAATGATTAAGGCTTTAACTCTTCCATCTTTGGTGATTTCTTTAGTAATATTGTTATATGTATCTATTTTTGGCACAATTCAAGCAATTATTGAATTTTGATGTCATTTTATGCATCTATTTGTGGCACAATTTAATCAATTATTGGTAAAATAAAATATGTTTAAGGGTGGCCCCATCACAACCAGGACCCCTAATTCTAAAGTCGGATAATTTTGTTGCAGCCTAAGTCCTAACCCATATATACTATTTTTTTTCTTTACTTAAATGTGTTTTGAGTTGGAGTAGAGAGAAGTTTAGTTAAATGTGTTCTTGAGTTGGAGTAGAGGGAAGTTGACATGATTCATTTCTTTGACTATCATTTAAATTCAATGTGTGATAAGTGTTTTATTCTAATCATGATAGCAATATCACAATTTTACTTGTCAAAAGAAATTCTACTTATTTATATTTTTTGTAATTGTTTAGGTTATTCTCCCATAAATAGGAGCAATTGATTTTATTTTTGTTAAATGTTTGGTCCTTTTCATTGATTTTGTTTTTACTAAATGTTTGGTCCTTTTCATTTATTTTCGGATCTATTTCTTATGTTCATTGGAATATAAACTTAATTAATTAAAAATAAAAAGATACTTTGGGTTGCAAGCTATTGACCACATTATGTGCCTTACTTTAAGGTCACTTTGTCAAAATACAAAAGAAAAGAAATTTAAAATATTTGGACTCTTTATTTTGATTATTAAAGTAAATGAGTTGTAAAAATAATTAGTGATATTAATATTTTTTTATAGAAATTATATATATTTTTAGGCTACATACTTTTTAATATATTAACATATAACGTATTTAGTGGTGATTTTTGATCAAGATTCAATCATGTAATTCTTATAGCATGTAATCTTGATATCACAATTTGAAATAATGTGCAAAATAATTCCTCACAATCAGTATAATTTATAATTTATGATATATTTGCTAATTATAAATTTCAAGTCATTGGAGGTCATAATACTTGAAGTATTTTTTAATTAGTTTTTGATTAATGGTAAAAAAAAGTTTTGAAGGGGTCACAAAACCCTTTACAAATTCTCATCTAAGTCTTATTCAACTAAGCATAATTAAAAAGACTAGCTACTAAGATAATGCAACAACCTAAAAAAAGGGTCAAAGAGGAGCCCTGCAAAAAAGGGCCAAAGGAGACTGGTAGATAAAAAATGAAAGAATGAAGTCTAAATCTAACCCTATGGAAAGAAATCTTAAACTAAATAAAACAAGGAAAACACTAGAATTTTCCTTTGCCTCAGGGACCTTCATTTGCAAGCGAAGATTCATGTTGAAATGAGGAGGGGGCTTCTTATGATATTTTCCAGTAACATGGATCCACCCCTCCTCAACCAATGAAACCGCCATCTGTGATTCCAACATAAGTAAATATGCCGCAAAATTTCCACATGGAGAGACATGGGCTAAGCCAAAAGCAACAACATCAAAAGGATGAGTTGCAACAAAGCTAACTTGTAATTTATTAATTAGTTGTTTATGATATACTTGCTAATTTCCAACTTGAAATTAACATTATTTGAGGTCATATTTACTTAGTTTAAAATGTTTTCAATCTAATTTCTATATTATTATCCATTGTAGATGACTTCATCTACAATTCTATTTTTTTGGATTAGGTTACAACTACAAATACAACCTCACTCCTTTCTTATTTATACTAAATTTAAAATATATTTTTATGTTTAATCTTAACAATGTGATTGATTTGTACCAACCAATATGTAAAAAGTTTCAAGTTACATGAACTAATATTTATGTTTGAAAGCATCGCCCTAATTCACTACAATCATATATGATCTTATCATCAACTATCAAGAAAGTACAATAAATTGCCACATTTCAAGAGACCAAGATTTCCCAAATAAAAACCACAACATTATTTAGGATCTTTGTCATTACTTCACACATCAATATCCCCAACCGAGTGGAGAAAAAAAGTTGGGAAACTAAAAAATGGGATTCACGAGGAATGACGATACAATGAATCACATTTTAACCTAACAAGCATTAATGAGGAAATAAGAATATACCCTTGTTGTTTGCTTTTATTTTATGGATTTTTGTAAGGTATTTGAAAAAATCTCACAATATTTTCTCTTAGACACGATTAAGGCTTTAACTCATCCATCTTTGGTGCTTTCTTTAGTAATGTTGTTGTATGTATCTCTTGTTGGCGCAATTCAAGCAATTATTGATTTCGATGTAATTTTATGCATCTATTTGTGGCACAATTTAATCAATTATTCATAAAATAAAAAATGTTTAAAGTCTTATATTTTTTGATAACCTTTTCCACTCTCTACTAAACCTTTTGGAATCTACACAACAAACTAGAGGAACTAAATAACTTATAGTTGGTGAAAGATTGTGTTATTTATCCCATAAAGTTTATATTGTGACTTCCTCTTGGAAGACTGAACCTTGTGTTGAAGCTATGGTTTTGAGATATTATGATGAAGTTATTGTGTCGTGTTAAAATTTGCAACACAAGTACCCCCAAGACCAAACAAAGTTAAAAAAACAACATTCACAAGAAGGGATGCAAGAAAATAATTGCTAAATTTCTCAAAATGTAAAGAAGATGAGATTAATGATTGTAGGATTTGTTACAATGCATACAACTCTACACTTTTCTTTTCTTTTAATGTCCCTACAATTAGGGGCTAAGATTAGAAAAATAGTGCATAATATGCAAACAAGAGTTGACCAAGAAAATTAGAGCCCAACTAGACTAAAAAAAACTAAATTTAGCTCAACTACAAGAACTTAAGTTAGGCATGTACTTCAAAAAATATTTTCTCAACTATGCAAGATTAATATTCTTGAGCATGTAAACAATTAACTAATGAAACATATATACAAATGCTCCTAACGCAACTAGTATCCATACTCTAACACCATGTGACAAAAAAATTGTCCTTTACCTTCTCTTTGCATTGTCATTGATACCAAATGAATTAGTCTAGTTCCTAATATAGTAAAACCATTTCAATGTTGTATTCAAATTCTAATGAAGCTAAAATATTACCCCAATGTGTAAATTCAATTGGTTGGATCCATTGAATAAAATTACTTGAAGTGACTAGCTATATGATCATTTGGGTGATGATTCATCCTTATATCCAAGTCATGCCCAAAAGTAAATCATGCCCCTTGGATGAAATATTTTCTTCCTACTTCCTATGATTTGAATCTACTCCCTTTTATTTTTTTTTAAAAATAGAGAATTAATTATGTTCGCTAATCCATCATGATAGAAAACTCCTCTTTTATTGTTTAAAAACATACTTAGTCTTATTATTCAAAATTATAGATTCAATCTCAATGAAACCCCAATCAATTAATTTAGAAAATCCTTTTGTGGATATTTTCAAGGATGAATCATCTCTTCATTTGCATCTTAATGGAGATTACAACATAATGCAAAAAAACAAAATCAGTATTTTTTACAAATTAAATTAAAATAATCTTAAATAATAGAGTGTTACTTGTCATGGCCTAGATATCTTTTCGAGAAAACTCTCTAGGATCTATTTGTTATTTGTTGCCTTGGGTCAAAGATTGGTGGAAACCCTATTTTTGTAATAACTTCGAAACTTCAACATGTTCATACCAAGTCTTCTAATTTTATTTAAACATCACATTAAAAGATATTTTGAGATTCAAATTTGGGAAAATTGCTTTTTTTATGGCCTCGTGAATATGAAGATCATTCTTTGATAACACTTATAGTGATATAAGTTGCATTAGACACGAGATAATGCAAAAGGTGTCATAAATGTTTTAGAATAATTGAGCAATATGAACCACTTCATGACGGAAAACCCTTAAAGGTATTAAACATGAATAAAATTCACAATTTGATGCTGATAAAGCACCCACTATCTCCTATATATCATAGTTATGCATGGATCCTTCTCAGGCTAACTTCATTGCCAATATAGACCTACATTAATGATCATATAACTTAATAAAAAGTACTATTTTCCTTGTGCCAACTTCACCTATCCTTGCACACTATAAAATAAATGATGTGTCATAAATTTTGTCTTATAATGAGTGAAAAACATGCTTTTAGGTTTGATCTTAGTATATTCAAATGAAGATCTCATTATTTTACTCAAAATCATAATCAATCTCTCAATTGTTATAAAATTTAGAGTGCATACATTCAAGTTGTGGATCAAAGTAAAAAATAAATAAAGTATATTTTATATTATACTATCTAAAAATATGCAGTCTAAGAGATATATCGCTCAAATAATTTATTTGTAAAACTCAAAATCTCCTTATTAGTTCCTATCATGGTAGAGGACTCTTGTTGAGTAGCTTTTCTTAAACAATGATTAAATGCCATTGGTAGGACCATTCAACATCTATATTTCTTAGGATTTATTTTATACTTATGCATAATAATAAAAAGTGCTTGAAGGTTAAACGAATAGAAGTTGGGTTGTATATCATTGGTATGAATTAACAAATCTAGAAATTTGTCAGATATTTAGAGTTTCTCAATGCTAGAGAAGGCATAAATTTCTAAAAGGAAATATTTTGGAGGAGTTGGTGTGTTGTGAAATTTTGCATAGTTCTTAAAAAAATTCTTGGCCAGACAAAATAATTCTTGGGAGTATCATATTAGAAGGACTGTAGCATGCAAGTCCCACTTGGTATAAATGTTAATTGTATAATGATCTACATGTTTGAACTACAATTAAAAAAACTGATTATCAAAAACCAAACCTAAACATAGTTATCAAGATTTGTTTATGAATGCACCAAAAAGTTCACAGTCTAATATTTTCTCCCATAACCAGTTTCCCAATAAAGTATATGGTTTTCTCTAGTGCACAAGGAATATATCAACAACGAGATGTTCAAACTATGTAATGGAAGCACATAAAAGTCTTTATGGTGTTTGCACCACTACCATAGGCACACAAATATGGTTAGATGATTGCTTCATGTGCTATCAAAACTCTAGTTTCATCTCAATTCTGGATACTACAGGATTTAAGTCGTGGAGCACAATGGATGTTAATAACATCATAGATTCTTTCATCTCAACAACAAGTACCCTTATTTCCAATCTATCATACAAAGCTTACATCCCCAAAAACAAGGGATTTGCACTTGGGTTAGCCAAATATTATACTTCAAGAAATTTATATGGTTTGGTTTAATGTTGAAGAGAGATATCAATACAAGATTGTAGAAAATATTTGGTTATCATGAGAGAAAATATGAGAAAATGTTGTGCTAAAAATGAAGGAGCTTAGTATCTGACCAAGAGTTGCAAGGTAGCATATGAGAGTTACCTATTTTTCAACACTACCTAGTTGCTCTCTCTTTCCTCTGAGGTAACTCATTCCACACTAGAGAGTAAGTACCATTAGTTATCTAAATATTTATTTCATTTGGGTTTAAATGGTTAGGGTAATCTCTTGAATGACAATGTTATTTAAGTAACCATCCTGATTTGAGGCTATAACCCTTTATCAACATATATAGATTGATTTTATTTAATTCATAAATAGAACATACTTACTTCATAACTTTGACTAGAGCTTGTAACCTAGCTTTCTTGTTTAAAACTTTATTCATAAGTAGAGAATATTTAATTCATAAGTAGTACCCATAATATTAGGTTTTGTGTAGCCATTGTAGACACCTAAATTTGATTACACCGCTTTGGTAATCCTATTTAGTTATCTCTAAAAGCATCATTAATTAAATTCTTATTTAATTAATCCTTTGCCATCTCCTAGCTGATTAATTTAATTAATCATCTATAGTCCTAATTGATAAATCAAATAACCTATTATTTATCAATTAAATCCTATTCTTCTATCTAATTCTAAAATCTCCATTTATCAAATAAATATATTTGATAAATAAAACCCTCAAATCTAATAACCCCTAACCTATCCTAAATCCCCTTTTTAGCCTAATCCACCCCATCCACCCATACTAACCAAGCTTAACCACTAACTCACCCACCCTCATGAATTCCATCCACTTGCAAATCTCTAACATCCCTAATCTAATCCTAAACCCAAGCCTAATCCACCCCCTAAACTTGTCACATTCCCTAAGTAAGCTTAAGACTTTCCTAAGCCAAGGAAAGTCAACAATCTCAACTCCCTCCAAAATATCCCAACCACTTAGCCATGAATGCTCTTACAAAAGCCATAAAGACTCTTACAAGCTCTTACAAGCCATAATGAAGGGTCTTTATGAAGATATTATCCCTTGAGCCTCCTTTGTTGACTCATCCATCCCCTTTCCTCTGTCCACTCACCTTGTGACATGTGTCACTCCTTGATTGGCTGTAAGGAAGCACAATCCATGTGCTCCCCTTTGAGTGCATCCTAGCCCTCCTTAAGCTTTCATCTCTCCTTGCATCCTAGCCCTCCATCCCTCAAGCCCTTTGCCTATAAATTGAATCCCCTCCCAAGCCATTTCATCACAACTTTTAAGCCAAAGTTATAATGCTAGTTTGAGAAACAAAGCCTTTTACCATACCCTTATAATGCCAAATTGAGAGCTCACAAAGCTACCAATTTGCCATTTTCCATCTCCATTGAAGCATAGTTTGAGAAGCCTTGAGCATACATACCAATCATTTACATAGACTCATCTACCAAGAAAAGAGCTAATTCCTATTGGGAGAGTCCATTCATTTGGCTCACATTCCTAATTAGGGATTTCTCTTTAGTCTCTCTTATATGTTATATTAGTTTTTGTTAGTTAATTGCTTTGTTCTCTTAATAGATTAGTATTTCTTGCTAACATATTAGCGTATACAGCCATCATTCTAGTTTTATTTATCTACCTGATTATGTTGAGAAAAATAGTCAAATGTGCATTTTTTGATAAGCCAGTCACTTCTTCCATTGCCAATAATGGTGATCTTCAAAATATATTTCTAATTTTTAATTTTCTCATGTTGTGGTTCTACTGTAACAAATTCCCTAAGCTTGCCCACTTTTATCTCATTATTCTAAAATTATAACTTTAAATTCCATGCTAACTAATAAGATTCTAGAGAATTTTGAAACCAATAAAGGGTCGGTTGTGCAAAAAAAAAATTAGCACAATCCTGTGTCACCCTTTTATAAACAAAAAGGCTAACAAAAGTATAATTGTTCAACTTCAATGACATAAAAGTGGTATTATTATTTAGAATTTAAAAATGAAGTAAATTAGTGAAATGTGTAGACATGGATAACGTTTAGAATTATTATTTTTAATGATTATTTGGAATAAGAATTGATATACTTTTCTAGGAAAGAGCCTACAACACAATAGTAAATTGTGAGCCTCTTATTGGAGAGGTCTTGGATTCAACTCTACACATGCTTAATAAATAATAATAATTAATCACATCACATAATAATAATTAATCTTGGCTTTAGCCTCTAATCAATCAAAAACAAAAAGAATTGATAGACTTTTCTATTTTTTAAAGATGATTTTTAGTTGTTGAAAAATGTAGAAAATTAGGTCTCTAGTTTCCACCACAAAACTATATGGAAATAAACCTCTTTCCCTTTGATCTCAAATTATGTTACAAATGACATATATAGCTAGCTCAATAAAAAATAAAAAATAGTTTTTGATCTATATTTTCTCTTTTATAACAATTTAAATTTCAACTCGCTTGAAATCAATAATTTTCATCTCCCACCACATTTTTCATAACAAATCTATTCTAACCAAAGAAAAATTATACATTCTAGAAGAGACTTCTATGCTCTAGAACATCATATGCTTTTCAAAAAAAAATTAAAATCAACATATTCTCGAGTGTTAAAATACATACTTGTACTATTTTTGAATTACAATATACTATGTCTAATTAGAGCACTATAAACTCTATATGAGAATATTCTTGACTTTGAGCTCTACAAAATGGTGTTTATATGTTACTAAAAAAATCATTAAAAAGAGTAAGAGTTATTGAAATGTCACTAAACTGATTTTATTTTTTTAGTAATTTGACACAAATTTGTATAAAACATCTATTTAAGAGACATTGTCAATTGGAAAAGTGTGAGAACTTATATAACTTAGCTACAATGAATTTATCTAGATTATACATTTGAACAAAATTATTTTTTAGATAGAAATACTTAAATTCAATCATTCTGATAAGTCAGCCTTAAAGTGACACACCTTTGTACTTTTATGTGCATATATTCAACTTTCTAGAACATCTGTTAAATTGGATTTGGGACACCAAGGAATTCATGTGGTTTACTTTTTCAAATGTAGGAACACTTGAAGGTGTCCTATTGAAACAATCTTAGAAGTAAGAGACATAGGGAAAAATTGTGCACTTACTATCCCCACCACACATCCTCTACAGTGATATCATCTTTACCAACACACATGTCCTTTGGAGATCTTTCGGTTCTTGTGCCAAAAAGAGTTGCAAATTCCCTTGTCAATGTCATGAAAGAACCCTCTTCATGGAGAGCATACTCATACAACTTTATTCCAAAAATGAAGGAAAATAAAGAATAAACAATAGATTGAAAAAACAAAATTGTCTTAAACAAATGCATAAAATTCAACTTATATAAGAATCATCATAAGTATCAATAATGTTGATCCAACATGTTAGAATCATCTTAATTGTCTAAAGATCTTAAATTCAACTAAAAGTATCAAATTGGAAAGCAATATTCTTCAATTTTTAGTAATCAAGATTCCCAATGTTGAGGTTTAAAGTTAAATATAGAGCCATGGATTTTTTTTTTTTTAAATGTCTTGTGTATAAATCGAGATATAGCCAAAAAGTAAATTGTATATGGTGACTAACCAAAGGGTGTGATTATGAGGATGAGTCTTTCCTAATCCAAGTTTCCTAATGACTCTGCCTCAATGCTTTTGAAACATTTTCATACATATAATAACACTAATTTTAGGAGGAAGAGGCTAATGTCATACTTAATCTCTACTATGAAAGGATTGATCAAAACTTATATACCAATAAATAATTCATCTCATGCCAAATGCTCTAGATTTCAAAAAGTGATGTAACCCAATCTCGTCAAAGAATAATTTATAAATTGACACAAGATAGACATTTCAGAATACCATAACTCTTCATTAAAACTTCTGCAACTCTACTCCGCCTCTATAATGAAAACCAACACCTACTTATTACAATTTTGAAAATTACCATATTTGGAATTTTTTTGGGAAAAATAGATTTTTCCATTTTTGCTAATTTATAAAACTCATCCAAAGAATCCCAATTTTTCCCAGGAAAAGCCTCCAACTAAGGCAAGACAAATTGTCAACTAATCAATGAAATCAAAAATATGATTTCGAATTTATTACAAAAACAAATTTCTAAAAAAAATGGAAATTACACAAAAAGCCAATTTTAGAGGTCAAGATGAGATTTTAGGCTCCCAAAAAAATGTTGAAATGGCCACCTATCAAGCTGAGCTCCATCAACAATCCAAATAACATCTTCTAGTGCAACTACCTATAAAATTTCAGCCAAAATCCACATCCAAGTCAAAAGTTATGACCGCTGGAAGTAAATCTCAACCAAAACCCAATCTGAGTCAACAGCCTTGACCATTGGATGCCCCTGTATCAGAAAGATAAACATATTATTTTCAAGATAAAAGTATTTTTCCATAATCAAAATCCTCAATGTTGTTGGACCCAAAATTTGAACATCTGGAATCTCTATATTCATATAGTTCTAATTATTTTGATGTCACAATCTGCTTGTCTTGGTAGACCATTTCAAATTGCCAATTCTATTTGTATCTTAAAAATAACAAGTGAAAATAGATTTAACTATTCAACATCCACAACTTTTCTATTGATGAAATATCTTGTAGAGGAACATACCAATTGGAGACTATTCTTTTCTTAGAGGTGGTTGGCTCAATGCTCTACCTCGAGGGTAGGGATAGTTCAGTTGTAGCTGTAAATTTTTTTGAAAGCACATCAATCCAAAAGACCAAGCTCATGATGGTATTTTATGAAGGTTTAGGTACATTCATGGATTTTGGGTGAGAATTTATATTTTCTTAAGGAGTACATATCAAACATTGTGCATTCCCTAGAATGCTTAATGAAGCAACTATATTTTGGAGAAATAAAACCAAATATGCATGTGAAAGGAAATCCAACTTCAAGGCATGATTGGTGATTAATTTCTTCATGGTTTAGGGGTAGTATATATCTAAAGTTTGGGTGGATCCAAATGTCTTCAAGCTTTTAGTTTGCACCAGATTATATTTCTGGACAGTTCTTCAGTTATAAATGTTTGATAAATGTTGAATCTAAACTATTCAACAATCTTCCAAGTTTGAAACAACAGAAAGCCATATTGAACCAAGCCCAAGTTCATCATTTTTTAATAATAAATTTAGGCATTCTAAGTTTGATTCTTGTTTGAAAATGTCTTTAAAGCCCTCATTTTATAAAGCATTGAGTGCTTCCAAACATTTGGGTCAATCGAGGTATTCATTTTTAGTGTAACATCGAGTATACAGGATGCTCAACTAGAATGCATTTTTAGCATACTATAGTTTTGAAACCAAAATCATAAATTGGTGTCATGGGTTTAGCCTGTGATGTATATGTTAGAATTATTAGAATAACTAAGAGGGGGGTGAATCATTTATCCTCACATCCAGATGTAACAATTTAACTTGTAATAGCTTCAAACAATCTCATTAAATAACTCGGTCCATATAGCAACACATCAACAACTTAGCATTATGTTCATTACTTAAAATCTTTGTTTCAGTGTTTGCCAACTAACAATAAAATAAACAATTGTAAAAATAGCCTACATAAATTAAAATTCGCACAAATAAATGACATCAGGATCCTATTATATGATTAGTTTGTGAATATTTTTTTTCAATTGATTAATGTTCTTTGCACACTATTTTTCATATCACACATTTTGGCATGCCCGTGTGGAACCCCACAAATGGGTCATTCATTCATCTATTTCAATTTGGTTTTCTTACATCCTAACAATCTAATGTTTGTTGTTGTTTGAGTGTGTTACAAGGTGGCTTTGTTGATTTTGTAGGTTACGAAACACATTTAGAGGGAAAAACCATGCTTGGAACACCTAAAGATGTGCTCAAAAACTTCTTAGCAAATTAGGTGAAAAAATTTTGGGTCATTTTAGCACATATGATATTACCTATAACACGTCCATTACCTCTTTTAGCGCATTTGTAATGTGCACCCATTGGTTATAACATCATGAAACACTTTGCAAGCAAGCTCTGATACCATTATAATGGGCACCCTAAAAATGCCCAAAAACTAAACCAACTACTGAAATAGATTTTTAATGCAAAGTGAAGATGGAACCAATGCTGAAATTATATTAATTCTCAAAATGATGAAATCAAGTACAAGCAATGTATTCCAAGAGAGGATGAACGTCCCCTATTGCCAAGAAAGATATGTGATTCACACATCCAAGCTCTCATCAAATGTCACTCACAAAAATCTCAAGCTCAACAATGAGACTTTCACCCCTATTTATCCTTTTCCTTCACCCTTCTAGAAGGAACTAAAACTTTAATTAATTGCAAGTGCTAGAAGCTTTACCCCTTCCAATAATTAAAGCACTCTCTAGAATCTCCTCCCTTGCAATACAATAATTAATTATGCTTGTAGAAAATCAAATTACTAGAGGCTTCCACCTTTCCAATAGTTAATACACACTCTAGAAGCTTCTCCCTTTGTAATACAATAATTAATTAAATAAAATAAAAATAAAGCCACCTTGACTTTATAAGAAATTAATTTAATTTCCTCTTATGCTCCACTTGGAGTTTGGAGAAAGTGAAGGCTAAAAGATGGGGTCATTAGAGCATTTAAACAAGTATTAATGTATTTGAATACTATTATAGCATATTTGTTAGGTTTTGTAGTGCATCTGTCTATTCCTGTAGCGCATATGCATATTCTTGTAGCATATTTTCCTATTATTTTAGTGCATCTACCTATTTTTATAGCACATTAAATTTTCTATAGCGCATTTTCCTAATTCTATAGAACACATGTTAAAACTACAACTTTCCATTTTCTATCTGTACCAGAGGACCTGAGCATCATTTTAGTGCATTTATTAAGTTTTTTGGTGTATTTACAAGTTGTTTTAGCATACCCATATAGAATTTCAACACTTTATAGTGTCTTTAAGTGCATTTGCATCATGATATAGCACATTTAAGAAATACATTTTTTCAACGCCTGGTCAAGTATTCTGCAACACTTTTGCAGATTGTTTTAGCATATTTGCATGATTTTGTAGCACATCTAATGTCTTCTATAGTGAATTTATAGAAATTCCAAATCTTAAGGATCTGACTGTGGATTCCATCTTTGTGTAGGTGAAGAAACCTAGGAAGTTGTTATTTTGCTAACTGTTGCTTGCAAGTTGTCACTGAAAATCATTTTCTTTGGAAATAACTTGCTTACTTGATCATGTCTTGATATAATCACACTTTTAATTTCATCTCCATAATCCAATAAACAAAACCTTGAATGCAAAGGGTTAAAACACTTATCAAAGTCATCACATTTTGATTTGGGTGCTAAAATTGACAAAGGATCAAAATGCAAACTTCATCTTGAATGCTTAATGGATTAGCATAGATATGTTAGAATGAATGCATACGAATCAAACAAAATCTTCAATGCCTAAGAGGAAAAGAACAATGCTATGAAATCACACTTCAATTTGGACCTAAAACAATCTCATCAAATCTCAAATTCTTAAGAATCAAAAAACATTGCAAATCCACACATTTCAATTTGGGGCTTAAAAAGAAATCACAAAGTCTTGAATGCTTTAAAGAAATCATTCTTATTCCCATCCTTTTAAAATATTTCACTTGAGATTTATTATGTTGACTTGATTTCTTATGTTGACAATACAACGTCAAGTTGGAAAGAATAATACATGCTTTCAAATTTTTGGATTTGATTGTGTACAATTTTTTTCTATGTAAAAAAAATAAAAATTACACAATCAAATCTAGAAATTTGAAAGCATTAGCATGGATTGTGGAAATCTAATAGATCTCAAAATAATACATGCTAATCACAAGTGTCTTCAATCATAGGTAGAAAATCTAAAGGCTTCAAGGTTGGAATGAAAAAAGTGTCTTATGTATCTTAAGATATGTTTTTCAACACATCTTTGAGCTATATTTCACTTTTTGCAAAGTAGAACCATTAAATATGTGGCACATGTACCAAAGTTGTTATCAAAATCATTTGCAACAACCTAGGATTTCTTCTAGGGAGTTCATCATCCTTTAGGAAGTATATCCCCTTTGGATAGAAGCTCAAACTAGTAAACCCCTCCAGCCAGTATATAAATGAGAAGAAAGATAAACTTTTTTCTCCATCTTGACAAGTTTGGGCAATGTGTTTCCAATGGTAGTCTAAAGTGGGAAAACTTTCCCATGATTTTAGCATGGTAAGAATAGACTCTTAAGTGAGTCCAATGCATAACAACCATTTGCCATGACTCCAGGGATCTAATCACAAACCAACTTAGTAGCTACCTCTTTATCCATATTCTAAAAATCCAATTTGACCTTAGGAATAATGTGTTTATGAAATGCTTGCATTGTGATTCGATCCTGTGAAAACATTTTTTGAACATACACAATTCTTGGTAATATTTTCCAAAATCTCTTTTCAGAAAAGACTATGTACTTGTCTCTCTCAAGTTTTCTATGTCCTTTGAGAGGTTGTTTGTTCACATATCTTATTTATTGTTAGGAAATCTATCTTTGAGTACCAAAAGATTATTAGCAAGTTCATTTGCAACAACCCTAGGATTTGTTCTAGAGAAAGTGGTTATTCAACCAAAGCTAGGGTATACTTACCATAGTCACTACCTCATCAAAAAAAGTGTCCAAACTTCCCAACATGGTCATCCTAGTGTCAAAGTCTCATCCTTTCTATCATCCAATGTCATTTTTTTATCCAGTGTCATTATTCTAGTCTTCTATCAAGCCCTTCTTTTTCTCATCCATCTTCAACCTTCATCCCTTTCTAGAACTCATCATCAAATCATAATGTTAGAATTCTATTATGATGAGTTTTGTTATCCCACCTTTTATCCCACTCCATCTTATTCCAGTGATGATGAGAGTCTTGTTGACTATGAGCGGTACATTGAAAGTCTTACAGATCTTGCTCCAAACATCCTTCGAAATCGTAAAAACCCTCAACAAGCTATATCCTTAACAAACATCAATTTGCTTTTGCTAATCAACAGTTTGATATTTTGTCAAACATTTGGAAGGAAAATTATTATCACGCACTAAATAATTATTTATATTCATAGCCAATTGCTCACAATTGTAGTTAATTAAGTCTTTATCAATTTGGACAAATAAACACCACTAAACAATTTAGAAGTAATTCTATAATTGATGGCAATGCTACTAATATCCAATTAAAAAATTTGACTTCTGGAAATTTACAAGCATGCAATAATGAACTTGGAAGTTGACTTCTAATAGATGAAATATGGATAGTAGCTCTCAAGAAATAATCCAATTTACTTGTAGGTTCAAAAATACATGCTCCTTGCTAATAATCGCAGGTGCTTTAAAACTTGATTGCTGCCCTCAAATAATTGATCGCAGCCTTCCATAAAGCCTAAAATCATTGCGAAATACAAGGACGATAGCCATAGTACGTTCCTCTTATAACCATGCCAAACAATAGACAATAATGGCATTCCAAATCACAAATTCTCCATCCACAATGAAATTCCCAAGTACAGTACATAACAATCGAGAAATACTATAATTTAATTAAGACAATTCTAAAAATCAATTCACGATACCTTAGCTGTGAGTTACCAGGCACTTCTTAATTCCAAAACTTTATACTTCAACAATGGCAAAGAAATCAACAAACTCATAAACTCTTCGCAGACAACAAAAGAAAATAATTATTTAGATGCTTTACTCATCAAATGAGCTCATATTTATAATCTCCAAATGGCACAAAGTTTCCCAAATGAACTTTACTTAAGAAGCTTCCCACACACAACATTAAAACATAATAAAGTGTCATTATAAACTAATTTATTAATTGCTTTTGGCTCTGAAAATGACCTTTTCCACCATAACTTCAAATTTTGATATGTAAGGCCATTGTTTCTTGTTCCCATGATTTAAAACTTTTCATCCCAGTTCCAACGAGCTATGATACTAAGGTAACCAACCTACAAAAATTACAAAAATAACAACCTCAACATATTTAGATGAATAATAATAATTCACCCATCTTGTGAAAAAAATTGAAGAAGCATCAGAATCAAAATTTGATAACACCAAAGTGATCCTGATGACAAAAGATGATGAATGAACCTAACAGGGTGACTTACTATAAATAAATGCTCCCTCAAAGATTCTTGGAGTCCAAATTGGAAGCTTGAAATAAAAATTGAGAGCATCCTCCAACTCCTTTGACTCAATTGAGCTAATCAAAGCCAATAGGTTAACCTACTACAAATAGTAAGTCCCTCAAATAGAGCCAAAACACACCATTGGCTACTGGAAAGCCTATAACCACACAACTAAGACCCTCAAATCCTACTGTTAGCTCACGAGGGTCGCTATGGTGAATTGAATTGGCTAATTGCAGGAACCTACTAAAAATGGGGACATTACAAAAATCCAAACATTCCTCCAAATTATACAACTATGCCTGCATGCATTCCCAATAATACTCCTTACCCTACCTTTGACAAGGGAAATCCATTTTTGCATTCATTTACACCATCTTCCTATATTGCACCCACATATCCCTTGCATCCATCATCTCTATCTCCATATTCCTCCATAGTCATATCCCAATCTCCACCTTTCCATAAAAATTCTACTAGCTACATCCCTAGTCCAAATTAACCATCTTCATATCCTATAACCCATTTTCCAAATCCTCAACTCAATCCTCATTATGAAATGCATCAACCTAACTCACCTACTCTTTTGAATACAGTTCCATCCACTCTATCCTTCATCACACCACCACCTTGTATTAGCCTACCATATGCCACCCCACCATCTATTACTACCATCACTCCATTCGTAAATAATTTGAGCATGTCCATGTCATTTCTATTGACACCATAGGAATTAGGCCAATCACAAAGGCAAGTTGTAGACATCCCTAATTTCACCTATGTTACACCCACTCCACTACAAATAACTTCTCATATGCAACCACCACCACCTATAAGTACAATTCCACCTATCACCAACTACTTTGTGAAGCCACCACATAGAAGTAGCCACACCGCTCATACACCACCACCTAAAAATAAAAATCTCCCTATCATCAACTACTTTACAAATCCACCATTTGGAAGTAGCTACAACACTCATTCACCATGCCAATAGAAGATGATGATGACCCATTATATTAAATACTTTTCACCACCCACACCTATCATTCTTCTTCCATCTCCCCTAGCTATCATCCCTCTTTCATTCACCCCACTTATAGATCCCCTTCCATCTCCTACCATCATTGAAACTCTCCCATCCATTAAATCCCTCCAATTCCTATCCACCTATCCCTCTCCTAGCATTATCAAAACCCTATTTAATGAACCTCATGAGTCCATTCTCCATCTAGCCATTCATATTTAAGAAACTCTCATTCATCCATCTGAAGATTTCACCCATACATCTCCTATCACACCATCTACTCCCAACCAATCATGTCAAGATCTTGTCCAAAAGCATGTTGAAATATCCGTTGGCATAAATTATCAAGATCCTACCATCATACCTACCCCACCTCAAAATTATGCATCCCACTTATTCGCCTACATGATCCATTTTTACCATCCACTCCATCTAAAGAGAGGTCACCATCTCCTCCAAATCAAGATCCTACCTTTTTATCTACTACTCCATTTCAACATCCTATTGTTTCATTTATCTCTCCAAGTCAACATCCACTTCCACTCCCATCCACCCATTCAGATAATATAATCAAGTCCATCCCCTCTACTTCATGATCGTACATTTATAGAAGTAGAAATAACTATCATACCAAAAAATTCTACTCTTCCACCTACTAATGTACTCACATCTTATGTTCCAAATAATGAAATACCATATTGAAAAAAGAAATAAAAGTGTATCTAGATGTTGGTATCCCTTATATCCCTTCACGGTCCCAAGTCCTTCCATCTTCTCCCCAAATTTTCCAACCATCTTATTCCACATCCATTTTGGGTCCTTGGCCTACTACTTCTTTTCATCCCTCCATTTTGGGTCACTATATCCCTTATCTAAATCCTTCACCCTTTCCATCTCTTTTGGGTCCTTATATACCTAATCCAAATCCTTTATCTCCTCCATCTATTTTGGGTCCTAATCCTTTCCGTCTTCCATCTATTTTAGGTCCTTATTCTTCATTCCTTCCATCCATTTTGGGTAATTACATGCATCCATATATTGTATTCCAATCCATCACTCTATCCCCTTAAATCCACAGGATAGATCATCAAAGGCACTCATCCTTGAATTCCCTCCAAACTTGAACCTCTATCAATCCCTCCATAATCTCTCCATATCATCCATGTTGTTGCTCCCATACCATGGCTAATGGAAGCAAATTGGATGCCAAAATTTAAAAACATAAATCCAAAAATCCACAAAAAACCAAGTATCAACATGTCCCATGTCTAAAATACATGTTCAACAAGAGAAATATCTGATCCAAAAGAAAGAAAAGTTTAAAAGGCCATAAAGGCCCAAAACAAAAAAGTCAAAATTCATGTGGATATGAAGGGTACACATAAAATAAATCCACCTCAAAGAAAAAACTCAATTGGAATCCACTCCTACTACTCAAAAAAGCCTCATCCATTCATAATTTATCCAAATCTCCATATATACATCCTCCATCCCCACAATTCATTCTTAGTCCTTATGTTTCTTATCCTACATTGTCAATCCTCCATCTTTCAACTTTTCTTTTGGTCCTTATATTCCTCCTACTCCATTTTCTCCTTAATCTCATTCAATGTAACATTTCCCAATACTTCACCACCCTTCAGGTTGTGTGCAAATGACGATCTTTCCAATTCTCTGATATATTTATCCACAAGTCTTACATCTTCCCATCCATTATCTGTCAACTACCACCCACCATTCTATACATTTAATACAATATTTTTTGTGCCTCATTATCCACCTTTCCTACCAATATCTATGAGTAAAAATTCCAAAACTTAGAAATTTAAAAAATTGTCCAATGGTGAAAACTTGATAAATAAGTGTACCATGATGAAAACTTGGCAAACAAGCATCATGTATAATCCTTCCATCCAAGGACTCTACACACTTGGGGCCAAGTTCTTCTACCCACCATACCCATCTCATATTCCTACCATAACCACCACATTTTATCCATTTCACCTCTTTCATCCTTTGGATCTTAATTGTAAAAAAAAAAATAATAATAAAGCGACCACCATATGTAGATGCTTTTGGTCACTTTTTGACACTCATTCTCCCATTGCAATGTCTATCCACACATTCTTTCTTCCATATAATCCATCATCTTCCTTTCCTTTAGCTTCATCCAACCATCTTACTTATTCTCTATCTATCTCCCTTATCATTTTATTACTCTATCCTCTATCCTATCATACCCCTCTTAATTCCTCTCCATGCATTGACATATTATAACTGGGGCCATTTTATTTCTTGGAGACCCTATCCTATCCACCTCCCATTTCCTTTTCTTGTTTGAGGAAGGGTGCTCCTGCTAGAACCATAAACTCATAGCAGAAACAAAGAAACAACAACAAATGCGAGAACAAAATGTGGACTTCTTATTTGCATTGCAAATGTGAAATTTATAGAATTCACAAGTACAATATGCTAATCCACATGGGCACCTTCATTATAATAATTTGCAAGACAAGATACAAACTATCGCCTAGAGTTGTTCTAGACAATGTTTGGGCATTTCTTAAATAAGCAATTTTATGCCGCCCGGGAAGGTTCTAGACATTGAAACTTAATACCTAGGGCCGACAGACCCTAACAAAACATATAGCGTTGGCTAGATACATCTTTGACAATTATTTTAGATATTTTAGGTAGCCCAACTTTAGAAGGCCATAACTTTCGAACCATTGCTCCGTTTGGCTATTACAACCACTTTTCGAAAATGCCAACTCCTAATCTACAAACTTGGAATGGTGCAAGCGCCCTTCCATTGAGTTTTCAGACCCCATTCGGGCACTCTAAGGCCTCCAAAAGTGAGCCTGAAGATTTTTCCACAAAAAATCTACAATAACTTCTCTAATACTTAAGTTGGAGCAATGAGATTTTTATGGTAGCCTTACAACTCTAAAATGAACTTTCCTATAGAAAATGAAAACATTTCAAGCTCGTATGACAAACTTACTAAATATAGCAAGTTCTCAATAAATAGTAACCACCCTGTCTACTAGTCCTTATTAAAATAGAAAAGACTGAAAAGAAAATATTTTTGGGTGATGCAAGATTACTCTTACACCTAGGATACTCCTGCATTAGACACCTAGGGTAATTTGAGAAGTGACATTGTCACGTCTCAAGTGTTCAGTGGAAAACCAAGATGATTAACCACCTTTTCTAGCCATTATGAATCCTCTACTGGCCTCCCTTTCCATTTGACTAGATATTCTTCATAAGTTCTATTCCTGGTACTTTTTCCAACATGACTATTCAATATCTCCTTAACCTCCTTTGTAGCCAAACTAGCTATTGGAATACTCCACTATGCTTCTGCAACTTCATCTCCATCACCTCCATAACAATATTTTAAATCTAAAATATTAAGTACTAGTGAAATATTCAATTCAATAGAAAACTCCACTTCATGAGTATTCTAGAATCACACCTTTGCACTATCTTGCATGGACCAAACTTCTTCATCTTCAACTTATTATATGTACCCACTGGAAAATGCTCCTTTCTCAAATGAACCATGACTTTATCTCTAATCTGAAATTCCTTATACCTCCTTTTCACATCTACCTTAGCCTTATACTGTGTATTCATCTTTATGATGTGCTTCCTTAGCTCCACGTGGATGATCTTCAAATGTTCAACAAAATATTCTACTTCAAGACTACTTATCTCTTCTTTATCCAACTGCCTCAATTCAAAAGAATTATGGGACTACTCCCATATATAATCTAGAATGGTGATTTACCAATAGTCCTATTGAGAGAATTATTATATGCAAATCTTGCCTAGGTAAAATCATATCCCATCCTTTTAGTTTATCACCAACCAAGCATCTCAACAAGTTTCACAAACTGTGATACACAGCTTCTATTTGTCCATCAGTTTGTGGATGATGTGATGAACTGAACTTCAAATTTATCTTCAACTTCTTCCACAAGTACACTAGAAACACCCAACAAATTTTCTATCTTGATCTTAAACTATACTCTTTGGCAAACTATGTAGTCTCACCACTTCATTGAAAAACAACTCTACCACATGAACAACATCACTAGTCTTCTTGCAAGCAATAAAATGTGCCATCTTTGAAAACTTTTCAACCACCACAAAAATAGAATCATGTTCGCACTGAGCCCTTAGTAATCCAAGAACAAAATCCATGTTTTCATCCTCCCATGGCTTCTCTGGTATGGGTAATGGCTAATACAACCCTGTATTCTATTTCACTCCTTTTGCCATCTGACATACTCTGCATATTTTTACAAAATTCTTCACATCTTGCTGCAATTGTGGCTAGTAATAATTCTCAGCAACCAAAGAAATGGTCTTATCTCTACCAAAATGTCCAACCAATCCTCCACTATGCTTCTCCTTGATGAGATTCTCCCTCATTGAACTTCTGGGAATGCACAACTAGCTTCCTTTGAACAACATACTATCCTCGATCATGAAATCCAACCACTTTGTCCTATCAAGTGTAATAGGTTTTGTACAAGCCTTCCATGCTTCACAAAAATTAGGATCATCTAGATACAAAGTACTGAGTTCATTGAACCCAACCACCTCTATCTGCATTTCTGTCAACAAAATTTGCCTTCTACTAAGAGTATCTACAACTTTGTTAGACTTGCCACTCATGTGTTTAAAAACAATTGTATAACTCTGTGAAAACTCAACCCACTTCAGATTCCTTTGGTTCAATTTTCCTTGACTATTCAAATATTGTAAAGCTTGATGATTAGTATACAAAACAAACTCCTTTGGAAGAAGATAGTGTCTCCACTTCTTCAATGCTTGGAAAATAGCATAAAATTCTTGATTATAAACAAATATTTTCTTTTGGCATCATTCAATTTCTCACTAAAGTAAGCAATAGGTCCACCTTCGTGGCTCATAATAGCTCCCATTGCAATACCACTAGCATTGCAGTCTACTTGAAACACCTTGTTAAAATCAAGAAGTGCTAAAATAGGCTGCTCAGTAACTTTATGTTTCAACAGATTAAAACTCTTATCTGCTTCTACAATCCACTTAAATTATTTCCTATCTCCTCTCATTGTTTTAGTCAAGGGTCCACAAATACTGCCAAAAAATTTTATGAACTTTCTGTAAAAACTAGCCAGTCCATGAAAAGATCTTACCTCTATTGCACTCCTTGGAGTAGGTCATTCAAGGATAGCCTTCACTTTCTTTGAGTCCATTTTCAAACCTTATGCTGAGACTACAAATCCCAGGTACACAAACTCCTTCACAAAACTACACTTCTTCAAATTTATCCACAACTTTTCTTCCCTCAACTTAACAAACACCTTGTGAATATGAATCAAATGATCCTCCAATGTCTTACTAAAGATTACTATATCATCTAGGTAAAAAATGACAAACTTACCTAGAAACTCCGTCAATACCTCATTCATGAGCCACATGAAAGTACTTGGTGCATTGGTTAGCCCAAAAGGCATGACTAACCACTCGTACAATCCTTCTTTTGTCTTGAAAGTAGTCTTCCACTTATCACCTTCTTTGATATGAATCTAATGGTGCCCACTCTTTAGATCTATCTTTGTAAAATACTTAGCTCCACTCAAACAGTCCATAATATCATCCATCCTTAGCAATGGAAATCTATACTTGATTGTGATCTTGTTGATAATGCAAGAATTTGTGCTCCATTCTCCATTCTTCTTTGGTTCTAATACCACTGGTACAATGGACTCAGACTCTCTTGAATCAACCCCTTCTGCAATAACTAATGAACTTGCCTATTCAACTCTTCACTTTCTGCTAGTGTCATTCTATGCACTACCATTTTTGGCAAACTGGCTCCTGGAACCAAATCTATTTGGTGACCGATCTTCCTTATTGGGGGTAATCCATCAGGTACATTATCTGATACAATATAAAAAAACTCTCCCAACATATCTACAACTTTTGTAGGTAACTCCTCTACTTCTTCTTTACTATCTTTTGGAATTATAGTAAAACACATATGCTTGTGCTTCATACCTTTGAGAAACTCTTTTCCATGAACAAAACATATTTTGGCAGCATTGTATACCTTTGCTTCTTTCTCCTTCAATGGCTTCAACTTATGTTTCACTCCATCCTTGGTCAACTGTAGGTATTTTCTCGCCCATCATGTACAACATGGATGTCAAACTACCATGGCCCACCCAACAACATATTACATATGTCCATAGGTATGATATCACATAGTACCTCATCCTAGTAGCTTCCAATCTTGAACTTCACTGAGCATTGCTCATTGACCATGACCTTGTGGTTATCTTGCACCCAAGCAATATGATATGGACATGGATGTTTTTGTCTCTTCAACTTTAACTTGGTGGCCATCATTTTTGACAATAGATTGCTAGTACTTCCACCATCAATGATAACATTACAACACTTATCTTCACATTTACACCTTGTGTGAAACAAGCTCCTTCTTTCATCAAGTTCACTCTCACCACTCACCAGGACTCTTCTATTAACTAGGACTTCTCCTCTTTCAACATCTTTAGAATGTGATGATCTGACATCTTTATCAATGTGCACAACTTTGGCCTGGCCTTCTATTCTTAGATTTGTTCTTCCTTGGTGTTGGGTTCATTCAAATGCTCTATGCCCTTCTTCTCCACAAGGAAAAAATTTCCCACAAAAGCCTCCTCTTCTAGATCCTTGTCCTCTACCTCTTCCTCTCTAATCTGTATTGTTCTGATCATGGAAATTATTGGGATTGTTTCCCCTTTGGTTTTAATTACTACTTCTAGCCTCACCCTTGTTCTTTTGATCATCATTATGACCTCCATAAGATCATCCACCAAATCTTCCACCACAATGTCTTCCGCTATTCTTGTTGTCAAACTTGTTCAGATTTTCTTCAACTCTTAGGGAAAACTAGTATGCTTCCTCAATACTATTCATTTGAACTAGACACAACTCATCCTGAATGCTTGGCCTTAACCCATTAAGATATTGGGTGACTTTCACCTTATCAACTTCTGCATGACCGATTTTAATGAGAACTTGGTAGAACTCTTTGATATACTCTTGAATAGATTTTCCCACTTGCTTCATTCCTTGCATTTTCTTCAACAGATTAAGCTTGTAATCCACAAGAATGAATTATCACTTCAGTTTAGCTATCATCTGATCCCATCTGTTGATTTTGTCCTTTCCCTTTGTATTTCGATCCAACTAAACCTCTTGCCACCAGATCTTTGCATGTCCCTTTAGTTTTGTCTTCACAAACTTGACCCTATTTGGATCCTCAATATCTTCATACTCAAGTACTCATCTAGTTCATTGATCCAATTGATCAACTCGTCTGGGTTAAGATTTCTCAAAAATGTGGGAACCTCAAACTTAGGTCTTTTTCCAATCTTGGAAATGGCCCTAAAAAGCCTCTCTTCCTTTGGGTTTAGAACTACCTCTACTTTGGCATTTGCTTCTACTTTTTCCTCATCCTCGCTTTCGTCTCTTATGGGAAGATTTATTCCTCTACCCATTTGTTCTTCCAATGCTTGCATTTGTCTTTGTAGAGCTCTAAAACTCTCAAGTGTAACACCTGCAACCATGCTCTCTTTGTGTAGGCATTTTTCACGCTTTCACTGAAACCCTAGTGCAAACTACCTCACAATCGGTAATCTATCTACATGCTCAACCCAGACCATGGTCTTGGTGCGAACTACCTCACAGTCAATGATTTTTCCACACACTCAAGAACTCTAGCTCTGATACCACTTGATGAAGGGTGCTCCCCTTAAAACCATAAACTCATAATAGAAACAAAGAAACAACAACAAATGCAAGAATAAAATATAGACTTTTTATTTATGCTACTAGTGTGAAATTAAAAAACTCACAAGTACAATATGCTAACCCACATGGGCACCTTCATTATAATAATTTGCAAGACAAGCTACAAACTATCACCTAGAGTTGTACTAACAATGTTTAGGCCTTTCTTAAATAGGTAATTTTATGTTCTTGATAAGGTTCTAGACATTGAAAACTTAATACCTAGGGTCAACAGACCCTAAAATAACATATAGAGTTAGCCAGATACATCTTTGACAATTATTTTAGATATTTCAGGTGGCCCAACTTCAAAAGGCCATAACTCTCAAACTGTTTCTCTGATTGGCTATTATAATCACTTTTTAGAAATGCTAGCTCCTAATCTATAGGCTCTAAATAGTGCAAGTACCATTCCATCAAGTTTTCGAACCTCATCCAGGCAATCTAAGGCCTCCAATGATGAGCCTAAAGATTTCTATACAAATTTTTCCACCAAAAATCAATAATAACTTCTCCAATACTTAAGTTGGAGCAATGAGATTTTTATGGTAGCCTTGTAACTCTATAATGAACCTTCCTATAGAAAATGAGAACATTTCAAGCTCATATAATGAACTTAATAAAAATAGAAAGTTCCCATAAACAGTAACCACCCTATCTACTAGTCCTTATTAAAATAGAAAAGACTAATTTTTGGGTGATGCAAGATTTCTCTTACACCTAGGATGCTCCTGCATCATTGTTCCATTTCTATATCCATCTTCCAATCCCTATCTTCCCACATTCCTTTACCCAAATATTTCTATCAACCATCCCTTATGTTTCCATCCTTATGTCTCTCAACATCTCCTCTACATTTTCATTGCCTAACATATTCCTTGTAATTGGTATCTAGCTCTATGTTATCCCCATGCAAGCCAATACCATCCATTCATATCCTTAATCTCCTAGAATCTACCATCACATGCCACATCTTCTTCCCTTCTATCTATCTAAAATTGTGCACCAATAAACCTATCTAGTCATGCCCTTAGTCTTATTTCTATCCTTATTAAAAGCCTTAACCAAAATCCAATCATTGTCATTGGGATGCATCCTTCCCAATCATTCCTTTTTTTGAGTTATATCACTCCCATTATCCACATCACCCTATCCACCATTAGTTCATCTTGGCTTTTTAATTTGACTAGGTGCATTTCTTTGCACCACCAGAAATCCATCCCATTCAACCTTTCATCATTGTACATAGTTTCTATAGAACGTCATCCTTGTAAATATCTTAGTCAGTTTCATTGTACATGCCATCCCCCATAGAAGTCATTTGTCACCACTATCCCCCAACATCAGTCACTAGCCATCAACTCATCCATTATTAGTCCTTATTCATCATCTCATTAGTCTTTAGTCAGTCCCATCATACAGAGCCTAGTCTCATGTCTGTTCACATCAGATCAGGTCCTTTAGTTCTCACTTCTTCATGCTTTAGAAAGTCCTTATGTGAGATCTTGTCTCACCAAAATGTTGTCCTTAGAATTTCTAGTTGCTACTAAATCTAGGTGCTAGGTGCTACCAATAAGTCCTTGTAGGATACATCTTTCCTCTCGTCAGACTTAGGTCCATCATTATTGAGTTTGAAGGATCTCTCTAGCACATGGTTTTTTTTGTCAACTTACTCTTTCTTTTGATGTTGGATTTCAATTTTGGTTCTTGATTATGACTTTTGAGCAATTTGGTTATCCCCTCCTCAAGGTCACCACGATCATTCATATCATGGTGTGCGACAAATGGGGCAATTAGTAAGCATATATATATATATAAGGTGTTGATCTGTCTTTCTTTTTTTCTTTTCTACTTATGAGTTAGTCAGGTATAATCCTTTCATATTCAAACATATGATCATTTATGATTACATGGTACACTTGGGAAATATCGCTTGTTTGAAGGTTACCTAGTGTCACTTCCATACTGATTCCTATTGGGTTTCATATGTGATGCTGGGGAAATGCTTGCATGTTTGTTTTGAGTGAATCCTATGGCTTGATGTTCTTGATAACGTTGAATAATCACTGATATTGCTATATTAAATTAAGTGCTCAATTGCATGGTGATTCTCTTTATAGAGAATCCCACACTCAAGCTTCAAATGGATTCCATCTCATCCCCCCATTCATAGACAGGAAACCCCAAAAGAGTTCAATTTTATCCTATCAACATCAATCCTATCATTATTCTATCCTGCATCCTTATCCAATCTTGAAACATATCCAAAAATTCTAGAAAACTCCTACAATGTTTCCAAAATCTCACACATTCATCCAACACATCTTAACGGTTCAATTAAAAAAAGAAAAATCCCCCATTTACCCCTCATGTCCTCCATCATATTTCAAAATTTTTGTCCAATTTGTACAATTGATCTCCCATTTTCTTGTACTTTTGTAGTGAGAGTATGAGCCACTTTTAAACCTTTTTCATCCTTTGTGTGTCCTCCATCTCACCCCAATTTTCTTCCTTTTTGAGATGTCATCTAGTCTCATTTTGTCTCATCGCCCCCTTCTTGATGGGGCATCACATAGTACAATCTTTTATCAAGACTGGGGCAACCTAGTTGCTTTAAAACCTTATTCATGTCATATATTATTTAAAAACATCTTTGAAATAGTGTTGTACTAACATTATATTACAGAGAGGCAAAATGTAGACACCTAAATCTAATCACATAAATTCTTAATCAAATTTAGTCATCTTCTAAAGAATATTTTAATTAAATATTTAATATTAAATTATTTTAGCGCTATCCCCTAATTAATTAGTTATAGCCAAATTGATAAATTAACATACAATCAATAGTCTAATTTATTAATAAAAACCCCTCCCTCTAGTAAATAAAATAAATGCAAAACTCATTTAGTTTAATCCCCAGAAACCCCTCTCTATTTAATATATGTAATTAATTAAAATCCTCCACCCATAAACTAACCCTTCAACCCAGTAGTTACCCAAGCTCAACTCATGCACAAAATATTCCTCTTTTAAATAAATAATTCATTTATTTAATTAAGATCACCCACCAACCTTTTCTGTAACAAATCCATCCACCTCCCATGTTAACTGATCCACCTCACATATAATCAATAAATAATTTATAAATTAATAAATAGCCAAATTAATAAATTAATAGATAATCAATAGTCTAATTTATTAATAAAATCTCACTTCCTCTATTAAATTAAATAAATGTAAAATCCATTTAATTTAATCTCCAAAAACCCCTATTTTATTTAATTAATTTAATTAATTAAAACCCCCCACCCATAAACTAACCCTTCAACCCAATAGTTACCCAAGCTCAACTCATGCACCAAATATTTCTCTTTTCATGAAATAATTCATTTATTTAATTAAATCTCACGCACCAATAATTCTCCTTTTTAATTAAATAATTCATTATTTAATTTAGATCACCCACCAACCTTTTCTCTAACAAATCCATCCACCTCCCACATCCTCCAATAACTGATCCACCTCACCCACCTTAACTAAAACACATCACCTCCTCTTCCATATCTAAAATCTCTCTCGAGATCACTTGCATGAATTAAGGCATAATTTATTCCCTCTAACTCAAGCCCAAGTCCACTCTCATGCCACATCTCCCTCATCCATCTCTAAACATAGGAGTCCATCTCCTTCACCTATCTCAATCAATTGAAGCCTATTTCACACCTCACTTGGTTAACTATCCATAAGGAATTCTTATCTCCTTCTCAGCCAATTGCCTATAAATTAAGCCCCTCTCCTCTCACAAATCATCCACCTTCATATGCAAACTTATAATACTATTTTGAGATCCTAAGAACTATAAAAATACCATTATAATAGTAAAATTCACTCATTACTCCATTGTTGAATCCTTTATCCATCTCTCCTCCATTGAAGCTTAAGGCCACACTTGAGCATACATCTCCATCTGTTGGAAATATCTTGAGATCTTAAGAACTTTAAAATACCATTATAATAGTAAAATTCACTCATTCCTCCATTGTTGAATCCTTTATCCATCTCTCATCCATTGAAGCTTAAGGCCACACTTGAGCATACATCTCCATCTGTTGGAAATATCTACTCATCAATATAAGCTTGGAGTGCTCTCCTTTGGTTTGCATCCCTCTTATTTGCTTTTATTGTCTAATTGATATGTGATTAGTTTGTGAATGGTTTTTTCAATTGATTAATGTTCTTTGCACACTTATTTTCATAGCACATAAGTATCACTATACAACTCCAATTTCTCATATAATCTTCATCTTCCCTATGAGACTTGTCCAATGGTATACTACTCCCTCTTTGCTAATAGCTTCTTCTAATCTCTAGATGACAACACCTCTGGGATCACACGTCTCCCTCTTTTGACATCATGAACATATCTCCCTCTACATATAGGAATGGTAATTGCATAACTTTTCCCTCTTAATATATAACTTGTATGGTAACTTGTTCACATTCTCCCTTTTTGACAACAATGCCAAAGACATCAACCATTCACATACATCTCTTCTCTTTTCTCTTATCATACATCTCCATGTCACTACTCTAACTAATATAGAAATATCATTCCATTATCTTACTTCATAACTCCTTGTAGCTTCATTTTCTCATAGTTCAATTGCGTATTTTTCACACCTTTAGGCAACTCCTAAAGTGTGGATTCCTACATCAATATGTAAGATATTCTGATCTAAAATTTACTTAAATAGTGCATATCCTCTTAGATTCCTTCAGGTAGGGGAATGATCCTTAAATTAACTCATAGATACTCAAAAGTATCCATAGGTAGTGCCTTCATGAGTATGTCATCTATCTATTCTTTTGTGTTCACATATTCTAATCTCACTTCTTTGTCTTGTATCAACTCTCTCAAGTAATGATACTTGATCTCAATATGTTTATTCTTTTTCTACATCACATGGTTCTTTGATATATATATATAACTTGTGTCATCACAATAAATAACAACAAGTTCAGCAATCTCTTCCTTCATACCTTCCAACAATTTCTTGATCCATACAGTATTTGAATAATTCACTGTTGTAGCAACATATTCAAACTCTATTGTAGATTGTGAAATATAGTTCTTCTTCTTTCTTGTCTATGAAATCAGTCACTTGCCTAGAAAGAAAGTGCCTCCACTTGTATTCTTTATATCATAAAAATTTCGTGCTCTCAATCTACATCTAAAAAAAACCTTCAACTCAAATTTATCATTTTTCTTTGACCATAATCCATTGTCTTCTTTTCCTTTCAAATATCTCAGTACTATTTTCACTTCCATCATATGATTATGTCTAGGATTAGCAAAAAATCTAGCAACATTTCAAGTGCTAAAGAAACATCAGGTCTTTTATGTAGAACATATTGCAATTTTTCATTCATTGACCTATATAATGTTTGATTCAACTTAGTAGAATCATCATTCTTTGAAAATTTATGTATAGTCACCATAGGTGTTCCAACTGGTCTTGAGTCTTCCATTCTAAAAGTTTTCAATATCTCCTTGATATACTTTGATTGTGTAATGTATATGCCACCTTTCATTTGATAGACTTGCAATCAAACAAAGAATTTAATCTCTCCAAACATTGATATCTCAAATTTGTTCATTTCATCAGCAAATAACTTACACATTGAATCTTTTCCCCCAAATATAATGTCATCAACAAAATTTTTAGCTAGCAATATCTTAATTTCATATTCATTCTTCAGGTACAGATTTATATTGTCATTAGTTCTTGCAAATCCATTTTCTACCAAATAATTGTGTTACCTTTCATACCATGCTCTAGGGGCTTGTTTAAAACCATATAATACTTTGTGTAAGTTATGTACCATATTCCTCTGCTTGGATCAAAAACTCCTTCAATTTGTTCAATGTAGACTTATTTCTCCAAGATTCCATTCAAAAATGAAAATTTGACATCCATTTGATATACTTTGAATACTTTGTAAGTAGCATATGCAACCTCACTCCTCCCAACCTTGCAACAGGAGAAAAAGTCTCACCATAGTCAACTCCTTTTTCTTGTGCATATCCCTTACAAACTACTCTTTCCTTGTTCCTTGTAACTCTATTTTTCTCATTCAACTTGTTTTTGAAAATCCACTTAGTTCTAATCACATTCTTATCCTTTGGCCTTGGTACCAATGTCCATGTCTTTCTTTTCTCTATTTTCTCAATTTCTTCATTCATTACTCCTACCCTATCTTCATTTTCTAAAGCATCTTTAACTGATTTAGGCTCAAACTCACATAATAAGCATCTATCATTCTTTAGTCTTCTTCTTTTCTATTGGAAACAATTGATTAATTGTGTATTGTATTTGATGTTACACAAAATTTCATATCATTGCTAGTTAGTGTACACCGAGCTTACTTGGGCAATGAAGATAGTTTTCTATGTCTGTCAAGCATTTAAGAGTTTTCCCTAGTTTAGAAGATGGTGTCTATTGAGTACACTTGGGTGAAAAAAGAAAGTTTGCAAAAGTTGAGTGTTAACAAGGCTCACTAGGTTAATGAAGGAAATGTTGGATGGAACTAGTGTTAACCGATCTCACTTGGTTACCAAAGGAACTTTGTGAATATGTAGTGTTGGGTATGTGTAAGATCATGATATACCAAACTATGGCCTTAAGTGGCAGTGAAAAATCATCAAATCAAGGTTATGTCAACTTGACACATAATTTTAAAGTGGTTATGGACTTTATATCAAAAAGTTGTAAGAAAATAATTTATAGGAAATTGAATGTAGTTTATAAAATACTAGGCTTTATTTGGAGAAAAAAATAATTGATTGGTCAAAAGTTTGGATTTTAATGCAATACTACGAAAATTTCAAGGCAAAAATAAAAAGTAGGTGTATGTCTGACCACTTTAATCAAAATCAAATGATAATATTTTTTAATATAATTATAGATATAAAAAGTAGACTCATGCCTAGATGTGATTCATATTTTTGTGTATTTTTATTTCAAATAAATAATTAAATATGAATTTTCTACTAAAACTTTGTTGAAAAAAACTCCTGTGTCTGACCACCTTAACTAATAGAAAATTTGACCAAATTTTTTTTTTTTTAAATTTCTTATACTAGGAAAAGCATAGAATGTGACACAACTTTTGGATTTAAAAAATGTTATACCATTTGAAAGTTATAGCTATTTTTCAATTAGTATGTCAATTAGTACTTTACAAAAATCTTCATTGAAAAATAACTAATAAATAATTATCAAACTCAGAATTTGACAGCAATTAAATCGATGGAATCTCTAGAGTGATATAAAAAAACTCTTTTCATTTCATTCAATTTTGATCAAAATAACATTGGCAGATGCTACCCAAAGTTTGAGTGTCACTAAAACCCTTTCCAAACATGTTTTTTGGGTTGACCGAATAGGCTTGGTAAATACCAGGCCTAATCGGATATCAGGCTTGGCAATTTTCCACACCAATTTGGAGGGAAATTTGAGAGGGGGGTTTTTTTCAATCTTAAATTTGGAGGGAGAGAAATTTAAGAGGGAAACTTTACACTGTTTTAGAGAGAAATTTATTTCAGGAAAGTGTGGACATTAATATTATTATTATATATTATTATAATTATTATTATATTATAGTAATATGTATGATTATTATTATTAAATATAATATAGTTATAAATATAATAATAATTATTATAACTAAATATAATATAGTGATATATATGAAATATATTATTATTAAATATATATAGTAGTATTACATGACTAAATTATTATATATAATAATATATATGATTATTATTATTATTAAATCTATAATCTAGTAACATATATGATTATTATTGTTATATAATCTAATAATATATTATTATTATATTAAAATATACAATATTATATAATTATTAAATATAATATTGTCATAAAATGTATCATTTTGATGCATTTCATGACAACATATGTCCCTACGGCCCCTAGTGACCCCTTTCAACGCATTCCCAATGGGTCCCTAGGGGTCCTAGGGATATACATTGTCATGGAGTGTGTCAAAAGGGGTCATAGGGTGAACCCATATGAACGATTCTAATGTGTACCTAGGGGTTCTAAGACCCCTAGGGAAATATGTTGTCATGTAATGCGCCGAAAGGGGTCATAGGTCACCCTATGACCCCCTTCGACCCATATGAATGATTCTAGTATGTCCCAAGAGGTCTTAGGACCCCTACCAACATATGTCAACATAGAACGGGTCGAAGGGAGTCATAGGTAACCTTATGACCCCATTTGACCCATATGAATGATTCTAATATGTCTCTAGGGGTCCTAGGACCCCTAGGGACATATGTCATCATGGAATGGGTTGAAAGAGGTCATAGGTCACCCTATGACCCCCTTCAACCCATATAAATGATTCTAATATGTCCTTAGGTGTCCTAGGACCCCTAGGAACATATGTCGTCATGGAATGTGTTGAAAGAGATCATAGGTCACCCTATGAACCCCTTCGACCCATATGAACAATTCTAATATGTCCCTAGGGGTCCTAGGACCCTTAGGGACATATGTCATCATGTAATTAGTCAAAGGTACCTATGACCCCCTTTGACCCATATTAATGATTCTAATATGTCCTTAGGGGTCCTAGGGACATATGTCATCATGGAATGGGTCGAAGGGGGTCATAGGTCACCCTATGACCCCCTTCGACCCATATGAATGATTCTAATATGTCCCTAGGGGTCCTAGGACCCCTAGGGACACATGTCGTCATGGAATGGGTCGAAAGGGGTCATAGGTCACCTTATGACCCCCTTTGACCCATATGAACGATTATAATATGTCCCTAGGGCTCCTAGGACCCCTATGGACATATGTCATCATGAAAAAGGTTGAAGTGAGTCATAGGTCACCCTATGACCCCCTTCGAGCCATATGAACGAAACTAATATGTCCCTAGGGGTCCTAGGACCCTAAGGGACATATGTCGTCACGAAATGTGTCGAAAGGTCAACCCATATGAATGATTCTAATATGTCCCTAGGGGTCCAAGGACCCTTAGGGACATATGTCATCATGGACTATGTCGAACGGGGTCATAGGTCACCCTATGACCCCCTTCGACCCATTACATGACATATGTCCCTAAGGGTCCTAGGACTACTAGGGACATATGTCATCATGGAATGAGTCAAAAGGTGACCTATGACTCTCTTTAATCCATATAAATGATTCTAATATGTCCCTGGGGGTCCTAGGACCCCTAGGGACATATGTCGTCATGGAATAGGTTGAAGGGGGTCATAGGTCACCCTAAGAACCCCTTTGACCCATATGAACAATTATAATATGTCCCTAGGGACATGTCGTCATGGAATTTGTTGAAGGGGTTCATAGGGTGACCCCCTTCGACCCATATGAAAGATTCTAATATGTCCCTAGGGGTCCTAGGATCCCTAGGGACATATGTTGTCATGGAATGTGTCGAAGGGGGTCATAGGTCACCCTCTGACCCCCTTCGACCCATATGAACGATTCTAATATGTCCCTAGAGGTCCTAGGATCCCTAGGGACATATGTTGTCATGGAATGGGTCAAAAGGGACCTATGACCCCCTTCGACCTATATGAATGATTCTAATATGTCCTTAGGGGTCCTAGGACCGCTAGGGACATATTAGAATCGTTCGACCCAGGGACATATTATGTCATGGACTTTGTGGGAGGGGGTAATAGGTCACCCTATGACCCCCTTCGACTCATATGAACGATTCTAATATGTTATGTCATCATGGAATGGGTCGAAGGGGGTCATAAGTCATCCTGTGACCCCCTTCAACCCATATGAATGATTCTAATATGTCCCTAGGGGTCCTAGGACCTCTAGGGACATATGTCATTATGGAATGTGTCGAAGGGTGTCATAGGTCACCCTATGACCCCGTTCAACCCATATGAATGATTCTAATATGTCCCTAGAGGTCCTAGGACCCCTAGGGACATATGTCATCATGGAATGGGTTTAAAGGGGTCATAGGTCACCCTATGAACCCCTTCAACCCATATGAATGATTCTAATATGTCCCTAGGGGTCCTAGGACCCCTAGAGACATATGTCATCATGGAATGTGTCAAAGGGGGTCATAGGGTGACGTATGACCCCCTTCGACCCATATGAATGATTCTAATATGTTCCTAGGGGTCCTAGGTCCCCTAGGGACATATGTTGTCATGGAATGGGTCGAAGGGGGTCATAGGTCATCCTGTGACCCCCTTCGACCCATATGAACGATTCTAATATGTCCTTAGGGGTCCTAAGACCCCTAGGGACATATGTCATCATGGAATGGGTCGAAGGGGGTCATAGGTCATCCTGTGACCCCTTTTGACTCATATGAATGATTCTAATATGTCCTTAGGGGTCCTAGGACCTCTAGGGACATATGTCGTCATGGAATGGGTCGAAAGGGGTCATAGGGTTCAACCCATATGAATGATTCTAATATGTCCCTAGGGGTCCTAAGACCCCTAGGGACATATATATTAATATATATATTATATTTATAGATAATAGTAATAATAACATAATATATTATTAAATATTAATAAAATATGTCATAATATTAATAATATATTATAGATTATAATTTATAGATGATAATAATAATAATATATATTAATAACATATATATATATTATATTTATAGATTATAATAATAATAACATAATAGATTATATATTATATCTTTACGTTACATAATTTTATATATTATATATTATATATTATATATTATTATATCTTTACATAGTCATTTAACTCAAATAACTTATAACACAAACTCAAATTATATCATAACCCACATTCATTTTTCCCTCCAAATATTTTTGGACTATTATCAGATATCTGATTTGATATCAGATATCCGATATACTGGCAAGATTTTCTCCAAATATTCCCTATCACTACAGACCTAACAACATCACTTTTTGGAGGTCTTTTTCATGGGTTTTACAAAATGTCACATTTTGGGGCCCAACAAATCAAATTTTTTTTGATAATATAACCCTAGGTGTCTGATATTATTATTTGAATGGGAAGCAACAGTCATTGAAAGGCTAAATGCAAAAGGAAGGTATCCAATGAAGACATTGTGGCATATAGGGAAAGGGACAAAATGGAACACCGAAGGAAAAGACAAGGTATGTTAAATGTCAGTCAAGTTGATGATGAATTAGTCGAAGGTGAAATCATAGAGTCAGATAATGAATATGTGCAGTTGGAGAATGAAAATGTACCAATTGAAAATGATAATGCCAAAATTTAAAATTTAGAGAATGAAAATTTCGAGGATCAAATGCTACTAGGTCATAATGTAAATTGCATAATTGACCATGTCGAACATGACAATGTAGGGGAACCTAATGCACAAGAACCTTACATATCTCCTAATTATAATCGACATGAAGGTTCTAGAACACCAAAACGGACAATTGAAATTGATGAAATGATTATTACCAGTTTGGAAGGGAAAAAAATTAGAAAGAACCATTTAGTTATGGGCTTCGAGACTATATAAGATGTTTTTCGGCAACAAGACAATGGTGGAGCAATGTCAACTTTTCATGAACTTATTAAAGATGCAAAAGATGAGACCTATGCTTTCTAAATTGAAAATTTGTGTCAATAAAAAGTTGGAGAGAAATGCCATTATTGTGAAGAATATTTTCAATGCTCTCAATAGCATTGGGAAAAATAGCAGGGAGAAGGATAACAGAGCTGCTCGAAGGGTTATTACAACCTCTTTGGTAAGTCATCATTTGAGAAAGGGTAGATATATGAGACAAACTTGTATTGATTTGAATCTAAATCATACTACTTTGAGAAGAGCACTTAGTCGATGAGAGAAAATTGGTGATGCTCTTCAAAATGAAACATGGGCATTTGGTTGGAGACTTCCACATTTTGATAAGAAGCTATCCGATGATGTGAAAGAAGAAATTACAAAATTTTGGCACTCTAGCCCACGAGTATCACCCAATGCTAAAGACGTGTTAAAGTTGAGAATTGGCATCAGAGACCACACACCACATCCTAAACACTATTTGGAGGTAAGTCAAACTATGTTGTTCAAACAATTTAGAGAGAGACATCCAAGTCTTCATATATCACAAAGGGCTTTTGAATCTTTGAAGCCATTTTATTGTATGCCACTCAAAATTTGAAATACATGTTGTTGCAAATATCATGTTGAGTTTTCTATGCACCATGAACTATTACGCTCCATCCGTTCTACTTTTCATAGTAAAGAAATGTTGGAGGATTGTGGTGTTGGTGGGCTTCCAAAATCATCAAAAGACTTGCTAGATCAACTTTAATGTCATAGAGTTGATGGTTGTTTCTTTTATAGAAATGCTTCCTTAAATAAGAAGTTTTCAGAATGTGGTGGCTTATCCAAGTTTGACACATGTTTCCATAAGGGGTGCGAACAAGATCTTGGAAAGACAATAGTGAAAAAAAAGGTATATGAAACGGTGAAATACACATTGAAGAGTGGGGATGAGAGCTCTAGATGTGAATTGGTTGGAAAAGATATCAGTGTGGCTAGTTTTATTTCAGATTTCAAGGCAAATCTTTTCTACGAGTATGCAAGACATAGTCACAGGTCTCAGTGGTTGGATCAACAATTTAGAATGTGTAAGGAGACTTTTCCCATTGGCACTATTATATCAGTTGTTGATTTTTTTGAGAACTACATATTGCAACCTCAAAATGAGACACAATCTCAGTATTACAACTCCATTCAGATTGCTATTTTTGTTCACATAACATATAGACATGCCCCTGATAGTGCGGAAGATAATCAGAAGATTATGAGAGAGTATCATTTTTATATGAGTGATGATAGATCTCACTCTCACGAATTTGTGCAAAATTGTTTCGAGAATTATTTTGATTTCTTACATGAGCATGCAATTGTTATAGATAGACATATCATTTGGTCAAATAACTGTATAGGTCAATTCAAGAATGTTCGCAAGTTTTATTAGTTGTGTAGGATGCACGTAGCGAGGGGGGTGCCTAATATTTGGAGTTTATTTGAGTCTAGCCATGGAAAAGGGGAACATGATGGAGTAGGGGCATGTGTGAAGAGATCTCTAGTTAAGGAGCAACTAAATATTTTGGTAGCAGAGCTTCTTGATGCCTGTAGCATTGTTGATTGGTGTAGTTTAGCATTATCACAGGGGGGGACTCTTGATTCAGTGGTACACAAGTTCTTTTGGTTGGTTGAGGAAGGGTCCATAGGTGATAGATCAGATTGTGCTACAGTGAGAGACTCATCAAAAATGCATTCATTTCGGAGCTCTGATTCTAGTACATGGACCATTTGGACATGACAGCTAGCTTGCTTTGTCCTAGTTGTTTTCAGTGTGATTCGGATCACTGTGAGTCGAGTGAGTGGGTGGACACATGGGCTCCACATTATCTTGCTCCATTTTCTATCATACCCTCTATCAGAAATGATGACATGGAAAGTTCACTTGAGCATAACCATCTATCAGATCTACTTCAACTAGGAGATGTCTTTGCATTGGTTGCACCATAGGGGAATGATGAGAAATCTAATTATTGGTTAGTACTTTGTGTAAGAGGTAAACAAAAACTTGCACAACCAATCATAGATGATGACGGATTTACATATCCCACTAGTTCAGTGGTTGTCGCTGGAACATGGCTGCAAACATTACTAATGCTAATCATGAAGCCTTGTTGGAGACCCTAAAATAGACAGAGGACCTTGAACACTTGACTAGGTATATTTACTTATGTTATTTTCTTCAAAATGATTCAGTGAACTGCTGATTATCTTGTTTAATACAATAAGTTACTATTTTTTTTATGATATTGGAATGTAGGTACATCATGAAGAGTGGGGGGGTGTTGTTGGGGAGAATTCCTAAGATTTATGATGTATTATGATGTAAAATGTGAAGTTTTTTTTTTATATATCATGGTTTTTGTAATAATGAAAAAGACAAGTTATTCAAAATAATACATACAAATCCAAATACATGCAAAAGATTTGAATTATTCTATTTTTATTTATGATGAGTGGTCTAAATTACATGATATAATTTAGTACTTGAAAAGAAAAGGTCAATTTAATTTTTTCCATGATTGTCTCTTGTACATCATTGTGATATATTAATTTCATAGAGAGGTGGTTTTTCAATTTTTATAAACTTTCTATAGGATTTTTACGCTTTAGAACACTTCCCATCCTTTAGAGGGGAGATCTCCACCACGCAAGATGATCGACCAAAAACAACCATAAGAAATTTAATCTTCTGAGAAGGATGAGAAATAGAGACACTATAGAAGAAATGAAGAGTCGTCATAGAGAATCCCCAAAAAATTCTCAACATCTACATGGAGAAAAATCAAATGGAGGAGAAAGACACATACTACTATGCCATACTTACTATTAAAGTTGCATCCCAACTACCACAAACATAGATTTTAAAAAAGAATAGACCTTAAAGCACAAAGAGTATTCAAATATCATAACCAAGATAAAGAGAGAGGGCATCAAAGAAACTGCATAGAATCTTGATCTCTCACAAATTGCCTAACATTACTCTCACATATCAACATAGCCATTCACCATAGGTAAGAAAAAAGAATAATCATGAGTAAGAGAGAATAAAGTCACCACTAAGAGAAGAAGCAAGAGATTGAGCATAGAGCTAGGTTTTATTGGGAAACACAAAACCTATTTCAAGCACTCCAACATGAAGACACCCACCTAAAGAGATCTATACACCCATCTAAAGAGCTCTATAATATAATATTGAACTGACTAGACTACTTAAGGATTAGATTCATAATTATTAGTCTTTGTCTTTTAGACATGAGACATTAGTTTCCATGTTTTTTGAATTATTCAATTTGCAAAAGTTATTCAATTTCCAAATACACATCCATAAAAGTGCATAAAAATTAACATTCTAACATTAAAGGATCACTAGAGTGTAACTTTGAAACTACTTATCTTGGCATCAAATCATCAACGCCATTAGCTTCGGGTGGGTGGGTGAACCCTAGTGACACCCTTGTTTTGTCCATAGAGACCATCCATCATTCGCAACCACCCCATACCTTGGAGTCTCCAAGGTGCTCTAAGTGCATTTCAAGGTCGATCTTTCGAGGGTCGTGACTCAAAGCTGATGAGGGCTATTGATGAAACATTGAATTCTACAGGACGGTGATTTCGAGGCCTAAAATTAAATATCTCATTTTTGAGAGATCACATTCTGTTTGGATTCAACACAGTGATCTTGCTTGATGCCAAAACTTGCAGTGTGCCTCAATTCATAGGTGCACCAGAGTGTAACTCTGAAACCACTAATCTTTGCATCAAATCATCAATGCCATTAGCTCCAGGTGGGTGGGTGAACCCTAGTGACACCCTTGTTTTGGCCACAAAGATCATCCATCATCTGCGGCCACATCGTATCGAGGAGTCTCTATGGTGCTCTAAGTGCTTTTCGAGGTCGATCTTCTAAGGGTCATAACCTAGAGCTTGTGAGGGCTATCGATGAACTATCAAATGCTATAGGATGGTGATGTTGAGACCTAAAATAACCTATCTCATTTTTGAGAGATCACTTTCTGTTTGGATTCGGCACAATGATCTTGTTCGATGCCAAAACTTGCAGTATGCCTCAGTTCATAGTTGTACCAAAGCGTAACTTTGAAACCAATAATCTTGGCATCAAATCATCAGTTCCATTAGTTTTGGGTGGGTGAGTGAACCCTAGTGACATCCTTTTTATAGCCACAGAGACCATCCATCGTCCACGGCCACCCTGTACCTAGGAGTCTCCAAGGTGCTCTAAGTTCATTTTGAGGTCGATCTTTTGAGGGTCATAACTCAGAGCTCATGAGGGCTATTGATGAAACATCAAATTCTACAAGATGATGATACTGATACCTAAAATAATCTATCTCATTTTTGAGAGATCACATTCTTTTTGGATTCAGCACAACGATCTTGCTCGATGCCAAAACTCGTAATGTGCCTTAGTTCATAGGTGCACCAGAACATAACTTTAAAACCGTTGATCTTGGCATTGAATCATCAATGTCATTAGCTTTGGGTGGGCAGGTGAATCCTAGTGACACCCTTGTTCCATCCACAGAGACCATCCATCATCCATGGCCACCCTATACCGAGGAGTCTCCAAGGTGCTCTAAGTGTGTTTCAAGGTTGATCTTCTGAGGGTCATAATTTAGAGCTCGTGATGGCTATTCTACAAGATGGTGATGCTAATACCTAAAATAACCCATCTCATTTTTGAGAGATCACATTATGTTTGGATTCGGCACAGCGATCTCACTTGATGCCAAAACTTGTAGTGTGCCTCAGTTCATATGTGCACTAGAGCATAACTTTGAAACCGCTCATCTTGGCATCGAATTGTCAGCGCCATTAGCTCTAGGTGGGTGGGTGAACCCTATTGATACCCTTGTTTCAGCCACAAAGATCATCCATCATCCACGGCCAACACATTTCGAGGAGTCTCCAAGGTGCTCTAAGTGCATTTTGAGGTTGATCTTCCAAAGGTTATAACTCGGAGGTCATGAGGGCTATCGATGAATTGTCAAATGCTATAGGATGGTGATGTTGATACCTAAAATAACCTATCTCATTTTTGAGAGATCACATTCTGTTTGGATTCAACATAGTGATCTCGCTCGATGCCAAAACTCGCAATGTACCTCAGTTCATAGGTGCACCAGAGCGTAACTTTGAAACCACTAATCTTGGCATTGAATCATCAAGCCCATTAGCTCTAGGTGGGTGGGTGAACCCTAGTGATGACCTTTTTTCAGCCATGGAGACCATCCATCATCCGCGGCCAACCCGTACCGAGGAGTCTCTAAGGTGCTCTAAATGCATTTTGAGGTCAATATTTTGAGGGTCATAACTTGGAGTTCGTGAGGGCTATTGATGAACCGTTGAATGCTACAAGACGATGACGCTAAGGCCTAAAATAACTCTAAGCTCATGAGGGCTATCAATGAATTATTGAATCAAGTCTCTTAAGTTGAGATATTTTGAGGTTATGTTGAAATTGAAAAGTTGTAGTATGAGGATAGTAACAAAGTGAAGTGCTAGTTATCAAAGATTATGAATTTAGGAATGACTTCATGGTTGGGAATAGAATCCATGGTTCAGGAGTGGAGTCCTTAACTATGTTGAGATTAGATTTGAAGCCAAGAGTTAGTTTCAAGGTTGAAGGTGGAGTTTAAAATTAGAATTGGGGTTATACGAACCTTGTGTAGGAGGTTAACAAGTGTGTTTATGTCATGATACACTTCAAATTAAACAATGCATCCAAATTTGATAATAAAGGTTGTTAAAATGTTATTAAAAAATTATTGCATTTGAATCGAATCTAACAAACATAATCAAAATTAATGATATTCCATAAACATGAACAATACACATGATCCACGATAAGTTGAACAATACTAGATACTAAATTAATATGTATATCATTGTGCACATAAATGGAAAACATATATATCAAAATACATGTATCCAAAGACAAAATTTTACACAAATATATATCAAAGATCATGTATCCATAGACAAAGTACTCAAATATATATCAAAATACATAGATCCATATACAAAATGTGGTTGATCATGCCATCAGAATGTGTATAACATCAATGTTTCTATATACAATTTGGCATATGCCATCTCAAAATGTCTCATGATGCATCCTACAACAACTATACTATCCTAGGGTGTTGGTGGACAATCAAAATGCAGCCTCTTCACTGCACTAGGTGGATCAGATGCCTCCTACATGAGCAAAAAAGGAAAACCCAAAGTTAGACTACTAAATTTATATGATTCATTGTGTCTAACATTGAATTACTAAAATGCATAATGATCCTTTTTGTAATGAAGATTTATACTATTAAAATTTCATAATAAATACCTCTCTCACCGACCTCCTACATGTTAACCTCATAATAGTTTTTGACACTTGAGTGCCAATACACTTAACCACTTTCTATATTGGAACCAAGTAGACCATGGATGTCGAGCCACAACATGAGCCGAGTCAGGAAAGACTTCAGGTGTCGAGTGATCTTTAGCTGCTGAGTAGCGTTTAGGTGTCGAGTGAAGATTAGGTGCCAAGCAAAGTTCAAGTGCCGAATGACTTTAGTTTTCGAGCATGATTTAAGTGCCGAGTGATATTTAAGTGCCTAGTCACAGATGATGCCAAGCAATACAGAAATGCAACAGGAGCTGAGTAAGCTAGTTTGTTATTAGTGTTGAGCATCTAAAATAAGCAAGTAACGAGTAACATAGAATGTACATATGAGTTTGTAACTTCATTGATTCATATGTAAACCATTTTCATGGCCGACATATGATGAATCTTGAAGGATTAAATGATAAGATTGAATATTTTGTATTTCCTATGCAATTTACATGCAGCCAATTAGAAAAATGGAGAAGGCATGCAACCAATAAGAAAAGTGCAAGAAATGAGCGGGAAGCAAATATTCAATATGGATCATAGATCCATACCTAACCCTAATTCTTCGAATGTCTTTATAAGGAAGATGAAATCTCATTAAAAAAAAAAGGGTGGATGTACAAGGGTGTAGAAGGAACACTATTTTAGAATAAAGAGTATCAAATCTTAGAGGATCAAGATTAGAGAAAGCAAATCAAGTGCCTGTATTCAGCAAACAAAGGATTGCAAGCTATTAGGTTTATTGTACCTAATACTCTCTAGCAATTGTATTAGAATGAAAAAAAACCCTATGGTGATAGGTTAGCTTAATAGCTATTTTGTAGATCCTTTAAATAGGTGATTAAATCCTTTAACAGGGTGAAACTTCATGTAAAGTGTTTGTAAATCCTTTAACCAGGTCACTATTGATATAGTGTAAAGCCTTTAACAGGGCAGGCCTTTAACAAGGCAGACCATCAGAAGTGGTTAAATATTATTACTGCAGTGATTTTGTGGGTATCATCCCCACCCTAGTTTTACCTTCTTATTTCTAGAGGGTTTCTGAGTTACCAAAATCTCAAGTGTTATGTGGTGATGCTTATGTGTTTTTCATAACTGTTTGATATGTTCATATGCATACAATCTACTTTCAGTTAAAAAGTTTTAATGGTTAAAATACAGTACTTCTGATTCACCCCCCTCCCCCCCCCCCCCCCTCTTGGAAGCAATCTTCCTTTTTGAATATTCCAACAATTGGTATCAGAGCAAGGTTCTCACAAGAAGAAGTCTAACAACTTGGAGAAAAAGATCTAAAGATGGAAGTCTTCAAACTTGGGAAGATTATTGACAATCAAGTGATTGATGTGCAACTGGCTCTACACAAAGTAGAGGAAGCAAGGGAGGAATTGAGAAAATCCTTGAAAAAATGGAAGGATATAGCCATAGTTGAAAATGATATAAACTACAAGGAGATTGATACCACAAAACTGTGTGCCAATGGAGACATCAAAGAGTTTGATGCAGCAATAGCAGAACTGATGGAGAAAAAAAAAGTTGAAGCAGAAGAGATAAGATCTCTCAAGATGGAACATGAATCATAGGCCATAATGATATGTGAAATCACTGAACAAAAGAAAAGAGCAGTTGAGGACAAAGTCATGATGAAAAATGACAAAAGAAATATTGCAAATAGACTTGAAGAAAAATGTACTGAATTATCAAGGATCTCAAACATGCAGATGGATACACTTGCCCAAATGATGAACCTTCATCTTGAACTCAATATGAAAGATATTGAGATCTCTACTTTGAAGATGCAAAATGAACAACTAAAGAATTAATTAAACAGAGAAAAAGAGGTAGCAGAGAATCTCAACAAGTCAAGTGCAGCCATCAAGTATTTTGAACAGTTGCTGAAATCCCCAAAATCTACCCATGATACATTAGGACTTGGATACAACAACACTAAAGTTGGAGAATCTTCAAAGAGTGTTGAGAAAAGAAGTGACAAAGGTAAGGATTCTAAACCCACTTGTCATTATTGTAATAAAAAAGGACATACTGCTAATATTCGCAAGAGTAGGAGATTCAATCAGACAAATACACCCAAGAGCAAGAGTTACTATCACAAGTGCAACATGCAAGGACATATAACATAAGATTGCAAATCCAATGCCACAAGGACTCAAAAATTTGATGGAAATTGTCATAATTGCAAGAAGTATGGACATAGAGCATTTGAATGCAGATCAAAGCCTATGTAGACATCAAATCAACCAAAAAAATCAAAAGGAAATGAAAGTCACTATCATTGGGATTACAACACCAGGTATAGCTGTCATTATTGTCAGGAATATGGACATACACCCTAGAATTGCATAAGAACACATTTCAAGGGAAACTACAAAAGATGGTTGAGCCAAACTACATGTTTTAGTTGTCTGAAAACTAGGCATACCAGTAGAAATTGTCCTACAAGGTCAAAGGCACCCAAGACTGAAGAAAATAAGGGCAAAGAAAAGATTGATGTTGAAAAGATAAGGGGGCAAATGAATAAGACTTGAAAAAAGAAAGATGAGTACAACACATCAAGTGGAGGGATCACTTCACCCAATGGGTCAAGTGATCACACTTCATCAAACTAAGCATGAGAAGTATATGGGACTAATATACAAAGTTATATTACACATCAGTCCCAAGAAAAAGAAGCAATGCAAAGTATAAATCTACATGAGACAAGATGTCAAGACAAAATCTAAATGATGTTGTTGAGCTGTCTTTGGATGCCTAACTCCTAACAGCGACCGAGTTGATAACTGATGCCGAGTTGGTTAACTCCAATGCAAGCTGAGTAAAGTGGAAGTGTAGTACAAGTCGAGTAATGTTAAAATTCATCAGAAGCTGAGTTGGTAGTTGAGCATTTAATGTGATGAAAATAGGGTATATTATCACGATTCCAATAAGTTTTCCTCATCGTGATCAAGAAGCAAAGAAGAGAAAGAGAGCAGAACAACTTCATAGCAGAGAATCTAGCATTTGAAGTAGATTGCAACATCTCTCAATGCATTTTCATCGATCTTGAGGTATTTTCATTTGTGCCGAGCTACGCAGTTTCATGTTTCATAAAAAGGAAACCCTAGTTTGCATAAACAACGTCAAGTTCCAAGAAAACTGAGGAGAAAGAGTCGTTTGAAGTTCAGTTAGTGTCAAATGAGGTCAAGCAACCTGAGTTTCATCCCATCCCTGAAGTTGCATACAAAAATGGCCCCGTCAGAGCTCTCTCCCAAATACCCCCAAAATTTGTAATGGTTCAAGACGTAAGAGGATGCTACAATTGTAAGATAAGAGCCCTAGGAGATATGGAGATAAGGCAAGCCTATGAAAAATTGTGCATAGATGGAGTCTTAAAAGATGAATTCAAAATTGTTGAAAGGAAGGGTTTGACCCAAGTTTTGAGCTTTCCCACCGTATTCAAGACAGAATGGGTTAAACTTGTGTTAAGCAGAATTCATGGTGGAAGTCTTTGGTTGGAAGATATTCCCATCAAATTAACCAAAGGAATCATGCATAAGGTAACTGGGTATCCCACCCTAGATCAATTCAAAACCTTGAGAAGTGAATTGAAGGAGGTTATTGAAAAGAACACTGGTGCTCAGTGGAATAAAAGAGGAATGAAAATTCACACCATTCAAGATCCTCTAGTTGAGTTTGTTGTTAGAGTCATAGCCCATAAGTTCTATCAATCTAGTAGACTCAACAGTGTGCCATGTATTGTAGTAGATGTAGGTTACAAATTGGTGAAAAAGGATCATACTTATGATCTTACAAAACTGCAACTACAAAAAATTACTGAAAACCTAGCTACCATAAGAAGGACAAAGAGTGCTCAATGCAAATTTGGAGTAATTCTAGTTTGTATATTCTTTTATGTTCAGAATAAGTTTCCCTCTTTCAACAAAGTTACATGGAGGAATGATAAGACTATCATTGCCCAAATCAATGAATATATAGAACAGATGGGAGAAAATTTTGATACGCTGATGACAAGTTATTTTGAGGATTTCAAGAAATCCATGAAGCAAAGATCAAGAATACTAGTTTCCTTAGTGGAAAAACATACTAATGATTTGTGCTTCTTAGTTGACATTGATTTTACCTATATTCAAGCAATAATTCCAAGGGTGAGATGGCTAAGGCCATTTGGATATGAAATCAATATAGATGAAGCTTCTGTAGCAATAACTGCATTATTGGCAGAAGAGACGGATAAAAGTGCTCCACACTTTGGCACTTATGATGTAGTAAGATCAAAGATAAATATGGAGTTAAAGACTGCCTCAACATTAAAGAAGAAAGATAAATTTTTGAAGAAAATTAAAAAGAAATTTGGTGAAGAAATTGAGGCTAAAGAAGAAGAAGATGAAGATGAAAATGATGATGATGAAGATGAACAAGAACAAGGTCCAATGGAATTAACCCAAGGCCTAGGTGAAGACAAGGAGGAAGGTGTAGAGTAAGAAGAAGCCAAGGAAGCACCAACTGTAGCTGAGTCAAAGAAAAGGAAGGCAACAGAACAGCCTCCTGCTCAGCAAAAACCAAAGAAATCTGCTATGCCATCACCTCAAAAGCCAACAACCCGAGCTCCAACAAGGGCCTCCACTAAAAAGGCTACAGACGAAGTTACAAAGAAGAAACCAATCAAGGAAAAATAGGAAGAGCTGAGGAAAGGAAGAAGATATGTGGCTCAACCTGATACTGATCAAGAAGATCAATCTGAAAAGGTAAGCCATTTTTCAGTTGATACTTTATGTAAAAAGATTGGAAATGGTGATTTAAGCAATTTAAATAAAGTTGATTTCAATAATTTTACTAAAGAAGAACAGAATAGGATAGAGGAAACAGTTTATGGAATGATGGCACAGTTCAAGTACACTCCTCTTGAACTAGATGAACAATTGCCAAAAGAACTGTCTAAAATTGTAGAAGACAGATGGAATTTTTGTTTGAAAATGGAGAAGGAGATGAGGGAATCAACCCTAGCAAGCGTGTTGCCTGATTTGACTAAGAAACAAATAAAGAAAGTAGTCAAAAGGCATAATACTAGGTTTACACCTAAGTATAGGACATTCTTTATTCTCCAAAACAAGATGGAAGAAATTGTTCAAAGAACACTGAAATCATGGAAAAACTTGTACAAAAAGATTGAAGATTTTCTTGAAGAAGAATACAAGGAAGAAGCAGCTGCTCCACCAAAAGAGAGAAGAGAAAGGAGAGAAGTGAAGACAGTAGTAGAGAAGGAAGAAGAAGAAAAGAAAGAAGAAGAAAAGAAAGAAGAAGAAGAAAAGAAAGAAGAAGAAGAAGAGAAGAAGGAAGAAGACAAGAAAAATGGAGAAGAGGAAGAGACACAAGAACAAGATGTAATGGCAACAGCTAAGCAAGAGCAGTAACCAGACTAGAGTGTGTAAGACACACAACTGCCACCCTCTAGCCCTCCTCATGTACCCATCACACCTACAGAAACTATAATTATAAAAGATGTTCCTGACACTTCTGGTCAGAACATCAATCCATTAACTACAGAAGACCTCAAAAGAATCCTTGACCAATCTACGCAGCAAGAAAGATTGTGTACAGATCCAGTATTGGTCAGTATGGATGAATTACAAAAACTAGTAGAAAAAATAGTTAGAGAAAAGGTGAATCCACAAGAGCCACCTTCCATCATCTCTACAACTACTAGTGGTCAACCTCAAATGCCCACAGTTATTTCATCAGGCATAGTTGACACCTCAATACAGAAGCCAAGTGCAGTTGTAGAAAAAGAAACAGAACAAACAAGACAAACTATTACATCTGATCCTACAGCACAAACACAAGGTGCACTTCCTAAGATTACCATAATTGATCAAGGAAGTAGACAGTAGGAGGAGAAAATAGAGGAAACTCCTAAAGAGAAAGAGGCAATACAAACATTGATAAATTTGCCTACCTCGAGAACTCCTTCACAACAGCCATTGCAAATATCTGCACTAGGATCCAGTACTACAAAAATTGCAAGGGTACTTCACTATGGAGATCCTGAATTAGATGAGGAGATAGTCATACCAAGATATGACTCAAAAACAATAACCATTGATCAAATCAATGAGGTGCAGGAAGCACTAAATAGGAGAAAGAGACAAGAGATTAAGGACATCTTTATGGATGCCTTCAGTTTGTAGTCACCAGATGAGTCAAAGCATATCATAGAGCAATTATCAAATATTGTTGACCAAGTGACAAATGAAGACCAAAAGACAAAAGAAAAACTTATAGAATGGTTTGAAAGAAAATTCTAGGGAAAAGTAAATGAGCAAGTATCAATTCAAATTGCACTCTCCCAGGTTGAACTGGCAAAGCTTATAGACAAAGTGAAAAAGGTACTTGAGAATATATTCTCATTGTGCAAAAAGTTGTGTGACTTTTCATACTTCACACAAGAGACAAGCCGAAAGATACTGAGCTTGGAGAGAAATTTAAATATTTCAAGCATGCAGCTACGAATGATCCAGCTCAAAGTGAGAAGCATTTTGCTTAATCGCTTCACACTCAGAAAGAAATAATTGTATTATCAGCAAATGAGGCCAATATCAAGGCAAAACTGATACAGCTCTAGTCCTCCATTACCCCACATTTGGAAATACTCCATAAGGAACAAGTCTATGCAGAAATTGTTCTTAAGAAAGATCCCAATCTTTCTACTTCAGATGGACTTATTCATCTTGTTGCAGAGACTACCATCCAGCACAAGTCACTGGAAATTGCTTTGAACAATTGGGATGCAACTCTCAGGATGATTATGGAGGTAAACAACACATTTTTGGTGAAATATGGTCTTAACCCTTAAAATCCTTTGACATAAGTGTGAAAAAGGGGGAGATATATATCTTATTAAGGGGGAGATTAAACCAAATAAAACCAAGGGGAGCATGATATACAGATAATGGTACAAACAACCAACTCAGGGGGAGTTACAATAATTTTGAGGTATATATATTGTAAGTTACACAAATTTTGATTAAAGGTTTTTAAAACCTCTGTATATACCAAGCAGATTAATTAATGTACTCATAAGATCAGTTAAGTGTTTTTCTCACTCATGTCAAAGGGGGAGATTGTTAACTTCATAATGGTTTTTGACACTTGAGTGCCAATACACTTAACCACTTTCTATATTGGAACCAAGTACACCATGTATGCCGAGCCACAACATGAGCCGAGTCAGGAAAGACTTCAGGTGCCGAGTGATCTTTAGGTGCTAAGTAGCCTTCAGGTGTCGAGTGAAGATTAGGTGCCGAGCAAAGTTCAAGTGACGAATGACTTTAGGTGCTGAGCATGATATAAGTGCCGAGTGATATTTAAGTGCCAAGTCACAGATGATGCCAAGCAATACAGAATGCAATAGGAGTTGAGTAAGCCAATTTGTTATTAGTGCCAAGCATCTGAAATCAGCAAGTGCCGAGTAACATAGAATGTACATATGAGTTTGCAACTTCATTGATTCATATGTAAACCGTTTTCATGGACGGCATATGATGAATCTTGAAGGATTAAATGATAAGATCGAATATTTTGTATTTCCTATGGAATTTACATGCAGCCAATTAGAAAAATGGAGAAGGCATGCAACCAATAAGAAAAGTGCAAGGAATGAGCGCGAAGCAAAGATTCAATATGGATCATAGATCCATACCTAACCCTAAGTCTTCGAATGTCTTTATAAGGAAGACAAAATCTCTTCTTCTTTTTTAAAGGTGGATGTACAAGGGTGTGGAAGGAACACTATTTCAGAATAAAGAGTATCAGATCTCAGAGGATCAAGATTAGAGAAAGCAAATCAAGTGCCTATATTCAGGAAACAAAGGATTGCAAGCTATCACGTTTATTGTACCTAATACTCTCTAGCAATTGTATTAGAATGAAAAAAAACCCTATGGTGATAGGTTAGCTTAACAACTATTTTGTAGATCCTTTAAATAGGTGATTAAATCCTTTAACAAGGTGACACTTCATGTAAAGTTTTTGTAAATCCTTTAACCAGGTCACTATTGATATAGTGTAAAGCCTTTAACAGGGCAGACCATCAGAAGTGGTTAAATATTATTACTGCAGTGATTTTGTGGGTATCATCCCCACCCCAATTTTACCTTCTTATTTTTGGAGGGTTTCTGGGTTACCAAAATCTCAAGTGTTATGTGGTGATGCTTATGTGTTTTTCATAACTGTCTGATATGTTCATATGCATGCAATCTACTTTCAGTTAAAAAGTTTTAATGGTTAAAATACAGTACTTCTTATTCACCCCCCCCCCCCCTCCTCAGAAGCATTCTTCCTATTTGAATATTCCAACACTACACTGGTCAGGAGTCCTCTCGTATGCCCTCGACAATGCTTGTATCTCGTTGATTGTGGGCTATGTATGTTCAAAAACTTAAACTATAACATTATAACTCATAGCATGCTAAATTTATAACATATTTAATCATGAATTCAAACTACAACTTACTATTGTAGGCTCCTCCTTAGGATAGAGTGGCATCATCATCAAATCTACATAACTCTCCCATCTGACCTCATGTGCACTAGGAGTCTCCTATGAGATACAAAATAGTAGTTGTTAATATCATGAAAATCAATTTTGAATTTATTTATGAAGATAAGGAAAATAAAAAATAAATGATACTTATACATACAACGGAGCTCTCAATGTGAATGGAAATGCCTGATCATCTATGACGTAGAACATGTACAGGCTCACCGCCAGTAGCCACACCCTATATACAATAAATAATGTAATTAAATTTCATTACCACAAACATTTTACAAGAATGCATCGATATTTAATCAAATAGAAAGCACCTAATTACCTTTCCTTTGTCAATGTGTTCTCGTTCATGCCCCGCACTTTATCCCCCTGGGACAGGTGGTACCTGCAAGATAAAAGAAAGATTAGCAACCATATATGCTACAATATCAAATAGAAAAAATAATGTGAACACAACATAATCTACCGTAGATGTCTCAAGGCCAAATAAAATGGCTGAGAGTGTGGCATCATCAATCTGTTTGAGCTCCTCCTCGGTCATCAACTAAACATGAATGAAGATCACATACATGTATAAGTTAGTATGGCTTAAAAATTAAAATTACTATATTATAAAAATTAACTTTAAATCGCATATGTCATAACAAAAAAATGTATACACATATTGACACCGAAGGAGTCCATGCCTCTGCATTCCCCTCCTCTCTCGCATCAGGGTTTGTAGCCTTTGTACATGTGTCTAGTGTATCCTCATCTAATACAAAATTATACTCAGGAAGATCACCTATGGGACCCAAGCAAATATTCTTGCATGTAATGCAAGTGTGAGGCACACAAACATGTGATGAGCTAGTCGATGATGAATTAGCCCTAGCATCATCAACACGAGGAGGCAGGACTAACGTAGCCTAAGATATCATTAGGCTACTCATCCTATGAATGGTTTTGATGGTCTGAGAGCTAGTCTCTGCCATAATATTAGGATGTTACACTCGAGTAGGGAGGGAGATATCAGTGGGGGGGACAAAAGTGCCATATTTATTCTGCTGGGAAGAGGGTCTATCCTAAGGAGCTCCCTAGTCCTACACCCATGTTGGGCTTCATGCTCCAATAGTTCACTTTAAGTTTCAACACAAATTCTACATATAATTTTCTAAGGAAATAAAATAGCACGTCTAAATTACTATGTGGAGGGATATCAAAAACCATCTACCAAAAATCCCAAAAGTTTGCATGTATGGCATCATTTGTGCACCATTTGATTGATAGTTTGGATTTTTTTGGGTCAACTGGTATACCCATTTTTCGGGTTCGCAAAAAGGCTAGCCAAATCCTCTTTGGTTGTATTAAGAGCTACAACCTCATCATAGTCCAAACCATCATAAAAAATCTTGTGCATTTCATCATGCCAACGAAGAGCTACATTTTGTTGGTTGGTAAGGGTTTCAATGTTATCCACTATGGTGTTTAACGTGGATAACATAGGAGCCAATGCGGGTACATAATTATATGTTCTTCGCAAACCCCTCAATTCGGTGAGATTTTTATTTATCAAATCCTCGATTCAAGGAGGGTTTTGAGGGGGTAGAGGATCATTTGGTGGATGATTTTGTGGGGGCACTGGATCGTTTGGTGGGGTGTTACGAGGAATATTATTCCCTGCCTCAGTGTCATCATTTTGATTAGCCATTCCTATTGAATTGCAAAACATAATATATATTTTTTAAAAACCTTAATTTTAACAAATTTTTTCAAAAAAACCCTAGATTCAACTAAAACTAACAAAATCATGATAAAATCTATTGAATTTACATTTAAAATGATTTAAAAACAAAAAAAACCTTTATATCTGATATCCGATTTAATATCTAACATCCGATCCTTGTCTTCAAATACTGGTCTCGAAATAAGCCAAATATAAGCCTACGGATCTGTCATTTTTTTTTAAATATTGAGTCACAGGTATCAGATATCTAATACAATATTGGATATCTGATTCTAGTGTATAATGCTAGCTATAATATAATGCTAGATATATTATATATTATATTATAATATATTACTTTTTTATTATTATATTATATTATATGACATTTTATATATATTATATTATATTTTATATATATTATATTGTATTATATTTTATTTTATATTATACTATTATAATATAATATTTTTATATTACACTATTATAATATAATAATAATATTATTATATTATAGTATAATTATAATTATTATATTATTATTATAATATTATGTTATAGTAATTTTTTTTTTCCATTTTATCGGATATCCAATATTAGATTGGATATCCGACATCAAATTGGATATCCGATAAGCCTTGGGCCTTACTTTCTAGGTTTGGTACCTAGATAGGTGAAAAAAAGTCAGAGCAAATTTTGAAGCACTTTTAGACGTCTTCAAACAATATTTTTTCCACATTGCCACTTTTTGGCACACCATGATCCTGCACATACCCTATTAACCAAGTTTTCTTGGTTAATGTAGGAAAATCGCTTCTAATTTAGTCTCTACCAAGAATGGTTGGCTAACAAAAGATTTTCTTGTTTTGGCATATTCAGTTAAATAGTTTTGTTTGTTGGTTCTAGTCGACTGAGAAGATGAATATTAACTATTCTAAGTTGTATTCAAGCTGAATTGACAATGTGTAAGATATAAATATAAGGTCAAGTTGATGATTGAGTTTGTGGAAAATATTACAAGATTTAATGAAGCTTAGAGGAAACAAATCAGAAGGATAAGCATAATATCCTTGTTGAGATGCAAAGGTACATTCAACCGAGAAGGATCAAGTATACAAGCCAGAATTAAGATCTGTAATTAGCAATTTAGTTGCATCAAAAATCAGGTCATCTCATTTTTACTCTCTAACCATTGTAGTAGTGTTATAAATGTCTTAACCAAGTTGGATTAACATCTATTTGTAAATCCTCTAACAAGGTGGCATTTCTATTTGAAGTGTCTCAAGACCTCTAATAAGGCCACTCCTAATAGTATGATTAAATCCTCTAATAGGGTCACACCTAACAGTGTGTTTTGTAACCTTTAACAAGGTTTGCTCCTAACAAGGCTCACTTCAGAAGAGAGAAATTAGTAACTAGTTGCAATTGGTGGGTTTTTCCAAATTGGGTTTCCATGTTAAATCTTGGTGTCAATTGTGTTCATGCTATTTCTCTTATGTGTATGCAACTAAGTTAAGATTAATCTCAGATAATATCTTAAAGATTTCCATATTAAGCAATTACTAAGTTATTTCAATTTTTACTGAGTTACAACATTGAATGTGTGTTTGCCAAGCTACAAAAAATTATAGTTTAATCAAAGTTTTGATTTGTATTGACATCTAAGGAATATGGAATTTATTTTAGTGGTTGTTGATTCACCCCTCCCCTCTTAGTAACTCCTCTTGTATTTCAAACACTTTTCATGACTCTTGAATCTCTTTCTCCAATGATTTGATCTTGTGCATGATGTCTTCTCATGTATTTGGCCAAGACAAGTTCAGGTCTTCTTTCTTCTTATTGTGTTTAACTAGGTTTTGCTTGTTCATTTGCATCTGGTGTGTTTTCCTTCAACTCAACTTCCTCTATCTATAACTTGACTCCTATAGCCCGATGCTCAATAGTCTACTAATGCTTGGCAGAACTCTTTTGTTGAACCTCAATAGTGGCTAGTTGTTGATGCAAGGTAGCCATGATCTATGGTTCAAGTAAGGTTCTCTAGGTTCACCTTCATAGATATAGACAAAATTTATGTAGTCTTCAAGTTATTTCTTGCATTCTTCTTCCTTCTTTTCTGTAAATTCATCAACTCTAACATGTCCAACTTCCACTATTTTAAGCTAAGCTTTTAGTGGGATATCCTAGAAAGATGCCTTCATCACTTTTTGCATCAATTTTTCCTTTTCTTTCATCTTCCAATATGTATCACTTTCTTCCAAAAAATTCAAAATAACACACATTAGGTGCATATCCATACCAAAGTTCAAAAGGTGTTTTGTTTGTATCTTTCTTCACTTGAACTTGGTTCAGAGTATAGACTACAAATTACTTATAGCTTCTTTCCAATCCTTCTGTGAAACATCCTTTTCCATCATCAGTGTCCTTGCACAATCCATGATTGATCTATTCCTTCTTTCGGCTATACCATTTTGTGGTGCAGTCCTAGGTGCACTCATTTGTCTCTTGATTCCTTTTTCATTGTAGAATACGTTGAACTCATCTGATATTAATGCAACTCCTCTATCCGATCTCAAGCACTTCATATTCTTTCATGTTTCCTTTTCAACTCTAGCCAAATACCAAGTAAACATTTGAAATGCATCATATTTTAAGAAACATCATAGTCATCATTCTAGAAAAGTTATCAACAACTAGAATGAAATATTTTTCACCATAAAATATTTTCACTCCAATAGGACCATATAAATTAGTATGAACCAACTCCAAAATATCATCAAAAGAATAGGTCTTTCTCTTGAAACTAGCCTTTGTCATTTTACCTATTTTACATCATTTGCACATCACCTTATTAGATTTTCTTAATCTTGGTAACCCTCTAACTCATTTCATTTTTTCATGCTTACCAAATTATCAAAGTTCACATGACATAGTCATTTATGTAATAATCAACCATCCTCAAATTGTGCAAACAAATATGTATCTTCAGATAGTTCTAGGTAGAACAAGTTGCATCTTGTTTTCTCTCCACTTCCAATTAGCTCACCAATAGCATCATAGATCCTGGCCTTCTTTTTTTGGAATTCAACTCAATATCCTACATTGTTCAACTATACCACACTCAAAAAATTGTACTTTAGTCCTTTAACCCAATATGCATTGTCACATCTGACCTTATCATTCAATATAATTGATTATTTAACTTTCGCATAACATGGTGCATCATTTCCAAACTTAACACTACTTCCATTATAATTTTCTAACTTCTCAAACTTACTTGTATCATTAGTCATATGATGTGAGAAACCACTATCAATTATTCATTTATCATTCTAACTCACATGTGAAATCAATGTAGTTTTCTCATCTCCATAACAATCATCCTTCACTAAAACATAAACAACGTTATAATGATCATCAAAATCACTACCATAACCATCTTCTTCAACAATGTAGCAAGATTTCTTACCTTTCTCTTTGTATTCTTTGTTACCTTGGTTATCTCTATTATCTCTCCTTCCTTGGTACTTGAAGTCTTTCCTTTCCTCCTTCTCATCTTTGTCAAGACATCTTGCAGCAATATGATAAACTTTGTTACATGTAAAACCGATAATAGGAATTTTACCTTTGTATTTTCCTTTTCCTCTTGTTAGCATTCTAGCCAATAATGCTTCAAGTTCATCAAGATCATCATCTGACTCATTGTCAGTTTTCACATGTTTACTCTTCTTCTCTCTTCTAGATCCATCAAGGGTTAGTTGAGCTTTAAAATCATATTCAACACTAGTAGGGGAATAATTATCAAAATTTGACATTTCAAATGGAGTGAGTGTACCAACTAGACTATCCAAGGTCAGATCATTACAAGTTGTACATCTCAATTCTTGAATTGCATAGATGGGGAGTAAATTCCTCAATACCTTACTCATCACAATCTCATAAGACATGTCTCCTCTATGTCCTCTAATAGCATGTTCACCACCTCTTTGATTCGGCTACAATATTGTGCAATGGTCTCACCTTGTTTCATTCTCATATCATCAAATTTGCCTCTCAATTTTTTTTGTCTTAGCCATTAATACGTTCTTGTCTCCTCCATGGATTTCAGCCATCTTGTGCCATATTTTCTTTGCAATAGTATAATTTTTCACATCATCAAATTCAACTTAACTTAGGGTTGGTTCCAGTTCAATCATCATTTGGTACCTCAATGTATTCATTGTCCAGGTAGTATGATGTAGAATATCCAATACCAGATAAGTGCAATCTCATCAAGTGTTGTCATGTTGGGAAGTTCTCCTTTATCAACTTGGGTATCTCTCTCTTATACATCTTGATCTTTAGCTATAATTCCTTTCAAACTTTCCTTGCAAGCACCAAGAGTTTTGATACCAATTGTTAGAATTGTTAGAATAACTAAGAGGAGTGGTGAATCAGTTATCCTTAGGTCCAGATGTACCAATTCAACTTTTTACAACTTCAAATAATCTCATTAAACAACTTGGTCCATATAGAAACATATCAACAACTTATCATTCCATTCATTACTTAACTCTTTGTTTCGATGTGTGTGCCAACTAACGTTAAAATAAGAAACTGTAAACATAGCATGCATAAAGTAATATTCACACAAGTAAATGACACTAGGATTTAACATGGAAACCCAAGTTGGAAAAAACCACCAAGTAACATGTACCACTTTTTCACTCTTATGAAGCGAACTCGCTTAAGAGCTAACCATGTTAAAAAGGTTACAAACCCTATTAAAGGATTTAATCACCTTTTTAGAAGTGGCCTTGTTAGAGAACTTTGGATCATTCCATTAGAATGTCACCTTGATTAAAGAATTTACAAATGGTTGTTAGGCCAACTTTGATTAAAGGATTTTACTGTCACTATAGTTTGAATGTAACAATTAGGCTTGATTTGTAAAACACGTCTCACTTTGAAAATTCAAATCTAAATTCACTCATTTTTCGGTTCTTTGAGTGGCCTCAATTATCATCTGCATCACTGATCTACTTAGCATCCATTCAAGCAATCACACTTCACTAATCTCTTCACTTCTCCTTTACTACTTTGTTCTTCACAGGTTCTCCTTAAGATCGTGAATCAACAATGAACCAACCTTAGAGAACATCACTTATGCCTCCTTAAATAGGTAATTTTGATCTTTTGTTTCTTAAAAATCACCGTAAATGTTAGGGCAAATGCAAAAAATTATGGTGCCAAAAATGTGACACAACTAAAATTATAAAAATTATAAAAGCATGCACGCACTTTGGGTTGGGCTTCACAAACCTTAGGCTTGTGGAGCCCAAGACAAAGTGTGTGCACACTTTTTTAAAAAATTATATATATTGCAAACCCATGACCCATTCCAATTTCTCTTCCTTCTTTTTGTTGGTGCCTTCTTCCCCTCAACAGTGTGCACAAAGTTTGTATAAGTTGAAGGATTTTCTCTATCTCCTCCTCAAGATGTCTCCTTGTCACCAAAGATCAAGATCGAGATCATCAAGTATGTTTTCTACTCTTGTTTTTGCATTGTTTTATATGTTTTTACATTTTTTTAGTTTTTCTTCAAATTTTTTTATTTATTTAAAATAAATCGATTTCTTATCAGGAAATGTGAATAATCAACCACCAAATCCCTAACGTGATCAACAAAATCAAAATGCAAAACCTCCACGAGCAGAGCAAGAACTTCTGCAACCTCCATCGATTGAAAGACCTCCTCCTGACACCCAAGACAATATAATGAATGAAATAGAAAGAGGGAAAAATGAATTAGAAGCAATCATTGGTATGTTGAAGACTTACAAGAAAACTAATCCTATGATAGCACAATTGGCATCCTCCCTTGAGTCCATTATGAGCCATGTAGCTTTTGTTATTGGTTAGTTGGATATTTGGCATTTTAAGAGAGAAGAACAAAGAAGATATTATGCAAAAAAATTAGCCTAGAAAACAAGACAGTGTTAAACATATAACTAAAAGGTTCCCCATCCACTAGTGCATACATGATGATATTAGAAATAACTTTGAGATAGATGGTGGATGGTCTTTGATGCCCCTCCTTGCAATAATGAAAAAGTTTCAATGTATTTATTAAAGAAATTGTATTGTGAATTTGTCCTTGGGGAGATAGCCAATTATTTTGACTGTTAGATTTTGAAGGTAGAGGTGGTAGATCATCATTTGAGAGGTCAGGGGGTACAACATTACCCTTAGGGAACCTATTGTCAAGCCATAAGTTGAGCATGTCATTATTCCTTCAATTGTGAAGGAACATGTAGAGACCAGTACTCTAGGGACTATCAGTGCTTTAACACAAACCCTTATTCATTGTGCTAGTTCATTAGTTGAGGAGGAGCCTTCTTTTGCATCATGGTCATATATGCACATCATGTGGATCCATATGCATTTTTGACAGTCATGTTGGAGACACTATGGATGATGGGCTAGTCACTGATGAGTTCTTGAGTGACACATTTGGCATCAACACACAGGTAAATTGCAATTATAATAAACTAATTTAATCACATTTCGTATGTACAATGAATGACTAATTAATTTGCATGTCTTGATATTGTGCAAAATTTAGGGTTAAAGTGTTGATGGCCCTAGTACAAATTCCCCAGCCCCATTTTACATCTCATCGACGAGTCAAGAGGTATGTATCAATTTAATCATTTAAATTAATACATATATTTATTAAGTAATCATATGAGGGATTGACAAAAAAAATTTATCCATGTGCATTAGTTCTCTGTTGGACCATTGACATTCACAAGGGACTCTGATCCTAGGCATGATACAAGCTTCGTAGAGGTACATTTGTTTCATGAACTAATTTAATTCATTTGATTATATTATATTCTATAAAAAATATGTAAATTGTATAATATGATTTACAGTTGTTGACGTCCGAGACTCCTCATCTTTGCCAGTTTATTGATTGTGGAGTTGTTGTCATGATACCTAGTTTAGAGCCATTAATCGAGGTATGAAAGAGTTTTCATAGTTTTAGTTGTTATTTATAATAGTTATTATTGAAATTTCAAATGGTATTTATAAGTATGATCGAGTGATTATATTAATTGAATTTTTATAGGAGATTGTTATTCTCGATCATCTGCAAGAATTTGAAGTGGATGTACAGAGCAACTATTTGATGGCCGTAAGAAAATAATTAATTTTGTGTGTAAATATATTTGATTTCAATGTATAATAATTATTGATTCATATATACTTTGTTTGTATTAGCTCCAATTAGAGAGGAGCCTAAACAAGAGGACAAGCGAGCATGTGAGGAAGACCCCATCATCCCCACCATCTCCCTCAACAAAATGATTGAAGAGCTTTAGGGATTTATTTCCTTCTCCTCATGGGAAGGAGAAGATATAGGGATAGACACACATGTATAGGAATTATTGGGCATATGTCTTGGATTTTATGTTAATGGACATATTTGACATATATTTGATGTATATATGACATTTTATGTTTGATGTATGACATATATTTGATGCATGAAATTAGTAGACTTACAACTTTGATACATCGGTTTGTTCATGTATGACATTATTGGTTATCATAATATATATCTTGTTTTCCTTATTTACGTTCTAATTATTTCATTTTAATGTAATTTGCATCCAAAATAAGGGTAGGAATCATTATAATAAGTTTTGATAGTATCTTTTGACATGTGAATAAGGCTATGATATTAATTCGTATTTAAATTGTACAAGTTATGAGTACTTTTGATTATGAGTAACTTATTTGGAGTTTTTGTTGGGATGAGAATAGTGAAACTTGTATTCTTATTACTTTTATACAATTAACATTGAAGTTTGAGTCTTGAGTTGGCTACATTATGTAAATGTCTAAGCTTGAATCTTATTGTCATCATAAGAATTTGAAGACTTTATATTATATGCTTTATCTTTCAAATACAAGAAGACTTAAAATAAAATTTTTTAATTTATTCATGGAATTTGCTATCAATATTTCTTGCTTATCCATCTCTTTGAGAGCTTCATTAATGGAAACACATTATATATGCTCTTCTTGGGATTCCCATAGCTATAGTTATTGCATTTTTTCTTGAATATCTTTTGTCTATCATTATCCTGGTGCAGGGCACCGAACAACCCTTGTTTTGGCTTTTTGTGTGTTGTTGTTTCTTTGAGTCTTGTTGTGACTCTAGCCAAGTCAAGGTGGTGTGTTGGTGTGCTTAGATCAAGTTGCTTTGACTAAGCCTTGTTTAGGTATATGCAAGCTAATAAACACTAGGAGGGGCACTAGATGGTTAAATTGGGTCAAAGTCCATACAATGATGTTGTGGAGGAGGACCCTTAAAACCTTGCTACTCATGAGGAGGACAAACCAAAAAATTGGGCAGACAATTAGATGGTTCCATTATTCTGCCACTAGGAAAGGGAGTATCTATATGAGGAAAAGGAATCGGGCAACCCATGAGAGGAAAACTCTGAGGAGAGATTTCTAGAATATAATTCATGATGTGTGGAACATAATTTGTCTGTGATTGGAATAGAGCTGGAACAATATTATATGATATCAGCGAAGTTGCATTCACTGTTGGAGGGGCATTTGGGAAAGTGGATGGGCATGGAGGGAGAGTCATTTATTGTACTACAATAGGAATAAATTCTTGCCTCCATGGGTACAAATTGAGAGTCATGGCTTTCTACAATTTTTGTGCCTCTAATATTCCTCAAAATATATCTTTGTAAGGGCAATGATAGAATGAGAAATCTGATTTTGAAAGTCGTGGCAGGGAATAATCTTTCCAAGTAACCTTTTGGTAGTGGTCTGCCTATTTTCGTGTCAAGTCCTCAAAAAATAATGCCACACACAAAATGTATGTTGAATCCATGGCTTCTTGCATGGAGAAATAATCATGACATTGGGATTCTTATCTACAATAATGTAAAAAGGAAATGGAAATGCAACACTATCTGTGAAATACTTGAGTAGAAGCAGTATTAATCAGAAAACTTAGAAGAATGTCAAACACAATCTCTATGGGAGGGGCCAAAGAGGAAATTGCATTAAATGTTAAATTTTTACCTTGGATTAAGTTAGTTCATGTTTGCACAATACCTTTTTCTTCATTATTTTTTTTTTAAGTGTTCAACTTCTTGTATCATTTTCATTCTTCCAAGTATCAACACAAAATATTTAGTGACTCTTAGGATCAATTTTGTTCAGCATGCTCGAGAATGTTTGAGCAGTCAACAGGACATGACAAACTTGAGACTAGGGTTTACCTGGCCACCTGAAGCTAATAGAGTAGACAGTTTGATCTGATAACATACGGTTAGAGAGATTCACTAGTTGGTGACTTTTTACTCACCAACACTACAAGTTTCAACATCACCCAAGATGGGGCTGCAAAATCAAAATAGAATCCAATCTTCATAAAGCAAGAGATTTTATTGTAGGTGTTGAAAACATGATCCTATAGCACCCAAAATTGCATCCATACCTCATACAGGCTCTAAGATATGCCCCATCAAAGATTGTTTCCCTATGGCATTTAGTGACTCTCAAGGTCAATTTCCTTTGGTGTGCCCGAGAACATTCGAGCAGTCAATGAGATGGGACAAGCTTGGGAATAGGGTTTACTTAGACACCTAAAGCTAATGAAATAGATAGTTCAATCCCACAAAGAATGGTTAAAGATATTCACCAATTGGAAAATTTGTACTGGCCAACACTACAAGTTTTAGCAGCACCCGAGATGGAGTCACAAAATCAAAATAAAATCCAATCTCCAAAAAGAGAGAGTGGTTATTGTAGGTGTTAGCAACAATATCTTGCAGTACCCTAAATTGCATCCATACCTTGTATGAGCTCTGAGATATGCCTCGTCAAAGATCATTGCCCTATGGCATTTAGTGACTCTCTAATTCAATTTTGTTCGATGTGCCTGAGAAGGTTTGAGGGGTCAACAAGATGAGACAAGCTTGGGACTAGGGTTAACCCAACCACCCAGAGCTAAGAGAATAGATAGTTTGATCCCATGACGAATGATTAGAGAGATTCACCAGTTGGTGACTTTGTACTAGCCAACACTACAAGTTTTAGCATCACCCAAGATGGGGCAACAAAATCAAAGCGAAATCTAATCTCCCTCTCCCACCCCCTACTCTCTCTCTCCCACCCCCTATCCCACCCTCTGCCAACCCCTAGCCTCTCTCTCTTCTTCTCTCTCTATCCCACCCTCTCTCTCTCCCACCCTCGCCCATCCCCTCCCTTTGTCTCTCTCTCTCTCTCTCTCTCTCTCTCTCTCTCTCTCTCTATATATATATATATATATATATATATATATATATATATATATATATATATATATATATATATATATATATATATATATATATCTCCCACCCTCTCCCATCCTCTACTCTCTCTCTCTCTCTCTCTCTCTCTCTCTCTCTCTCTCTCTCTCCCCCCCCATCCCAACCTCTCCCATCCCCTAGTCTCTCTCTATTTCTCCCTTCATCTCTCTCTATCCCACCCTCTCCCATCCCCTACTCTCTCTCACCCTTTCCTGTCCCCTACTCTCTCTCCCCTATCCCACCCGCTCCCCTACTCTCTCTCTCTCTCTCTCTCTCTCTCTCTCTCTCTCTCTCTCTCTCTCTCTCTCTCTCTCTCTATATATATATATATATATATATATATATATATATATATATATATATATATATATATATATATATATATATAATCAAGTTACATGACATTGTAGATCTTTGTGTTAGCTATAACCATATAATTTATTTCAAATTTGAACTATTTCAAGCCTTTAAACTATAATTTCTTTTGAAAGTATGTCCATTTTCTCTCAAAAGCCAACATGTACTATTTTAGCTAGTTCATTGAATTTTGCAACAACTTAGTTTTTTAGAAACTAGACTCCATTCTACATACTTTGAAAAAAAGAAGTTTTGATTTTAGATTATTTTTCAATCATTTCTAGGGGAGCACACATATATTTCACATTTTTGGGATGTGTCCAATTACCAAATTCATAAAAAAATACACATTATAAAATTACCCAAAAAATCTGGCATAAACTACACGGTGTTGGTCTATAAAATACACATTATATGTGAATTCGTCAAGAGCTGGTGTGAGAATGAAAAGAATCTCATTAATTTGTTTTCTCTAACAAAAAGCTTAACCCATTTAATACGGAGCGTGAAAACAGGGCTGCTTTTCGTCAACTCAATTTAATGGGGGCTTTCTACAAAAGGTCTCAAAAGTAAAGATTAATAAATATGCGAGAAAGCGATCTAACAAATAATAATAATAATAAGAGTAAAGATGATGCAGCTCCAAAATTAGTTTGTGGGTATATTTGTTGAAAGCGTTTCTTTCGACGAAGTTTTTTCAAATGCTTTTTTTGACAAAGTCCTGCAAAAAAAATCTCTCATAAATTTTCACAAAGAAATATCAATTTCACAATATCATAATTGGAAAATATAAAATATAAATCTTCCTAACAGTATTATAAAGAACACTAGAATTTTCTTAAAGCAGTTGTTGTTTGTTGTTTAAAGTTATTGTTGTTATTGATATAAAAGTTCATGTCACAATTCACAATCAATAAAAGTAAAATCTTTGTAACAATTTTTTCTTCTTTAGTAGAATATCAGATTTTTTTTCTATAATCTCTAGAGTACTTCTATATATATTGGTTGTAGATTGTGACATATATATATATATATATAAGAACTATTATATTAATAACTTCAAGAAAAAACTAGTCTTCTTTATAAAATTGTATGATTTATACTTTATGTTTGCTGATTATGACATTGTGAAAGTAGAAATTAATATATCATTATTTTAAAGAAAGGTCTAATATCCTTTTTTAAAGATTTATCATAGAAATTTATATTTTATATCGTTGATTACGACATTGTGGAAGGACAAATTAATAATATCTAGACTTTTTCAAACTGTCTACACTTCCAACAACATCATATTTCCATAATCTATTTCTATCATGAGCACATAAATATGTAGGTGAATTTGGTAGTGAGAGGACCTAGATAGTATAATAGTGGTAGGAAAATCAGTGCAAAAAAGAATGATATAAGAGGGGGATTTGGATATGCACAGTGCCAACTTCCACCAACTACAACAAGAAAAAGGAAAAGAGGGGAATTTGAATGCTAAACAAGCTCATCACAATACCAAAAAGAAAAAGGATAAATAAAACCCCAAATCAATTTTACTTCAAGAAAGATGCACCAATTCAAACATAGTGTACTGCAAGGAAAAAAGGATAGATACCAAAAATATAGAAGATTGTTATGATATTTTATAAGAGCATGTGATAATTTAAATATTGCAATCATACTTGTTATCCAAGCTTTATGTCAATCTCTTTTCATAATGTGACAATTCTAGATCATGTGAATTTAATTAATATTAATAAATAAATAAATTAATAATATATATATATAATTTAAAATGGAAAGACGTTTAAAGGAAATCAAGTGGCTTGTGGTTTTTTATTAGGTTTTAGTATAGGTTATGAATGATAATAGTTTTAACAATGTGTCAAATTTAGTAAGATGATTAAAGAAATCAAAATAAATATTTAGTGGATATTTTTGGTAGTGATGTATTTAAATTTATAAATTCAATTCTAATAATATATTTTGAATATTTTTCCTTTTTTTTAAATCTTTTAAATAATGGATCTACTTGGCTATGTCTACCCTAAACTAATTTCAAGAATGAATGGTTCTAAGCCCAGAAAATGAACTAATAATGAAACTACTATATTATTCAGTTTAGCTATTAATTTTGTTGTGAGTATGAAAAAATTGAGCTTGGTTTGTCATATAATATCTCATGACAAATAAATTGAGGTTGGTTTGTCATATAATATCTCATGACAAATAAATTGAGGTATAAATAGGATATTTCTTTTAAGAAGAGGGGAAATCAGCCTCGCGGTGAAATATTGGAAAAATAGTCACCAAAGTAAGTAAATGTGTCACCATTCCATGTAAATGAAACATGCATGGTAACATGATGACCTCCAAGACTAATCATATGTGCACAATGCGAAATGAAAAATAAAATCCGCAAGAAAATTTCTAAATTCATCCCAAGTCCTGTTCCACAAGTATATTAAAAATGGAAAATGAATCCATAACTATAAAATAAATTTAAATTACATAGTATGATATGTGATTCTTCTATAAACAAAAAGGTCCACAATACGTATAACTCACATATTGTACTAATGCAATTCTTACAGAAAGAAATTCATAATTCTAGAACATGTATGGCTTACAAAAAAATGTATGAGTTTTTTCTACCATTCAACATTACACAATCTCAATTGCATTCTTAGGATAGGCATGATGCAATTCTTGAGAAAACAAGATAGCTCATTGACTAGTATTTTGCATAACTCTCTATTCAATCTTTGATTTATTTCACATTGGACGTATATATAGCATACCAATTAATCATACTGGTTCGTACATTCTAGTCTAAACAAATTACATTGTCCACTTAAAAACTAGCAAGTAAAGGGAGAAGTTTTTCATTTTGTAAAATAGTACTTAGTCACAAAGGAAGTAGGTTATCGATTCCCATTATCAATGTTGCTCTCCTTTAATTTAAGGAAATCTGGAGTCTCTATTTAAGTTCCTTTACATTTTCCTTTAGAAAAATTGTTACTTAAGGACGAAAGTTGAGACAAGTCATTGAAAAGGTGAGAAGTCTCAAACTTGATAACAATTTTATTTCGATTTTAATTATTATATTTGGCATCTTTTTGGATGGTTTCCATGATGATGTGTAATGCCTTGCCTATAGATCCTTGGAATGCAAGGATAAAACATGCACTAAATAAATTTTTTTCCTTAAGATAAGTTACTTAACAACAACATAAAGTAACCAAGTGCAAGAATGAAACATCTAAACAAGGTAAAAGAATAGTGAACATGGCCAAGCTCACATACTCACTTACACCAGTAGAAGCCTTACAAACACTTCCAAAGATCCCCAAGCACCAAATGAAACTCAAAATCAAAGATCGCATGAATCATGAGAATACCCAAAAGAGATGTTCTTTTTTAAGCCCAAGGTAAAAGTTCCTAGCATGGTTAAACATACAAGTCCATTTCAACCTAACCATAACAAAATCAAGAATTAAAAGCAGAGACCATCAAATGGTCAAGAAAAAGACAAGGACTCAAGGCTACAACCACTCATTTGAAAGGAAAATTTTGAACCCTAAAATTGGCTAAGTCTAAAATTCTGAAGACCTGAAATCTGACTTGGTTGTACTCCTAAAGCCCTAAAATTTTCTAGAATCTTTACCTTGACTCCTAGAAGGTACAAACCTTTCCCAAATGAATCACACACGCGCGCGCGCACAAACACACACACACAAAAACACACATATATAATATGTCCTAAGTATTAAAAAAATAAGGAAAAAGAAGAAAGAAGAAGAGAATGCCAACTTATACTTGATTGAATAACATATTTATATATATAGGAAGCAAGAACCCCCAAAAGAGTGCCCAAATCACCTTAAGAAGTTGTGTGCTACTTCACACAACTATCATGTGATACTTCTCATTACTATGGTGTGATACTTGAAGGTCTGAATTTTTAATATTTCATATACTTCACCAGTATTGTACTATACTTCCTCCAACTAGGGACAATACTTTCCTAGTATCGTATGATACTTTCTCCAACTGAGGATGATAATTTACTAGTATTATACGAGATGTTGTCCTAGTGTTACCCAGGAATAACAACAAGTTTAAAAGGCTAAACTAGGATGCAAATAAGGTTAGAACCTCCACACTGGGGAGTAGAAAAACCACCAAACTCAAGGAAGAAACACTTGAGAGCATCATATATGCATAGAGAAGATCTCAGTAACTTGCATAAGCAACATGTTACTCTAAACCATGACAAATAACGTTGCAATGAAGTAAAACTAGATCCACACAAACACATGGACATAAGCAACATTTCAAGAAGGAAAGTGCAAGCATATGATGAAACCAAATCCAACCAACCATGCTTGTTTCCTCCCTACCATAATGACATCATGAAACCTCAAGGCGTTTAACCATACCCCCGAGCATGAATCTCAAATTGCCAACAACATAGTTGAAGTTGTTTGAAGAGATCATTCTTACCAATAACCATTAATTAACATGATAAGAACAAGTACATCAAACATGCTAATCTACCAATAGCATCACTAATCCAAAGTGGTGGTAAGAAACATTATCTAGCAATATGATACAACATCATGATAAAGGAATGCATTAAATAACATACCAAACATCATCTAAACATGATATCAATGCATCCAAGATAAATCATAAATCAAAAGGAAACATATTCCAGATACACTGAAGTGCCAAGTGAATATCTAGTACTTGCCTCAAATTGGAAGTAGACCATCTTTGTACACTAGTCCTCAACAATGGTACAGGTAGTTATGCCTCCCAACCACATGGTACCCATAGGCCCACTCACCTTGTGTTGGAGACAATGACCCGACCATAATCACAAAAGCAGTCACCTATGGATAACAATCACACCAATCAAGTATGATACCAACATCTACATGATCATGAATAAAATGCAGTACATTAGGTCATTAGTTAGACCCACTAAGGATAACTATGTAGGGAGTCAAGTGGTGTGTAAGTCACTTAGCATCAGAAATATCAAGCTATAAGTGGTGCGGAATGAATCCCTTAGGAAACCATCACACTAATGCAGAATGAACCCCTCAAGAAATCAACATTCCCTCAGGAAACCATCACACCATGTCCTTAGATGAACCGCACAGGCACACACCCTTGGATTAAGTGTACAAGTTTTTTTATCTTATTATTAAATTTTAATACTCATAAATATTAATTTAGTTATCACATGTTAGAAATTCTTCATGATACCTTGTCAGAATGAATATCGAGGTACATAAGAGAAGTCATTCCACTGCCTACCCTACATACCCATTCTCAACACCCAATTAGTGCCCAAATGCAATGCAAGCTCCCAACCCAATCCCTAAATGAACAAACCCTCAACTGGCCTATATTTAGGAGTTTAGGTCTCACAAGATCTAGTCAAACGCACACACACATGCTTGTATGCAAGCTCAACCATCTTCACGAATGAAAAGACCTAATACCAATGCAAGGGTTGGATATGAGAAATGTAGCAAATGATACAAGTACAACAATATCACTCAACCAACCTATATCTGGGAGTACGGATTTGACATGAATCCCAAAGAGGCAACAAAACACCAAACATCATGAACTCACTCAACTAACCTAAATCCGAGAGCATGAATTCTACTTGAATCCCAATGATGCAAATTAAAGCTATGGTCAGATTGGAAACCTAACATACATTCCAAATCCATGACCAAAACAAATGCAAAGAAATATCCAAGAAACTAGATGGCACACAAAATGAGGCGATGCAAAAATCACTCAAAAATCAATGTTGTAAAAAATTGATGAAATTAAAACCCATTGGTCTAATCCACCCAAGATCACACTTTTCAAATACAATCATGGATCTAGACAATTCACAGAAATCCAACAACATAACAACAGGAAAACCCCCAAACCCACATGCTAAAAACATAAAATACTCACACCTGTCCAACCAGGTGCTGGAATTGCATGAAAATAGAGGGGGAAACTAGTTATCCACTCTCTAACATTTAGCAAGTGAAATAATGGATTAAAACAAGCTAAAAATAATTAAATCAAAAAGCCCTATCCCACACATTTGGTAAATCAAAGAATGGAGAGAAATAAATGAATAGCATGCCGAATTGGTTGAAACCTTTGTCAAAGAGAAGTAATCCCAATACAAATCCAATGAGATTGATCTTGCATAAATCCGTTGAGCCAAACTTCCACAAAAAAAAATCTTCGTTTCAGCCCAAAGAAGGTTTGAACATTTTGCTTTTCAAAACATGAAACTCAAAGTGAAAAGTGAACAATAAAGTTCATGTTTGTCAATATAAGCACTTTTCCATAGTGACTTATACATTAGGTTATTAAAATAACTTAATAATCAACTGGCCCCTTAATGCAAATAAATCGAGCAAGTTCAATTGCTTGGAATTCAACTACGACAAATTAGTCAACAATAAAATAAAGATTAAATCAAATAATTAAAATCCCTCTAAGCCATTAAAACAACATTTGAATAGTATTTTCTGTGGCAACTGCATATTTCTAAATGCACAGACACGCACACAGGTCCAATTACGTAATGCATTAAGAATCTGGATTTACCAATTAACCAAAAGGTTTAACATTTTAATTAATATGATATGTCGCCCATATAGGACGACATTGGCTCAGTATGAACAGTCAAATCACTAACTCCATGTGCCACTGCCAAGGATATAAGTCATGCACAATAAACAATCTGATCAAGTCTAGATGCACGATAATAATATAGTCGAAGCAACAGTGCATGGAATCACATAAATAACCATTTAATTAATTTCATTCAAATAATCTATTTAAATTATTCGTTTGTACCATAGTAAAAGTTTATTTCAAGAATGATGTGAATATTCGTAGCATAAGAAAATCACAATAAATCCAACAATATTCATCAATAATCCCAAACCATAATCTCATCAATCAGGTATAAGTATAAAAAAATCAGTAAAAGCAACAATAATGAAATCACCCCAAGGGCATTAACCACTCACAGGTCCCAATCATGATCATACAAAAAGACTTACATAAGTCAAATGAGAGAGGCACTACATAATGTAGTAGGAATCTATATCATAATAATATCACATGTTAAATCTTGATAACAATATCACAATCTATATCATATTCATCTTCACCAAGCTTTTAATAAATATAATTCACATATAAGTTGTATTTCTAATGTCTCGTAGCTCTCTAAAAAATAACCTATGCAATTGACCATAATCCCAACATTTTTCCTCTAGAATTTCTTTTCTTGCTTAATGCCTCAAAAAAAAAACCCAAAATTTGCATTTTTCCTCACAATATCAAGAAAATATTTTTATGTTGATGTCAATAAAAGATGAAATTGTTGTCTAATCAAATTTCACATATAAATATACAAATAATTTCTCTTGGCATACTCAATAAAAATGTCAGCTTTTAATAGGTAACTAAGCATCTAGTCAACAATAGGACACATGCTATGCACATTGATAGATATATTATGGATCAAAAAGTTGATTCCTTCATTCAAAGATGGATATATTTATTGGCACATGATGATGGTATACATCCATAACTATACATATGATTGTAATAATTATATTTCCATATTCTTGATTACATGTTTTACTAGAGCGTGTTTTTTTCTTATGATGATTATAATACCCTCCACCATTGCCAAGGTTGTAATTGTGTTTTTATGTCAATCCTACTTTGCAATATTTATACTAACAAATTTTACATTGAGCATATGTTAACATGTGTTATATTGATTACACTTTTTCACAATCTTACTATAATAATATCATATAATTATTGGGCAATTTACAAGATCCTTATCTAGCATTCATGTTTGTACCTTCACTCGATTTATAACCTTACCTCCTATCATTACATTCAATTTCATGAGAACAACTTGTTATCTTCATATGTTGTCACGTGATGACATCTTTACACTCTTATATTATAATTAGCATCTCTAGATTTGAATAATTTTATTCAGATTTTCAACTTTTTCACCAAATTAATTGTATTATTTACTTATAATTAATAGGAGGCTTGATATAGTTTCATTAATGTTTGTTTCTTAATTACATTAATATTCACTACATACTATGAATGCTATTTTAGATACTAATTCTCTACTTTTCTTTCTCCAAATCAGTAGTGATGTTTTTGGCACCATTTTTTTTTTCATTTGTTCAAGTAAATGCCTATAAGATGTTATTTAATGACTTTAAAATTTTTTTGGGTAGATTTTTAAAATAAATCTCCACTCATTTCAATGAGCATTTACCAAAAGCGCACATCCATACTCAAACCCATATCTTTTTTAGTGATGTCAAAATTATCTACTTCCATGTTGGCTACTTGATTATTTTACCTTGTGTCATCATATTAGTAGTTAATGTAAGTAAAAGTAGAGGCAAAATGTAATGGAAAAATTCACATACTTTGCACTTTTCCAATTTTGCGGCTCGGTTTGATTCAAATTCCTAATGTGCCATGAAAATATACAAATGGAGCAATTTATATTAGAAGCTAATACATAACTCAATATTTATTGATGTCATTTCTATTCAATCCCAAAGATTGATTTTAATACTTTGTCTATTCATTTTGTTCTCAACTTTACTTTTACATTTTGAGGGGGTGATTCAAGTCAATTTTATAACTAAAAGTCTTAGTACTCAAATACAATTTGAAGTCAACCCAACACTTCTTAGTAGCAATTATGAGTCAACTCAAAGAATGAAATGTCTCACTAGCCATCGTTGGATATATATTCTATATTTAATCTTAAATCATGTTGAAACATCTTATAAGAACATTTAGAGAGTATTTAGATATCAATTAAAGAGCATCTAGAATCAAAATTAGAGTGGTATCACCAAATTATATTTTTGCTTCAATATTTAGAACATTCTTTGTAAGTTGTTTGTTGTCATCTATCCTTTTTTAAAAATTTATTTACTATTTCACAAATTTGACCAAAAAAAATTCAAGAGATGTCCAATAAACTACCTAAAAAATCCTAAACTAATATCACCAAAAACTAGAAAGCAAATAATAGATGGCAAAATTCAAATCCACCAACTTAGATTAAATCTACAATTGCACATTACATTTCATTGCAGAAATAAACAAAAATGTCTGACCGTCAGATAAAATTCTAAATTCCAGAACATTCATCTCATTGTACTTGACGTTTCTATCAAATCAATTCAAAATATCTTAGCTGTTTTTATCTGTTATTCTTCGAAGCAATAAACAAGAAACTTCAAAATATGTTATAAACCAACAGTACACCTAGAAAAAGAATAGAAACCCCTTCAAATGATTTATAACGCATCACATTCGTGACGTCCGTGCCAAGCTAAAAGTATTTTAACACAGCAACCCATTCTTGGCCACCAATCCAATATCATGAATTAAAAAAAGCCATTGTACGTCAATTACCTCGCATGATATTTGTCCACGTTGCGAGCTCGAGAAAAATTCAAACAATTTCAAAGTTTGAGCGTACTGATGGACAACCCATTAGCAAACAAAAAATAAGTTAGCACGTTCAGAGCGGAGGCATCTGAATTTAGTAATTTACCCTTTGGTCAAGAGTTCGAATCACACGAGATTCTAAGGAGTTGGTGAAGCCCATTTCCAGTAGGTCTAGTGTTCGAATCTTACGTCTGCATAACTAAATATACTCATCCCAAATACCCCCAACAAGTTGGTAATATATTAATTCACTAATTAAAGCAGCAGACTCTTTGAATATATTTTAAACTGAACACAAAGTACAGGATTTGTAGGTATTTGCAGGATCTACAAAGCTTAATAAATTATCTGAAGTTGATTCTGATCAAGCACAGAACCCACTGTACACAATGAATTGGGCCAAGCTCGAGCATCATAAAATGCTGGTACATTTTTTAATCATATAAATTAAGAATATAGTAAGTGCTCTTATAGAGATTTGATTGTGTGTAAGTTTTCTTCAATCATTAAGATTCTATTGTAAGTTTTTTAATTCACATTATCTCTTACTGTTAGTTTTAGATCTTACTGTATGTCTTTTGCATAATATTACGGAACACACTCCTTCCATCATCAAGAGTCACACAAAATGAAATCCAGAAAGAACAGTACTTCAATGATTTTAAGCTTTATAAACTGAATTGAAAGGGAAGTGTATGAGCTTATTACATATAATCTGGTGAGCTGCATCCTCTTATGTTACCAACTAGCCCGCTTCGAAATAGGCATAGAACTTAGAAAGGGATAGCTATGAAATGTAATTTAGTATTGAAAAATCCTCTACAAGTCAATCTTCAAAGGGAGTAAGTTAATAAAACCAAGGGTCACAGTTCATTTCATGACATATATTAGTCCAAAACAAAAACAAAACAAAAAAGATTTCTTATTTTTAAAGATTTTGTATGTTTTGAGTTTATGGTAAGAGTGAGTTGTAGACAAAGAGAAGCGCCTCGGTGAAGCCGGTTTTAGATTGAGAAGTTAGAAGGAAAAACAACTAACAATTCCCAAAGAAATCTTACCGTAGTAGCCCCCAAAACTTCAGAGCCGAATGTGCTGAGTGAATATGGTGAGGAGAAAAGACACCGCCCTAAAACTAGTGGATAGGTATATAAATTACGAACATTGTGTGTGGCTCTTGGTCAAATGTTCGATTCTCATCCCGTACTCCATATCAGTAAATGTACACTAAGAGAAATTGCATTGCATAAATTGGTGTATAAACTACAAATTTACAACAAAGTAAGTAGGCAGATATATCGACAATCTATACGATTCACAAATGGCAATTTGGACGTGACTACAGGAAAATCACTGTTCTCTCAAACTAGAACAATCGATCTCCACATTCCAGGAGAATCACTGTCATCTCAATAGAAATTATTCAATCTCCACAAAAACACTGTTATCTCAATCAATGGCATTAGATTTTAATATTCCCCACATTCTGTAAAGATTATTGCATTGTACTTTAAGATTCAACAGGATATAATTTGTTTAGATCAAACATTACCAATCACATTTATAATCCATCATCAATTTATAATTCATATACTAACTTGCAGTTACACTCCATGATTCCACCCTAAATTGCAATTATTCCTTTAAAGAAGAGCCGAAGAGAACCTATTTCTAGTCCAGAAAGTTTCTGTTGAAAAAAATGCACACTGTTTCTTGAGAAGAAATACTTAAATACGTTTCAATGGAAAAATTCAATCGGTCGCGAGATCGATCCTCAGACAGCTCGTTGATAGCTAGCGAACAGTACTCGATGTTTCCGGTCATAACAAGGTACATTAAATCTCGATTTTTTAATTAGAAAAACTACAGAATATCAACAGTGACATTTCCAGTCAAAATCTAGATGTCATCACCAGCTTTGAATAAAGTCTTCATCTGCTCCACACAAACAATCTTTAAAACAAATAAGACAACTGGATACACTCCGACGAATAATAACGCTAAAAGTCAGTTCTGCTCGGCAGCGCATCTATTGTAATCGATTACAACAGAATCCCCCGATTAAGATTTCAATTAAAAAGGCTGTTAATTGACAGAAAGAAAAAGAAATGGCGGAAAAGAGAGGGCGGTATCTGGTTTCTGGTATTAAAACGATTGATGCCAAAAACATGGGAAAATTTCAACATAAACCCCAATTCCAGCCCCAAATCATACAGAATTAATTTTTTTCCTCCCTGCCAAATCTTCAATTCTCGTGAGTCAGGCATTGAATGAAAAAAAATCAATGCAAGAGCGGCATTTGCAGTCCCTGAAGAGGCAGATTTCACAGCCCAGGCAGACGCAGAAAGGGCAGCCCTCGCAGCCGGGAACCTTGCTGCAGCCCCTATATGCCTTTCGACTGGCGGCCCTTTCCTCCTCCAATTCGCAGCCAATTCTCTCAAAAGCAAAATCAGAACAAACCCAATTGGGATCAATGGCGGCTAAATGATAAACTCTGCATTCTTCCCTGTTGCGTCGCTTGAATCGGCGCTCCTTCCCGCAGGCGGCACAGCGGACAAATTCATCCCTGTGGGCGACCCTGGGCTTCGAACCCTGGCCCTTGTTTTTGTAGTACCCTAAAAGCTCCGTCTTGCAGAGGGGCAGTTTCTGGTTGTGCCGGAGAACCCAGATGTTGTTCTTCCACTTCTTCGAGCGGTTTCCGGCGTGTTTCTCGAAAGCGGGCGGTTTCATGGCGCCCTCGTCGCAGCAGCCGCCGGGAGAACACTCGCATCCGACGATCTCAAAACTGCCGTCTTCGCTAATTCTCAGGCGGGCTACCGCATCTCCGTATTTGGCACTGGTGCAGCCGCATGTCATTTCTACGAAGCCCTTTTCCCTCTTCAGCCCCGCCAAACCCACAAAATGCTCCTCCTTGAATCCTCCCCCTCCACCTCCGCCATTTTTTTTTACCTCCTGCTGCATATTTCCTCGGAGGTTGCAGTCCAAGTGCAGGGAAAAGAATGTGTAAAATGTGGCACTGAAAAAAGCCGCTAAGCCCGTTTTAACCTGGCCGGCTTTTATAGCTGCTGTTCTGGACGTTTCTTCCTTATTTAATATCATTTCTCTTGTCTACTTTACTGTCACACCCGTGGCCCCTCTTCCCAAGTAATTTCTTGGTGTCATCACCCACCCGTAAGTAATTTCTCGGTGCAACTGATTTTGTTTTCGCTAGATGTTGCTGCATGTTACCTTAGGTTGTGGTCCCATGGGTCTGCTGCTTCCGCTAGATGTTGGGTACTAATTCTTTAATTAAAAATGAATAGATACTCGATACTTTCTGAGATATTCTAAACATTCTAAAAAGAAAGTGTAGTGCCTATCCCTAGTTTACTTTTCATGTTATATTGCTGAATTCTTTTAGGCTAGCTTTGATGGTTATGTGTTGTTATTTAGTGGTACTTGGTTACCGAATTTGATTGATGTTATTTCATACCTAGTAATTTATTTGATGAGCTACTTGATACTCGGTTATTTCATGTGTTCATGGTTATTCTTTCGATGATAATGCTTTGTATGTTTCATATAGTGATTTCAATTGTTTCATGATGACAATTAAATGGATGATGTGTATACGATTTTTATGGTTACTTACCCCATACTTGAATGTGCATAGTGTACATGTATGTTTTACTTTATGTTTGACATTTTTGATATAATTGAAGGAGGGAGTCGTAGTCACCTACTAGTCAGGATCTATATGATGTACCACTCACCACTATTATCTGTTTAGTGTAAATATATATGTAGTATCTCAATGATAAAGAGGGGAGATAGTTCTTGGGTCCAAATCCTAACATTGAGCCAATTGTCCTAGAATATAGGACAAGTATGTGAGTTATGTCCTAGTCAAGTGATGTGAATTCGAGATTTTTAACTCTCGAGAATGAATTCGTATTTTGTCTTTTAGATGGATTTTCTTATTAAGTTTGTGGGTCTGTTGTGATTTTCAATTATAATTAAATCAAATAAAGCTATTATTAAATAATTTAATTTACCAAAAAATTACAAAGAATAAATTAATTTATATTTATATTTAATTAATTGATAAATTAATTAAATAGAAGAAATAAATTTAATGATTTAATTAAAAGTCCAAATTTGACATAATTATATTTATTTAATTTAATAATAATTAATTTAGAAGTTTCATTTTAATAATAAACTCTAATACTATTATTAGTTAAATTAATAAATAGACTTTCTAAATACAACTTATTATTTAATAAAAATAAAGTGAATAATTTAAATAAACTCTATGCTAATTAAAAAGCAAAAAATATGCACATGGAATTAAAATAATAATAATAAAAGAAAAAGGTTTTACATGTTCGTGAAACCAAAACCCTAAGAAGAGAAAATTATTTATTAAGAAATTAGAGCTCATTTCTCCACACACAGGTTTGGAGGAACAATTTTTTGAAAAGGTTTCGAAAGACGAATTTTTTTTGCATTTTTTGAGCACTTTTTACGTTTAGCATCAGGTCGAGGTAGGAATTATGTTGAGATTATCAGTAAATTATTTCGAATTACCTATGTGTTCTTTGTGCATGTTTATGGATCTTGATTTGGAATTTGTATTTTAATTTGAAACCCTTAATTTTGAAGATCATTGTTCTTTGTTACTGAAACATTAATGAACAAAAATGAATTGAAAACCCTCACGATAGGAATTGATTGTAGAAAACAGATGAAAAAAAAATTAAAATTTGAATTTTTATAAAATGTAATTAAAAAATAAAAAATAAAAAAAAATTGTTTGGGGAAGGGGTTTTACCTACCCCCCGTAGATGACACGCAATTGCCTAAGCAATTTGTGGTTGCCTAAGGCAAATCACGACTGCCTAAGCAGTCTGTGGCTACCAAAGGTAGCCTGCGACTGTTTGGTTTAGACCACGTCCTCCCCTTTGTGGGGAAAGGTAAGTTAGTTTATTGTTATGTGTGTGTGTGTGTGTGTGTGTGTGTGTGTGTGTGTGTGTGTGATTTAATTTATTGTAATTTGAATTAAATTTCTATGTTCTAGTTTAATGATATTAAATTTGAGTTTGTTTTAAATGAAAATTTAATAATTAATTCGTATAATGATTATTAAAAAAATTTAAAGTAGGACTTTAAAAATATTTATAACTCAATTTTATTGGTGAATTTTAGATGAAAGATATTTTCCCATATAAGTTATCATTGGACTAAGTTAAACATGTATATATTTGGAAAACATAGATGATTAAGATACAAACTTGTGACTTTTAGTTTGACCAATCCAACATTGGAAACCTTTATCGATTGTGATTATTTTGAAAGCAAAAACTTGAAAACTTTATTCTTAATGGATTTGGTTATGATTATATCAAAAAAATTAATGGTTGAATAATTGCACTTGTGTTATATGCTCTTTGAGATTTATGTTTACCTTGTGGTGGTATTGGGAAGGCCTAGTACTTCGACCAATTAGGTATATTTATCAAAGGCTTGGAAGGTACTATTTTATGATGATGTATGTAATGTTGTGATTTATGTGAATTAACCTTTGAGGTATTGATCAGTGTTTATTGTGATTTCCAAATGCTTGCATAGGATTAGTGTCGTCATTTTGACTTTATGAGATTCTCTGTTATGAGCTTAGGGTAGGTTATCTTTATGTATGTTGGGAAGTGGCTTGCAATGGAGGTTGAAGCCCTAAAGAGACTACTTGGGTAGCCCATTGTAGGTTGTATTAATAAGTGATAACATTTCATTAAATGAGTTAAAATAAATTAACAAGAGTTAGTATATTACCTCGCTCATGCCTCAAGTGCTAGTACAAGCTAGGATGGGAGTAGAGAAGATGCCCAATTGTGATCTTGCCTTGTTAGTATGCCTTGTTTGTAAGAAAGAATATTGATGCCGCATAGATTCACTAGGAGGGCAGAGTTCAGAGAGGTTTCTAGGGTAACCTTAGAGTTGGCTCATGCTATGACACTTGTCCACTTACATAGTAGGTTTCCTATGTGTCTTTTTTGCCTCTGGGATTAGATGTTATTTGTGTACTTGGTACCTTTGAGATAGATTGATATCAAGATTCCTTGACCTAGATTCTTATTATGACTTTTGGATAGTTATTTGTTTGGGACTTAAGATTATCTCCTCAACACAGTGGGAGTGGGTCATTTAGATTCCATAAGGTTGGGTGGTAGTGTTTCTTATACCATTGAGATTCTACTAGTTGGATGTTGTTGCTGGTTGTACTTGTGCAAATGTTCCATTCTTATGAGCTTGTGGTTTTGTTATATAGTCATATGTTGATTTACTGTACTTTGATTATTGGATATCTTATGAGATGTTGTACCTTATCATGATGTATATTCTTTTAGCATTTCATATCATGTGACTTGTATAGAGGATGATTATGCATGTTGGATTATGCCATGTGGTGTTTTATGTACATGTACATGTATATTATTTTATTTTATTTCATACTTATGGCTATCCTATGATGTAGACTTTGTTATGTATCGAATTCAATCATAATAAAACTTACTTATGTGATTCAACATTATGGAACCTTTAAAATGTAACTGTTTATGTATTTCTTATGTATGTATGTGAGTTATTGCTTCTGTTGTGTTATCTCTTGTTTTAATATTTGGAAAAAAATGTTTGGTAAACTTAGTGACGTAATAGGTTAATTTCTTTTTAGTTCCCTAGTGGACCATTACATCTAGTATCAGAGCTCGAGTTTCTACATTGAGAGCTTTAGGTATATTGGAACACCACTAGATACCAACTAGTTAACTTCAACAAAACTTAAACAAATCGATGTATCTATTACAACTTGAACACCTTGAACCTCAAACTCAAATACTTAAACATAGAAAAAGGAAAAATTTGAAAAACTCTTGCTTTGATTTTTCCAAACATGGTTCTTATGATTATGCTTTATAGTAGTATGTCTTGTTGATTTTGTTGGCATTTTGTTGTTCTTGCTTGGATGATGTAGGAGGATGGTTTCCAGGACTAGATCAACTATGAGAGTGTTGACATATCAATCAAGTTTGCTATTAGTGACACACACTTATTCAGATTGTATATAGCTACTGAGCTTATTGTACAGCTATCATTTTTTGCCAAACATTTCAGTTGTTGCCACGTTCTATAGTTGCCACCAAGTCCTTTGGACAAATCCCAGTGGTTACCAAGTAGTCATAGTTATAGTGAAGTTCAGCAATGTAAATCATGCATCTCAGTGTATGCCAAGTTTACCAATGCAAGCCAAGCTGTGCAGTGTTCACCGAGTTCATAGTGTATGTCATGCGAGTCCAATGTTAACTGAGCTTCTCAGTGTTAACCAAGTCACTTAGTTTATACCAATCTCGAGGTGATAGTGTTTACCAGGTCTTGCCATGGTAAACAAGTGATTCAGTTTATATGACGAGTTTCATAGTATTTACCAAGTCACAAGTGCAGGCAAAGTTCAAGACTACTTGGAAGTGATCAGTATGGACCGAGCTTCTATGTCTACTAAGTGCATGATTGTAGTGCCTCTCCCATTTGACTTTTGTAAGTCGTCCTAATGGATGCAACATTGCTGATCTTTTGATGTGATGGATCATGATTGTGACCCTGAGTGATCTACACCGTCGAGGTGTTTGGATTTACGTTTCTTTATCAGTTGCTTTGATTATGCTTTTGACTGATCTTTGAGATTATGATGTGATTTTTGGTTCACTGAGGTTTGTGCTAGTGGTTACCAGGATCGATGTGGTATCATGAGGTTGTTCTATGATTACCCTGAGATGTGTGCAGAGATTGCACTGTGTACTATTACCATGCTACACTGGACTGGGTTCCTATAGCAATGGTTAGTCATGTTTATGACGGTGTTCGCTTATGTGTTTTAAATGCCTTTTTAATGCAAAGTAATCATTCATTATTAAATGTGTAAGTAATTAAATGGATTGTTCATGTGGGATTATTTGGTTATGTGCTGCGGACATTTACCTTGTTATATTTCTGATTAGAGAGATAATTGTTACTCTTGTGATGTTTTACATTTGAGATGACCTGAAGGTCAAATGTACTCTTTGATTCCAGTATCATAGATATTAGACTACTATGTTGTTTAGTTAATCATATTGCATGATGATGCCATTTTGAGATGACAGTGTGTTTTATGATGTTATCTGGTTATCTGGCATTTGGACATACCTCTGATTTTGTTATGTGATGGATTTAGTGCTATGGTTATTTACTTCTTTCCTACGTTGCTATGCCTTTTGTGAACGTGAGTGATGTAAATAGATTATTTTAATATAATTAAATAAATGGTTAAATTAGGTGATTTAATGCATTTATTGCTTCGGCTATATTATTATATGCAATTGCACTTGATCGTGTTGTTTAGTGTGCAGGATTTATATCCCTGGCAGTGGCACATGGAGTTAGTGATTCAGCCTTTCATATTTTACCAATGTCGTCCTTATATGGTCGATGTATCTTTAATTAAATGTTTAATTTAAACCTTTCGGTGATTATTAAATCCGAACTCATTTGCATTATGTGATTAGACCAGTAAGCGTGTCTGTGCATTTAGAGTTTCGCTTTGTCGCGAAAGTTGTTTAGGAGATTTATGTGTTTTTGGGTTTTCAGGCTTTTTATTTGATTTATTTTAATTTCTGGCAGCTTTGCCATAGATGAATTTCTATTTATAGGAATAGCCTGTTTTCGTTTGGGTCGATTTGGGGTTTAACTGGATTGGCTGGTTAAATGCCCTAATCGATTATTCACCCAAAAAGTGAATAAATATCCAAAAAGGAATTTAATTCCGCACTTCTCACTTTCAAATTGGAAAGTTGGAGAGTAAAACCCAAAATCCTCTTCATGAGGATTTACTGTTTTGTTCGTTGTGGGAGCTACGGGCGTGGGATCATCGAGAGGTTGGGCTCATTGGATCCAGCTCGGGGAAACCTTGGATTGCCACGATTTTCAGCTACTTCTGCGAGTTATTTATTTTATGGTTCAGATTCCCGTTTTGCCCTTTTGGCTGTGAGGTAGGGCTTTCCCGTTTTATTGTTTTTGCTCCGTTTCAGCTTCTGTTTTTGGTAGCCATTTTTTTGGAGGCTAAGAACTAGTGTTCCCCTCCGTTTCTGTATGTTAGTTCTACCCGGTTGGGCGGGTATGAACATTTCCCTGTTTTTCGGGAAGAGGGTTTGGAGTTTTGCACCGTTATGCTGGCCGTTTTTGCATACGGTGTCCGATTCCATTTATTTTTGGATTTTTGGGGTTTTTGAACCCAAAGGCCAAATGGGTTTTAATTTTGTAATTTTCCAAATTTTTGGGGTTTTCACCTCGTTTTGCGTGCTGCCTTGTTTTCTTGGCACAATGTGGGTCGTGGACCTTGATGATCCGTTTGGATATCAGTCAGACCACTTTAGCACTTTTATGTTGCATTGGGATGCGTGTTGCATCCGTACTCCCGACGTTGTGTTCGGTTGAGTGATTTTATTTTTGTTATGTTTTTGTTGGACCTTTGCTTTTGTTTCGTGAACGCTAGGATTCGTGTAGAATCCATACTCTCGAATTGAGGCCGATTGAGTGAGTTCATGAAGTTTGGTCTTGTTACATCATTGGGATTCGTGTAGAATCCATACTCTCGGATTGAGGCCGATTGAATGAGTTCATGATGTTTGTTCTTGTTACATCATTGGGATTTGTGTAGAATCCATACTCTCGGATTGAGGCCGGTTGATTGATTTTATGATGTACGATTTTATTGGCTTTGGGATTCGTGCAGAATCCGTCCTTCCCGTGTTGCTTTCGGTTGGGTGTTTTCTTTGCATTGTGTTCTCATTCCTGTCCTTGTGTTATAATCTTCGTGATGGTGGTGCGCCACACACGAGTACATACACGTACATTTGTTGGGTGACTTGCGAGGCCCGATCTTCCGTGGATTTGCCGGAAGTTATGATCATTGGGGTTGGGATGGGAGTATGCATGCCCACGGGCACTTGTCGTAGGATGAGCATGGGTAGGGTAGGGTAGCATATGGAGGGGGCTTCTATCTCGCAGCCTGGTGACCTTAGTCCCATAGGGTTGGCAGAGGAAGTTTTAAATAAGTGATAATTAAAGAAAATGTGTGATTGTTAATAAAACTTAAGATAATAAAATGTGTGTGTGGGGCCCTCCGTTGAGGAGTTGAAACGCACGATCCGAGCTTGGGCTTGTCGATGCCAAGCGACTCTCCATGATGTCAGCCCCTACTTAGTAGCCTTTTGAGTGTCTGACCAGGACCTTTACTCCTTGCATTGTCTTAGGTTCTTGGTTGCAGCCATCATACTGTCTGGCGTGAGTGTTAGCCATGGATGTTCTTTTGTGTGTTTGTGGTTGGATCATTATCTCCATCAACACAGCGGGTGTGGACCTACGGGTGCCACGTGGTTGGGAGGCGTAGCTACCTTCACCACTGCTAGGGATCGGTGTACAGAGATGATCTTTTGTCCTAGTGCGACCGTTGCTGGATGTCTTCACTTGGTACTTCGGGTTTCGGAGTATGCTTTCTTGTGATTTATGCTTTCATTGGGATGCTTGTATATCATGTTTAGATGATGTTATTTTATTTGGTGCATTCCCTTATTATGATGTTTAGCATATGATTAGATGCTGTGAATTATTGTATTAGCATATCTGTTGCTTATTGCTGTTTAGCATGTGATAGGTGATGTTATCTACTGTAGGATTATCTTATGCTTTACTACTAGCATGTTAGATTTCCTTATGCTTATATTGTTGCATGTTTTTAATAGTGACGTCCCTATTATGACAGTACCGACGATCTGGTCGGTGGCTTGGGATGTTACGCGCGGGGGATGGCTAGGACCCACGATGGTCTTATGATGCTATTGACGGTTGGGAGGAACCGCGTACTTAGTTTGGTTGTTTTGTTCCTGAGATGTATTTATGTACATTGCGATGTTGCTTTTGTTCTCTACGATGTTTATATTCAGTGTGTTCTATGCTGTTGTAGTTTAGATGGTTGATGTTCTCCATTTTGTGTTGTTCTTGCACTCGAGTGTTCATTCCTCGAGCCTTTGTGGATCCAGTACTCCCTGGTGTGGAGGTTCTTTGCTCTATTTTGGTCCTTTTTGCTTCTGGGAGTGTTTTTGTGTTTCTATGGGCGACATTTGTTCAGCATGGTGCGACACTTTAAAAAGTATCGCACGCTCATGCAAACTATGTCGTACGACACTGTAAAGTATCGCACGGCTTCTTGAGAAATGTCATACGACACTGGAAGAGTGTCGCACGCCTTCTTGAGAAATGTCGTACAATGCTGAAAAGTGTCGCATGCCTTCTTGAGAAATGTCATACGACACTGGAAGAGTATCGCACGCCTTAAGGAGACGTATTGCCCTCCCATAGTAAAAAGTGTCGCACAGTTTTTGTGAAAAACCTGCGCGTGCCATCAGCGGGAACTTTTCTTCGTGATCCGATCTTTTTGAGAGTGGTTTTGGATACCCTTTTGGGCGTTCTTCGACCCTATGCTGTTGCATTTTGAATTCTGTCGATTTCTTTTGAAATCGAGTTTTCGTGTTTCTGTTTTTGTCTCTTGGGGTTTAAAATATATCATTTTAAGTATAAGGAAATTTAATTCCTTATACTTAAGATATATTTTAATATATGCGACAAATCGTTTGAGATAGGTTTCAGACCTCTCAGAGATAAGTTATGGATTCTAGGAAATTTCAGGGCTTCAGAAATCCAGACTTAGCCAATTTTCAGGGCTTCAGGATTTCAGGCTTAGCCAAATTTCGGGATTCTGCATATTACCCCAGCTTGGTGTTTTGTTGATGAGTGGTTGTTTCTTGTGCCCTCATCATGTGTGTTGTCCTTGTTGGCTTTGGTTGTGTGTGTCAGTTTGGTAGTGGCGTTTGGAGATTCGTTGGTTGCCGGGATTGTGTTGAAGTCTTCCGCTGCGATCTTTGTGATCCCTATATGATGTTGTCTTGTGCATTCATACTTGTTAAAAAAAATATATCTTGGCTTGATTTGAATCCTTGATTCCAAGGATCTCCGGGCAGGGCATTACAATGATGATGCCAAGCATTGACAGTGGATGCCAAGTATTAGAACCACACTGAGTCAATCTTCAGAATCTAAGTGCCTTCATTGCGGGGCATGTATGTTTTACTTTATGTTTGACATTTTTGATATAATTGAGGGAGGGAGTCGTAGTCACCTACTCGTCAGGATCTATATGATGTACCACTCACCACTATTATTTGTTTAGTGTAAATATATATGTAGTATCTCAATGATAAAGAGGGGAGATAGTTCTTGGGTCCAAATCCTAACACTGAGCCAATTGTCCTAGAATATAGGACAAGTATGTGAGTTATGTCCTAGTCAAGTGATGTGAATTCGAGATTTTTAACTCTCAAGAATGAATTCGTATTTTGTCTTTTAGATGGGTTTTCTTATTAAGTTTGTGGGTCTGTTGTGATTTTCAATTATAATTAAATCAAATAAAGCTATTATTAAATGATTTAATTTACCAAAAAATTACAAAGAAAAAATTAATTTATATTTATATTTAATTAATTGAGAAATTAATTAAATAGAAGAAATAAACTCAATGATTTAATTAAAAGTCCAAATTTGACATAATTATATTTATTTAATTTAATAATAATTAATTTAGAAGTTTCATTTTAATAATGAACTCTAATACTATTATTAGTTAAATTAATAAATATACTTTATAAATACAACTTATTATTTAATAAATATAAAGTGAATAATTTAAATAAACTCTATGCTAATTAAAAAGCAAAAAATATGCACATGGAATTAAAGTAATAATAATAAAAGAAAAAGGTTTTACATGTTCGTGAAACCAAAACCCTAAGAGGAGAAAATTATTTATTAAGAAATTAGAGCTCATTTCTCCACACATAGGTTTGGAGGAACAATTTTTTGAAAAGGTTTCGAAAGACGAATTTTTTTTGCATTTTTTGAGCACTTTTTACGTTTAGCATCAGGTCAAGGTAGGAATTATGTTGAGATTATCAGTAAATTATTTCGAATTACCTATGTGTTCTTTGTGCATGTTTATGGATCTTGATTTGGAATTTGTATTTTAATTTGAAATCCTTAATTTTGAAGATCATTGTTCTTTGTTACTGAAACATTAATGAACAAAAATGAATTGAAAACCCTCATGATAGGAATTGATTGTAGAAAACCAGCTATGGTTTGATTGGAAAATTGTAATTTAGATTTTAGAATCAATGTATTTTGTTTCAAATCAACGCGGGGAAAAAAGTTTGTATACCAGACATGTACCTGCAAATAGATGAAAAAAAAATTAAAAATTGAATTTTTATAAAATGTAATTAAAAAATAAAAATAAAACTAAAATTCTTTGGGGAAGGGGTTTTACCTACCCCCCGTAGATGACACGCAGTTGCCTAAGCAATTTGTGGCTACCTAAGGCAAATCACGGCTACCTAAGCAATTTGTGGCTACCAAAGATAGCCTGCGACTGCTTGGTTTAGACTGCATCCTCCCCTTTGCGGGGAAAAGTAAGTTAGTTTATTGTTTTATATATATATATATATATATATATATATATATATATATATATATATATATATATATATATATATATATATATATATATATATATATAGTTTTAAAATTATTATTAAATAGATGTGTGTGATTTAATTTATTGTAATTTGAATTAAATTTCTATGTTCTAGTTTAATGATATTAAATTTGAGTTTGTTTTAAATGAAAATTTAATAATTAATTTGTATAATGATTATTAAAAAAATTTAAAGTAGGACTTTAAAAATATTTATAACTCAATTTTATTGGTGAATTTTAGATGAAAGATATTTTCCCTTATAAGTTATCATTGGACTAAGTTAAACATGTATATATTTGGAAAACATAGATGATTAAGATACAAACTTGCGACTTTTAGTTTGACCAATCCAACATTGGAAACCTTTATCGATTGTGATTATTTTGAAAGAAAAAACTTGAAAACTTTATTCTAAATGGATTTTGTTATGATTATGTAGGTCTGATTTTTCGCAGTATTAAAAAATCAGAATTGAATCAAAATTGTAGCCCCGATTTTGCAAATTTTGAGAAAATCAAGCCCCTTTAAATGCTTTTAAATGAGATTGTACCTGATTGTACCTGTGAGGCCCCTAAGGTGTTTAATGTTTCTAACACCCTGTATTTAGCCTGTCTAACTATTCCATGAAGTCAAATTGAGATTTCGAGCTACTCTGTGAGATCCTGTTTTGAGCAATTGTTAAATCTATATTTTACCCATGTCAAACAGTGACAAAAGGCCTTGTTTGCATCATAATATCTCACACCTAGTAATGTTTCATGACCCACCACTTTGGGAGTGTTTAGTGTCTATACTCGAGAACCTGTGTTTTAGATTTCAAGTTGTTTCAAGCTTGTTTGACTAGGTTTTGAATCCCTCAAAGTTGGTTAGTTATCAATGTCATGCTGATATGAAATATTTAGAATTCTGGGAAGCCTTGTTTGACGTGTCATAACTTTGACCCAGTTAACCAAAATACTAAAATTCCTTTTGCATTGCATTATAGACGTCAGAAACTTGTTATGTTTCAAGTTTCAGCTCATGACGAATCTGTTTGATCAGTTTTCAAATGCAATTTCTATCTTTTTACTGGTATCAACATTTGCAAATTTTTCAAAAGCCATGTTCGTGATGTTATAACTCCTAATCTGTGATTGGTGAGACTGAATGGATTGTACCCCTATGTTGTCCTCCGAAAATACTCCAAGTGTGCCAATTTTTAAGTCTTGATGAATCCATTTGCACACTTTCCCAGGTCAATTCCATTCACAAAAAATGTTTCCCATTAGTGTTTCCAGTTTGCAAAATCCATGTAACCTACTTTGATCGCTCTCCATTTGTGCCCAGTTATTCGTCATGAGCCCAGATCGCAGATCCATAATGTCCTCATGACAGAGAACCAACGCCCCAGTTTTCATCTTCCCACATGTCAGTTTGCCCAATTTTTGAAGCCAATTCTGAATCCAATTTAGTGTTTTCTAACATGTTTTCTTGCAGGAAATTTTGAAAGGTCAACTTTGACAACGAATATCTTTTGACCCCAAATTTGTCATGAGACGAGATTTGGTGGGGTAAAAGTGTGCAGAAGAGAGAATCAGTATCCTGGATTTTAGAGCCTAATCAGGTGTTCTGATTAATTTTTAAGGCCAGTCAACGGACCTCCTGACATGAAATTCACAGTTTGCAAATCTATGGTAAAATGGGTTTTAATTGATGGTTAAGTGATCGAACTTGATTTTAATCAGTTCGAGATGATCAATAGATCAGTTTGCCAGTTCAGTTGTTCAGAAACAAAAAAAAAATTTAGCCGAACCCACTTGGGGCCTAACTAATTCCATTAGATTAACAAAAACATTGTAAAGTTTTTATGATGTCCTATAGTGATAATGGTTTTTAAAGATAAACTGATTATGCATTAATCATCATTTGCAAATCAGAATACTGAACGAGGATAAATGAATGTATTTTGAGGCTAATTGTCTGTCGTGAATCTTGCCTAAAATATTTCAATAGAAATGTGAATAAGTATTTTTGTTCCCATGGATCTAAAAAAAGGAGAGTCCGACAATAATTCCAATATGATGAAAGCTCAACATTTAGGTTGTCTTGCATGTTGAACAAGTTGCAGAGGTTGCTCACAAAGATATTCACAAAAGTCAAGTTGCACAAGTTGGCATATTTGTTGTTGATACTTCAACTAGCCATGGTCTTCTTCAACAAGCTATGTAGTCTTATGCTTGAGGCTATTACAGGGGAAGATCCTTCTAATTTGTGGGAAGCAAATGAAATGTCTTTTCATAAAGAAAAGGGTTCAACTAACAAAGGAAAGTCAATAGAGGCTCAGTGATAAAAAAAGGACCAAGCAGCCCACGCACAAGAAATAACAAAGAGGAGTAGCTAAAAAGAATAAGTCTCAACTCCACGCTATTAAAGACAGTTCCAAGTTAAAAAGGAAGAAGATTTCCATTCATCATTAAAGCCGAGTGCTCCAAGTTTAGCAGATTGAATTTGACATTATATGAGTCAATAAGCCAATGAAGAATCCATATTCAAAGCAAGGAAGCCAATTGAAAATAAAGATAGCGTATAATGACAAAGCAATAGGTAGTCAACAAGGCCACAAAAAGAGTAACTATAACATGGAACTCTCTTGTTGAGAATCAACAACTTGACATAATAAAGACGAGTATTGGCTGCAATAGGCACAAGCCAAGAGCCACTTTAAGTATGGTTCCCAATGTTAGAGTTGTTGCCTTAAATAGTTCCAGTTCTGCCCACACTTTCCATGTAGCCAAAGAGGAGTCTCTAATCACATGGTAGAGGATTTTCTAGCCCATTATCATTATCAAGGTGTTTGCAACTGGTATAAGTCAACGTTGGGGGCCCACGCCATAGGAGCAAACAAAGATCTAGTAAGTTCAAGCCGATAATGATGAGGGAGATTCTGAGAATGTCAGTAGGAATCACACTAGTATACTTCTTTTCCGGCTTGGAGTTTTTCAGAGGCAAAATATGTGGATTTAAAATGGCGATTAAAGAAGATCCATATAAGTAAAAAGGGAACACCCACCTCCTAGGAATAGAACCATGTTAGGAAGATGAAGGCATCATATTCTTTGAAGAGGTTGGAGTTTTAAATTTTGAAACCCATGTTGAAAGGAATGAAGCTGCTACATCACATAAAAATTCCGCCCAACAGTACATAAAGAAGATGCCTAGCATATTAGAGCCCTACCCACGCATGAAAAATGGAGCCCGATAGTATAAAACAACAAAGCCACAGCTTGAGAATAGAAGACGCAATCAAAAAGGGTAAAACTTTGACGTCCATTTATCCCACATCGATAAAACAAGGAACATTTTGAGTGCTTATATATGCTTCCACTCATATTGTATCGCGTTCAAAGAAGCGAAGGGTTTTGCAAGCCACAGACTTATGTGGTGGACCCGACTCTGTCAATGGAGGCAAGAGGTAAAGTTTTAAATAAACATACTAAGAAAAATGATGTCAGCACAAACAATGATGGATACGTGGCACAATAGCGCTTCCCCGCTTGGGAAAGTTGCTCGGGTTTTAAACAAAGCGAGAATGCACCTAGGCACCATGTGGCAGTGGGCACAGGTCATAGTTCATCAATGGTAGCTCAAAATGGGACTGTCAAATTTTGCCACGTGGCAAGATCTAATGGTTAGCGCTTACCCGCAAAAGAAAGTTGTTCAAATGTTAAAAAATGCGAGAATACGGGGATGCACCACGTGGCAGCGAGCTCGCTAGTGACAACATGGCGGATGATGTAGATCAAGCGGGCCAATCAAGAAGCAACATGTGGCACTTGGTCAAAGTTTCTTTGACCACAAATTTGAAGGGAGAAGGAATAAAATATTTTAAAGTCCCTCTCCTACCACCTACTCTCTGTCTCTCTCAAGTTCTCTTTCTTCCTCTCTACTCTCTCTCTCTCTCTCTCTCTCTCCCATCCCTTTCTCTCTCTCTCTCTCCCATCCCCTACTACTTTCTCTCAAACTCTCACACTCTCTCCCATCCTTTATCTCTCTTATAAATAAATACACATTCCAATTCCCCCCCCATCTCTCTCTCGCAGTCCTTGTCCCACTGCCTACTCTCCCCCATCCCCTACTCTATCTCTCTTAAATGCTTCCATTCCACCTCTCTCTCCCTCCCACTCCCTCTCCCACTGCCTACTCTCTCTCTCTCTCTCTCTCTCTCTCTCTCTCTCTCTCTCTCTCTCTCTCCATCCCTCTACCATTGCCTACTCTCTCTATCTCTCTCTCCCCTCTCTCATTCTTGACTCTCTCTCTTTCACACACACACACCCATCCCCCCTCTCTCCTCTTCCATCCCCTACTTTTTCTCTCACTTGCTCTCCCTCTCCTACTGCCTACTCTCTCTCACTCTCACTCTCTCACTCTCTCTCTGCTACCCTCTAGTCTCTCTTAAATTTTCACACTCTCCTATCCCCTACTCTCTCTCTCTCTCTCTCTCTCTCTCTCTCTCTCTCTCTCTCTCTCTCTCTCTCTCTCTCACACACACACACACACACACACACATTTCTATTCCCCCCTCTCTCCCCCTCTCCCACTCCCTCTCCCATCGCCTACTCTCTCTTCCATCCCCTACTCTCTCTTGAGCTACTTTATCTTCCCCCTCTCCCATTCCATACTCTCTCTCTTTCACACAAATGCACTCCCATCCTCCTCTCTCTCAAGTTCTTCCTCTCCCACTCTATCTCCCATCGCCTACTCTCTCTCCCCCTCATCCCCTACTCTTAATCTCTCTCTCCCAACCTATACTCTCTCTCCCATCCCCTACTTTAAATCTCTTTCCCCCATCCCACACTCTCTCTTTTCCACCCCTACTCTCTCTCACACTTCCTCTCTTTGCCACCCCTACTCTCTCTCTCTCATCCTATACTCTCTTTGCCACCCCTACTCTTTCTCACTTTCTCTCTCCCATCCTGTACTCTCTCCCCTCTCCTATCCCCTACTTTCTCTCTATCTCTTTCACGCACACACATAGCCATTCCCCTATCCCCCCCCCCACGTAGTTCTCTTTTGCAACTTAGATCTTAATAGTGCATGCACACAATAGTGCATGCGCACTATAGTGCACACGCACTATTTAGAACTGAGGTTTAAATAGGGCGCACGCACTATTTAAACCTTAATTAAACCCAAGCCTAAGGCTTGGTTTTGCCTTGGAGATCCAACCCAAAGGTTTGGATTTGATGAACAGGCCTGAGATGTGTTTTCTAGCAAACATACAAAAAATGATTGTTTTTTCTTCTGTGCTCCCCTTCAAGATTTCTCATGGTTGGGTATCAATAAGATCAGGTTACATAGCATTATAGGTCTTTGTGTTAGCTATCTAACCATATAATTTATTTTTAATTTGAACTATTTCAAGCCTTTCATCTATAATTTCTTTTGAATATATGTTCATTTTTTGTCAAAAACCACCACGTACTAATTGGGCTATAGATTTTAGCTCGTTCATCAAATTTTGTAATAACTTAATTTTTTAGAAACTAGACTCCATTCTACACACTTTGAAAAAAAAAAGTTTTGATTTTAGATTAGTTTTCAATTATTTCTAGGGGGAGCACACAAATATTTCACGTTTTTGGGATGTGTCTAGTTAAAAAATTCATTTAAAAAAAATACACATTATAAAATTACCCAAAAAATTTGGGATAAACTACATAGTGTTAAGTAACTTTTAACTAGAGCGATTAAAGAATTTCAAAAAAAAAGTTAAAATTTTAGGGGGGCCACACTTTGTACTGTGTTATGTTTTTTTGGAATAAACGGTACCACTTTTTGTGGCCCCCTTTTTTGAGGACCTAAAACTAAACCATTTTGAAAAAAAATTAGTAGTTCAGAAACTAGATTCAAAGGACTACGACTTTTGTTTTTGTCATATCTGAAAAATTTGAGCATAACTATCTTCAAATTCTTGTTGAAGTTCAAAATTTGCAGATTTCAGGAAAAAGGTGTCCAGTTATACCCCCCTTTTGGCACCACAACTTTGTGCACTTACCCAAGTATTGCTATTGTTCATTCAAAGAGGAATCCTTAGTATGATTAATTCATAGTTCAAGTTTATATTCAAATTCTGGTAGTTTAATTTTTAGAAAGTTTTATGTATTCATAAGATTTGTGGATGCATAAAATCGATTAGCTATTTTAGAATTCAAACCTGCCTGAGTTAGATCTTGTCTAAGTCTAACTTGGTTACACCTCTGTTGTTCTCGGGTTAAGAACACATCCTCATTAGATAGTAGGAACAAACATAATTCATTGAAAATCTATCATAGGGAGCTATACCTATCAATTTAGAGAAAAACCTTTCATTTATGGGTGGCTTTTCAACTGTTGTATTCAGATATTGTTCCAGAAACTTGGGATTTAAAGAGTCAAAACAAAAAGAATAAATTTGTTTACCAACACATCTATACTATTTGGTATGAGTGTTAGCCATGGATGATTGTGTTGTGTATTTGTGGTCGGATCATTATCCCATTAGCACGATGGGATTGAGCTTATAGGCACCATGTTGTTGGGAGGCATAGCTACCTATACTACTACTGGGGACCAATGTACAAAGATGGTTTATTTCCAATTTGAGGTTGATGTTGGATATTCACTTGGTACTTTGGTGTATCTAGAGTATGTTCTCTAGTGATTTATGTTTCGCTTTGGATGCATTTGATACCATGTTTAGATGATGATTAGTATGTTACTTGATGCATTCCTTTATCATGATGTTGTATCATATTGCTAGATGATGTTTCTTACCACTACTTTGGATTAGTGATGTTATTGATAGATTAGCATGTTGGATGTACTTGTTCTTATGATGTTAGTTGATGGTTATTAGTAAGAATGATCTCATGAGACAACTCCAACTATCTTTTTGGCAATTTGTGATTCATGCTTGTAGGTATGGTTAGGGCCTTTGAGGTTTCATGATGTCATTATGGTTGGGAGAAAATGAGCATGATTATTTTTAGTTTGGTGGCTTCATTGCTTGTGATTTCCTTCTTGTATTGTTTGATATATGCACATGCATGTTCATTGCAATGTTGCTTTCCGCATGATTACATTATATGCTATGGATTAGATGTTAGAGTTATTTGTGTTGAATAATGTTGTCCTTGATGTCACACAAATGTCTTATTAGTCATTAGTCTCAAGTTCACTGAGCTCAGACAGCCTGCAATACAATTTACAGTGCCAACCGAGCTCACTCGATCATCGAAGGAAATGTGAAAAATTAGTGTTAACCGAGATCACTCGGTCATCGAAGGAAATGTGGAAAATAGTGTTAACTGAGCTCACTCGGTCATCGAAGGAAATGTGGAAAACAGTGTTAACCGAGCTAACTTGGTCAACGAAGGAAATGTGAAAAGTCAGTGTTAACTAAGCTTCACTCGGTCTCCAAAGGTTAGTTTCCACCGAGCTTCACTCGGTCTCCAAAGTTTAGTTTCCATCGAGCTCACTCAGTTATCTCAGGAAACTCAGTACTTACCGAATTCTCCCGGCGATTGAAGGATTGTCACGAAGATTCGTTGTATCAACCGAGCTTAGTCGGTTAACACAGGAATTATTTTCTGAACAAAGTTCACGGTGCAGGGTCGGCCAGTATAGGGATTTGCTAATTAATTAGTTTTAGCTGACTGTTGTAATTGTTTGTTTTAGTCAGTGATTTGAGCTGACTAAGATAATCTAAAAGGTATATATGGTCATTCAAGTTATGAATTAAAGTGTGTGATTATGAAAAAGAAGTTATGAATGTGAATTATAATATGAAGAGGCGAATGTTGAGAAAAGTCTGATAAAGGATCAGATGTGTTGAAGGAGCTGCAAAGTTGTATTTGATCAGTAAGGATTCAGTCAAGCATAATAGAGATCTGCAATCAACAAAGATAAGTTGCACATTATATCAAGTCATTTCATTGTTGCTTTCTAACCATTGTAACAGTGTATTCAAAATCTCTTAACAGAGTTGGTTTAACAGCCATTCAATAAATCCTCTAACAAGGTGACAGTTCAGTTGAATTGTTCTAAAGACCTCTAGCAAGGCCACTCCTAACAGGGTGATTAAATCCTTTAACAGGGTCACACCTAATAGTGTGTTTTTGTAACCTTTAACAGGGTTGGCTCCTAATAGGGCTCACTTCAGAAGAGTGAAAAATAGTATCTAGTTACATTGGTGGTTTTTCCCATATTGGGTTTCTACGTTAAAACTGGTGTCTCTTGTGTTTTAATTACTGAATTACTTTGTGCATGGCAACATATCAGTTCTTAATATTTATCATTTGTTGCATTATCAAGTTTTAGCATTTTATTAATCAGATCAAGGGTATATTCAGACATCTTAGGGACTGTGGAAAGTTTTTGGAATAACTGATTCACCCCCTCCCCCTCTCAGTTACTCTATTCTCATTTCCAACAATTGGTATCAGAGCTTTTGGTGCTTGCAAGAAAAGATTTCAAGGATCTAAGTCAAAGATCAAGATGTCTTACAAAAGAGAAATTCCAAAACTCAACAGAGATAACTTCTCCGCATGGCAAGGATTGATGAGACTTCATCTGGCTACTGTTGGTGATACTGGACTAAAATACCTTGAAGAAAAATATGAAGAACCTTCTGGCACATTGTCTGTCAATGACATTGCTGAAAAGAAGACTCACAAAAATATGATGATAGACATAGCATCCGCTCTCAGTTATGAAGAATTTGATGACATTAAGGACTGCACAACTGCCTTTGAGATGTGGAACAAGCTAAAAGAGATCTATGGAGGAGATGATAATGTAAGAAGAGCAAAAGCAGAAAGTCTAAGAGGACAATTTGATCAAATGAGGATGAAAGAGGATGAAAACATTGCAAAATATGTTGGAAGAGTTAAAGCATGTGTGAGTGCAATCAGAGCATCTGGAGGTGATATCAAAGGAGAAATAGTTATAAGCAAAGTTCTCAGAACCTTGCTTCCCGTTTATGCAATCAGAGTTTATGCAATTCAGGAAAGAAGGTGTGAAGCAAATCATTAGATAAATCTTGAGGCCATTGTTGGAAGACTAACTGCATTTGAACTGGATAACTTTGATAACTATGTTCCAGCCTCTAAAAACATTGAATCAGCATTTCAAGCCAAGCTCTCACTCAAAGGAAAAAACAAGAAGGAGAAGGAATCTCAGTCAGAAAGTGAAGATGAATCAAGCCAAAGTTCAGACAGTGACCTGGAAGTAATTGAAGCTCTACTAGCAAGGAAATACTCTAGAGGCAGAGGAAAATACAAAGGTAAAGTTCCTCTAATTTGTTTTTCTTGTGAAGAAATTGGTCATATTGCAGCAAGGTGTCCAAACAAGCAAAACAATGATGAAAAGAAAGATTACAAATGGAATGGCAAGAAAGACTTCAAATCATTCAAGAAAAAAGGTAAGAAATCATGCTTCATGGCTGAAAATTCTAAAGACTCTGATAATAGTGAGGATGAAATTGTTTATATTGCTGTTAAAGATGATTCTGACAGTGATGAGGAAGATAAAATGGCACTTGCCTCTCATATAAGTAAGAATGATACATGGATTATAGACAGTGGTTGCTCACATCATATGACTGGTGATAAAACTAAGTTTGATCAGTTTGAAGACTATGATGGTGGCAGTGTAAGGTTTGGTAATAATGAACCTTGTTTCATAAAAGGAAGAGGAAGAATCTATCTAACCAAAGAACTTGTATGTAATAATGCCTATTGGGTTGAAGGTCTTAAACATAATTTGTTAAGTGTGGCACAGTTACTCAATACTGGATTCAAGGTGGAATTCATGCATGGAAAGGCAAGATTGTTGAATGAGCAAGGAAAGCTGATAGGATCTGGCACCCAAACTAAAGGTAACTTGTTCTATCTATAACTTGGTGAATGCTCATGTTTTATTGCTCAAATTGAAGAAAGTTGGTTATGGCATAAAAGGTTGCATCATGTCAATTTTGATAACTTGGTAAAAATAAGCAAATTCAAGAAAGTAAGAGGCATTCCTAACATTAAGAAACCTGAGGTTGGTCTATGCAAGAATTGTCAGATTGGTAAAATGGGTAAGACTAGTTTTAAAAGTAAAAACTATCAGTCTGAAGATATATTAGAAATTGTGCATACTGATTTGTGTGGGCCCATTGGAATAGAAAGCTATACTGGAGAAAAGTTCTTTATTCTTTTTGTTGATGACTACTCAAGAATGATGATTGTCATGTATCTAAGGAACAAATTAGAAGCATTTGAGAAATTCAAATGGTATTTGGCAAGAGTAGAAAAAGAAACAGGAAAAAGACTAAAATGCTTAAGGTCAGATAGAGGTGGTGAATTCATCTCACAAGAATTCAACAACTTCTGCATTGAAAAAGGTATTAAAAGACAAGTCTCAGCACCTGGAACTCCTGAACAAAATGGAATAGCTGAAAAAAGAAACAGATCCATCATAGATTGTGCAAGAACCCTGATGATAGAAAAGAACTTTGCTATCAAATACTGGAAGGAAGCCATCAGCACTACAGTTCATACCTTAAACCGAGTACAATTGAAAAAGGACTCATTCAAAACTCCCTATGAATTATGGTATGGCTACAAACCCAATGTAAGTTATCTGAAAGTATTTGGAAGCAAATGTTATATTTTGAAAGAATCTAGAAAAGGAAAATTTGGTGTAAAAGGTGATGAAGGAATATTTTTAGGATATTCTTGCAAAAGCAAAGCATATAGATGTTTAAATCTATCCACTCACAAAGTCATAGAAAGTGCACATGTGAAAGTTGATGAGTTTGCAGACAAATCTGAGGAAGAACGCAAAAAGGTACCTGAAGATTACAGAAGATTTGTTTACATTGAACCAGATACTATACCAAGCATACCGTTCACTCAAGAATCCTCAACTCCCGAGTCATTAGTAACCAAGTTGCAAAAGGTTCAAACCGAGCCACAGCAACATTCAGACACCACCGAGCAAGTGTCTACCGAGTCTAAAGTGCCCGAGCCAATTCTTACCGAGCCAAAACAGCCTGAATATGAAATTGAAACACAAGGAGATAGCAATGAAACTCATTCAAGAGGCAAAGAACCTGTATTAGCTAAATATGTCAGAAGACATCATGCACCAGATCAGATCATTGGAGACAAATCTGAAAGAACCTTGACAAGAAGCAAGAAAAATACTTGTTTACTTGCTAATTTTGAACCTAGAAGCATTAAAGATGCATTGGCAAATGATAGTTGGATTGAGGCAATGAACAAGGAAATAGAACAGATAGAGAAGAACAAGACATGGACTCTTGTACCCAGGCCTAAAAATAAGAATGTAATTGGAACCAAGTGGGTATTCAGAAACAAGTTGACTGAGGATGGTAAGTTATCTAGAAACAAAGTCAGATTAGTATGCAAAGGATACTCTCAAGAAGAAGGCATAGATTATGGAGAAACCTTTGCTCTTGTTGCAAGATTGGAAGGAGTCAGAACCTTACTTGCATATGCTGCTCACAAAGGATTCAAAGTTTATCAGATGGATGTCAAGTCAGCATTCCTCAATGGAATACTGGATGAAGAGGTTTACATTGAACAACCTGAAGGTTTTGTTGATCCAGATAAAAGGAACATGGTCTGCAAATTACACAAGGCACTGTATGGTCTGAAACAAGCCCCTAGAGCATGGTATGAAAGATTGCATAACTATCCTATTCAGATTAGTTTTCAAAGAACTAATGATAATGGTAGCTTGTATATAAAGGAAGGACCAGATAATAAGATTGTCCTGGCAGAAATATTTGTAGATGATACTGTCTTCACAGGGCATGATGATCTTTGCAAAGAATTTTCAGAACAAATGAACAAGGAATTTGAAATGTCTATGTTTGGTGAAATAAAATTCTTTGTTGGTCTCCAAATTCAACAAAATAAGAATGGCATCTACATCACTCAATCAAAATACATCAAAGAGATATTGAAAAAGTTTGGTATGGAGGACTGTAAACCTGTTGGAACTCCTATGTGTACTGGATTGAAACTTACCAAAGATGATGAATCCAAAAAGGTAGATCAAACATTGTATAGATCTATGATTGGAAAATTGCAATACGTAGTTCATACCAGGCCAGATATTGCCCTTGCAGTTGGTATTGTTGCAAGATTTTCAGCAAAACCAAGAGAAACTCATCTGATGGCAATCAAAAGAATAATGAGATATTTGAAAGGAACTAAATATTATGGTTTATGGTACAAATTTGGAGGTAATTTAGATTTGAAAGTGTTTACTAATGCTGATTGGGCAAGAAACCTTGATGACAGAAAAAGCACAAGTGGAGGAGCATTCTTTCTTGGAAAAAGATTGGTTTCTTGGACAAGCAAAAAGTAGAATTGTACATCCCAATCTACAGCAGAGGCAGAGTATGTTGCTACAACAGTAAACTGTTCAAATATTGTTTGGTTTAAGCAGTTATTGCAAGGAATGAAGATGGACATTAAAGAACCAATTGTCATGTTCTGTGACAATACTAGTGCAATCAACATATCTAAGAATCCAGTGATGCATTCCAAGACCAAGCATATTGCAATACAATATCATTTTGTCAAAGAATTGGTGCAAGACAAGGAGATCAGATTGGAATATGTCCATACAAAAGAACAAATTGCTGACATATTCACAAAGCCTTTACCTAAGGATGCATTTTTGTATCTCAGAGGTAAGTTAGGGGTCATTCCCCTATCTGAAGTCCCCTAAAAATAAGTTCTAATGATGCATCAACGCATACAAGATTGAAGATCTATCTGTTGATACAGTTTAGTCAACAATCATTGCATATGAATCAGTACTAAAGGTACATTATAATTCGCTTAACTTCTATTGTCTTTGGCATGTGTTGTCAAAGAGGGAGAGATTTTACTGTCATATCCTTCTGAAATTTGTGAAGATTTGAAAAGTTTGTCATAAAGTCCCTTAACAGAGGGAGACTATTGAAAGAGGGAGAAGTCTGTTATCTTGTTGAACTTGTTTTCAAAATTTCATTTATGTTATGACATGTTGTGTTGCCATCAATGCCAAAGAGGGAGATTGTTGAATAATGTTGTCCTTGATGTCACACAAATATCATATCAGTCATTAGTCTCAAGTTCACCGAGCTCAGACAATCTGCAATACAATTTACAGTGCCAACCGAGCTCACTCGGTCATCGAAGAAAATGTGAAAAATCAGTGTTAACCGAGATCACTCGGTCATCGAAGGAAATGTGGAAAACAGTGTTAACCGAGCTCACTTGGTCATCGAAGGAAATATGGAAAATAGTGTTAACCGAGCTAACTTGGTCAACGAAGGAAATGTGAAAAGTCAGTGTTAACCGAGCTTCACTCGATCTCCAAAGGTTAGTTTCCACCGAGCTTCACTCGGTCTCCAAAGGTTAGTTTCCATCGAGCTCACTCGGTTATCTCAAGAAACTCAGTACTTACCGAATTCTCCCGGCGATTGAAGGATTGTCACGAAGATTCGTTGTATCAACCGAGCTCAGTCGGTTAACATAGGAATTATTTTTTGAATAGAGTTCACCATGCAGGGTCGGCCAGTATAGGGATTTTCTAATTAATTAGTTTTAGCCGACTGTTGTAATTGTTTGTTTTAGTAAGAGATTTGAGCCGACTAAGATAATCTGAAAGGTATATATGGTCATTCAAGTTATGAATTAAAGTGTGTAATTATGAAAAAGAAGTTATGAATGCGAATTATAGTATGAAGAGGCGAATGTTGAGAAAAGTCTAATAAAGGATCAGATGTGTTGAAGGAGCTGCAAAGTTGTATTTGATCAGTAAGGATTCAGTCAAGCATAACAGAGATCTGTAATCAACAAAGATAAGTTGCACATTATATCAGGTCATTTCATTGTTGCTTTCTAACCATTGTAACAGTGTATTCAAAATCTCTTAACAGAGTTGGTTTAACAGCCATTCAATAAATCCTCTAACAAGGTGACAGTTCAGTTGAATTGTTCTAAAAACCTCTAGCAAGGCCACTCCTAACAGGGTGATTAAATCCTTTAACAGGGTCACACCTAACAGTGTGTTTTTGTAACCTTTAACAGGGTTGGCTCCTAACAGGGCTCACTTCAGAAGAGTGAAAAACAGTATCTAGTTACATTGGTGGTTTTTCCCATATTGGGTTTCCACGTTAAAACTGGTGTCTCTTGTGTTTTAATTACTGAATTACTTTGTGCATGACAACATATCAGTTCTTAATATTTATCATTTGCTGCATTATCGAGTTTTAGCATTTTATTAATCAGATCAAGGGTATATTCAAACATCTTAGGGACTGTGGAAAGTTTTTGGAATAATTGATTCACCCCCTCCCCCTCTTAGTTACTCTGTTCTCGTTTCCAACAATTTGATCTCCCTTATTCTTTTGAGTGTTTACTCCTCGACTATGGTGGTCTCGGTACTCCCTGGTGTGGAGGTTATAACACTTCCTTTTCTACATAAATGGCTAATTGGCCTTATGTTCAAAACATGGGCGATATTTTTTTCAGCATTCACAATTTTGAAAAAGTATCGCACTATAGTAGTAAAGAATATTGTACGATACTAGTAAAGTATTGCATAGCCATAGTATAAAGTATTGCATGGTTATTATAAGAAATATCACCTGACTATAGTAAAAAGTGTTGCACGATAGTAGTGAATAATATCATACGATACTTGAAAGTATCGTATGATTTGAGGGAAAATATCACATGGGGTTTGAGAGAAAACCTGCTCAGGTAGACAATAGGTACTTTTTGACTTATTGGGTGTGTTTCAAAAAAATGTTTTGGATACCCTTTGGGGAGTTGTTGCCTCCTATAGTGAAGGGATATGTTTATATATCAACTAAGGATTAGTCAAGTTTCAAGATGGCTAGTCAGGGTTTTTTGTACGTGTGTCTTTATTGGAAGTGGTTATTGTACACTAAACCTACTTAGTTAGTTAATGATGTGTTGGTAAATAGTGGAATTTGGAGATCATTGGTTGATTAGACTACTTAGTTGAGTCTTCCACTGTGATATTGTGATCATTTTCATGTTGATGTTGTATCCATGCTTTATTCCTTTTTTTAAAAATGTATTGGCTTTTATTTGTCCTTGTTCCAAGGATCTTCAGGCAAGGCATTACAAATCTTCACATATCCATAGTGTTGGTTAAAAATGCACATTTTTCACCAAATCTTGCCTACTAACCATAATAGGGTAGGCTTTGGTGAAAGGAAGAGGATGACATTTCCTCTTGGGAGGAAAACCAATAAAAAATTTGGTAACACAAGTATAGTCGTACCCACCAATAGTAGAGAAGGCATTACAAGGGGGGCCTCAACATTGACACCAATCGAGGACCTAGGGTACTCAAAGGGAGAGACCTTCTCTAAAATAGTGAAGATTAGAATGATAACATCACCCACCACCTAAACTATAGGAGTCATATGAGAAGTTGGTAATGCAAACCCAATTAGAATGTAAAAGGGTGCATAAACCCCAACACAAGAGTCAATGCTCACAGATGCAGGAGACAAAGACCTTAAGTCCATAGTTAAATGTTTTGAAGAAAAAGTAGAATTGTAACTATTACAGGAGAAAGTAACTTAAGTAACTATGAAGTTGAAGAAAAGGTATAATTAGTAACGTTTGCAATAGTAGTCCCTATTCAAAACCAATGCCAAAATGAGCGCTACTAGAAGCTTAGATAACTGTTTTTTAACATTTGGTGTATTAACACCAAGGGAATCAACTTTCCATTCTTAACATAGTAGAGAATGACCCCTTGAGGTTTGAAACTTGGTTGTTGACTTTATAGACCAAATATTGTACCATTCACAAAATGCTATCCCCTTTTAATAAATGTTATTGATTACTAGATTTGTGATTCTATGCTAACTTTTATATGAAGTAACAAATTTATCTTATGAGATTTCATGTAAATATTATGTAATTTATAGACAACAACAAATAAGAAAACCATGTTATTTACATATGAAAATTATGATATTTACGAAAATGGACATTTTATGTACCATCTCCATTAATGTATGTGGTTTTCAACCACTCTCATTGTCACTACAAGGACTACTATCATGCATTTAGCTATTGTTATTAATAATAATAAATATTTCTGATCTAGCATGAATAATGACTTCACCGTTATAGTATAAAATCTTTTTTTTTTAAATCATTGTGTTTATTTTAAAGAAGCATAAATAACATTTCTTAATATATCATTAAAACAAATAGCTGAAATTTTATGATATTCTATCATTGCAAGGCCAATGGTCTAGAAATTAATAGCAAGCAATGAAGAAGTATCATCTTAATAAGAAGTTTGAGAAGTCGACGGTAATGTAAGTTTGAGAAGTTGAAGGTATTCATCATTACTACACATAAGAAATTAAATTACAAAAGTTGTTCAATGAGGTGGATTGTCCTACAGTCTATGTATGAACTCATGGAGGAATATTTTACTCATAATTTCTAATGCGCTAAAATAATCTTTATCATTAACAATTAACCATCTCTAACACCGACATGAATAACCTTAAAATAACTTATTTTAGAAATATTTGTCTGTTTTGTTGTCTTTGACTGCTTTGTTTTGTCTAGTACTTTAGTAATGATGTCATCCAAAAAGATTAAGCATTAAAAAAAGTTAATTCTAATTATTTAATACTTCAAATCTAAAAATAAAGCCTTACTATGTAATATTTCTTAGCTATTTCAACTCATAAAACAACTATTACTGTATTAATCCGTTTATCCAATAGCTCAAAAAACAGAGGAAGACATGGATATCATCGCAATCACCTTTGTTGCAAGCAAGAGCCATTTTAAGAAATGAAGGGCAGCAGTTGATATTGTCGACACAAACTTTAATATCTGGGTACATACTTGGTCAAGTATTAATCGACCCATCCCATTGATCTCCATGAACGGCGCGAGCCGACATGATGATTAAAACGTTGAAATCAGTTCTTCCTCTCGCGAGGAGTAAATCATTTCCCCCCCCCCCTGCGAGGCTAAAAATATGTATGAAATTGAGAAGGGATGGTTATTGGGCGTTGTGAAAAATGTTAGCTAATAGTTTTAGATACTCTGAAGGGGACTTGAGCAATTTATTTGACAAAAAACAAAGCAACTAGGCAATTGTGGTGAAGCCTAAGACATTTGTTATATTGTTCCAAGAAGAAACAATGATGAAGGATAGGGCAAAGCGTGCAACAAAAGCCCAACTTGATACAATGCTGGAGTTCAGATGATGTGATGTGAAGCGAGAAGGCGACAATGGAGAGACTCTCGAATTGTTAACCAACACCAATACCAACAAAGGGACGCCCATTTTGGCCGCCGTAGTACAAAAAGCAAGGTATCTCTTGGGGCCCAATCACATATGATGGTTGCACCGGTCACCAATGATTTTGTCCTTGGACAAGTAAACACTCACGAGTATAGCAACACAAATGGTCCCATCACTACCTCACTAACCAGGAGGTATAAAAAACTAGGTCACTTGTCTAGATTATATATTAGGGGAAGAGAGCAAATGACAGGGGGAATCAACAATGGTGATAATTTTGTTATACATACATATTAATTATGGTTGTAAAAAGAGTTTCAGAAAATGAAAATACATGTACTAATAGTTAATTATATATTTACTAATAATTAATTGTTTTTTAATCATTTTTAGTTGGTGATTGACTACTTTGTGTACAAGACATTCTATAAAAAATACTAAGACATTTAACCTTAGTACTGCTATTTTTTGAGTGAGTGACTATTGGTGCATAAACATAGCAAGTCTCAAGCGAGCATTTTGAAATTACACTTTTTGACCACTTGGCACTCCACTATCCCTACAGAGAGCTCTGTGAATACCCAAAAGTCAACACATTAGCTTTAAGCTCCTCACTCACCTACAGAGGTGCATTGAAAAAATTGACAAAATCTGACTTAGGGTGAGTTCTAGCTGTATGAAGTTAGCTTGGGCGGTTGTTGGATCTTTTTCCCTAAGGGTGTTATTCACCTGAGAAGTTTAGGGGAGAGTGTCTACTACCTAAATGTGTTCTAATGGTTGTGATAGGATTTGTTTATTTGATACCTATATTTGTTAATTTAGTACTCATAATTGTTAACGTTCAATATTTTTCACAAATTGCACCAATAGTTGCGAGTTTAAGCTTCTTCTTGTTGATGAGGACTACTCATAATTGAATAAAATGTATTGTTTATTCTAGAAAGAAATGAATCATGTAGTGGCACATCAACTACTTAAGCACGTGTGTGCATTTTCCCGATCATTAGTCTCACATTTTTTTGGGGTTGTTTTTGATACCTTGGCAAAAAATATGTTGATGTGGCTCTGAACATTAGTTATAAGTTGGGGACTTGTCAAGTAAGTTGTTGTAAAAAATTAAGGGTGATCTGAAGTTTCATGTAGGATCTTGAGAAGCGCAAAGTTAGGGTGCACAACTACTAGGTCCTCTCCCTAGTGATTTTTCTTCTTTCACTATTAAACAATTTTTTTATGGGTACGCCACTTCTAAAATATGAACAAATAAACCAACAAAGACTATTTAGATTTATAACTTGGAGTATAAAAAATAACAAATTAATTAAAGAATTGTAAAGAGACAACACTAAAAGAGAGCTCAAGGTAAAGAATACAATTTTAAAAATAACCATAGAACCAACTATAAGGGAGGAACATTTCATTTAGCATTTTTGGGTAACCCTTCCTTGTATCGTACTGAGGACATCCATGATCTTTTGAGTTGCTTCATCAACAACATATCTACCTTCAATCTAGAGCTTCTTATAAACAGTGTTCATAATAAATAATTAATATAAAAAAGTTGCTAAGGGAAAAAAATACTTTGCAAAAGAACACAAATAAAAGTGTTTGGTGGAGGTTACTCCCCTTACTAACCCAAACACACACAATACAATAGGGAAACAAACATAAAATGACAAGAACAAACAACAGCAAGAAGATAAACATTTATTTTGTATTGTCAACTTTTCTATGCAACTCCTCTTGTAGTGCTCACACTTGCCTCTAGAGAGCTCTAAAGCCCTCTTCTATCATACACGAAACTCTTCCTCCATGGTTCCTTTGTGAAGGCATTTTCTGCATTTATCTCCCATACCCACAACTACAATCTTGGCGCAAACATTCTGATGTTCAACAATTTATCTCTACTCATCCAAGAACTTCTTCTTTGATACCACTTGACATAGGGTACTCTTTTTACTAACTCAAATGCACACACCACAATAGGGAAACAAACCGTAACTAAAAAGAATACTACAATAGAAAGAAGAGAAACACTTGCTTCATATTATCTTCAATGAAATGACATTGCAATATTAAAAAATATTAAATTCTATATCTATTAACATGAATGTTGATGGTATTCCTATGGGGGAGTATCTTAGCAATGTTGTAGACATGATTTAGAGGTTGTGTGTTGCATTCATGACAAAGTTTGTCATTGATGTCAACATACTAGTTATTTTGTGAAGACTGACAGAGTAGCAAACAAAGTTTGGTTCCATGTTGTTTGAGGATTGAAGATCAGCTTATGCGCACTTGGGATTATGTTCTAAAGTATGTCTAGATGCTACATTTAAGAGTTTCTAGATAGAAATATGAAGATTGGACAAGGTTATGAAGGATTTGGTGAAGGCACCTTTTAGATAGCATTCTAGAAAGTGGGTACTAATGTTTGGATTCTATGTCCTAACAGAGCTGCAATATGGATGAGTGAGCTAAGACAGAGGTTGAAGACATGTTGAAGATTCTTTGATTAATCGCACATAATCAAATGATAAACGAGTATAAAGTTATGACAACTGTGAGATGACAGATTACTTCTAATTGTGAAAAGATGTATTGTTGTAATGTAACATGTAATGTAATTGTATTTGGTCCTATATTATTATTGCAAATTGGGAAAGCCTCTTAAGTCAACTCAATAAATAAATTTAGGACTTGGTATAAAGGGAGGGTCATTTCCTTATGGATAGGTATCCAGTGCATAAAATATGATATATGATGTATTGTGCAAGCTCTTGAATGTGAATATCTTTTGGATTAGAGTAGAAATTGATGTAGTTGAGGCACAGTGAGCTTACAAGGAACTATATTTGCCAAAATAAGTTATTGTTGGAATTTTTTTGATGTACACTTGTATTATTGAGTGAGGATAGTACTGAAGTTGTTTGGACAATGGGTCCTTTTGTCTTCCTTTCAACTCCTAACAGGGTTGGCACAATTTCTAATAGGGTTGAAATCTCCTAACAAGGGTTCAAAGTCTCCTAACAAGGACTCATATATACAGTTTGTATTTCATTGACTACTAACAAGGTCCATCCTTTTACAAGGAACATTTATATTAGTACATCATCTTGTGCGCATCATTCCCGTTAGGGGTTTCCCTCTGATCAAGGGTTTCACTAGTTAACAAATCTAGTGTTATTGTGTATGGTTATCTTTCTATGGTTGCTAAATCTATTGTTTACATGTTTCAGAATTAAAGAAGATATTGAGAGTTGTTTTAATTGCATAAATGATTCACCCCCCTCCCCCCATCTCAACTATTTTGGTGGAATTTACTTTCTAAAAATTAGCATCAGAGCATTAGGTCCTTGAAGGAAAAGATTAACATCTTAAGGAGATCTATGGTGCACTTTAGGAAATAAAGTCTGAAGTTTGATGCCAGAGTTAACTATGAAAGTTGAAAAGAAAAGATGAAGACACCTCTATTATACATGGGTCCAGATTACTAGTTGATTACTATGAAGAAAAAGGATGTGATTGAAGAAAAATATCTTGAAGGTTGTGAGGAAAAAGAGAAATATATATTCATGTCCAATATGCTTGCTAGAGAATCACTATTATCAACTCTTCCTAAAATTGAATTTGGTCAGGTAAAATCTTTAAGACTTGCTCATGAGATTTGGATTGCTTTGCAAAGTACATTTGAAGGTGATAAACATGTTCAAAAGATTAGATTGTAGAGTTGAATATGCTTATTACAAGATGCTAAGATGGTGGAAGATGAACATATAAGGAGTTATTTTGGTAGAATATCATAGATTGTTACAAGAATTAAGACTTGTGGAGGATAAAATTTAGAAGATGAAGTTGTATGGAAGATATTGAAGACTTTGACACCTACATACAAACAAATAGCACAAATGATTGAACAAGGTATTCATTGCATGTCTGATTTTACAAGAGAGACTCTTCTTAGGAGATTACAGTCAGCTGAAATGTAGATGAAGCAAAGTGGAGAATTACCTAGAGTAGAAATTGCTTTTAGCTCATTGAGAGACAAACCTATGTTCACATGAAGTGCAAGTACAAGTGGATATTATGCCAGTAGCAATTGACTAAAAGTGGATAAAGACAAGAAGATTGAGGAAGGATTTGTCCTAGTTATGAAGAGAGAACCTAAAGGTAACAAATTTTTTAAGTGTTGGACATGCAATCAATATGGTCATTATTCTTCTAAATGTCCTAAGAGAGTGAAGAAGTTTTAAAATCCCTATAAATCAACAATGCCTAAGGATTTCTTTTTATTCTGATGAGATCAATTTGATTCTAAATTTGAATATTTCTTGAGTGAAAGGGATGATGAAATAGGATTTGTTGCTATTAAGGAAGAAAGCCTTGAATAAGAGAAAGTTAGTGAAGAAAAAAACATTAGTATCACAAGTTGAAAAGAAAAAATCTAATTGGATTATAGATAGTGGTTGCTCCCATCACATTGTTGAGGTAATGGGTGTTGCACGCATTGCATAATATTGTTATATTATATTATATCATTTTGTTATGTAACATTGCACCTAGATAGATGTGCAACATGTAAAGATTCTCAGGGGATATACTTGATGAGTTGTATTGTAACATTGTATAATATTTCATGTAATTATTTAATATTAGGGAAAAAAATTAAATTTTCAATATTAAATGTGGGGTCAATGGGTTAGGTAGCGCATAGTTTTAGTACCTGATTTATGTAATACCACTTGGTGATTTTGTTGGACTTTCTACTATATAAACAACCACAAGGGTAGTTGTAGAGACAAGATAGAAGGCAAAAAGGGAAAGATTCGAGTGGGACAATGCATGATAGATTAGCCAAGTGAACATTTGTGAAGGTTGGAAGCATGGCATGGGATATGTGGATTCATGTTTGTTCACATGGATTGCTTGGTAGTGGCTATGGTTTTTTGAAGGCTTCCATGGTTGTATTACAATGTTATTTTTGTTGAATAAAATATGAAAATGGATGCTTTTGGAGGCTGAGTTTTTTTTTTTTCCCTCAATGAGGGTTTCCCATGGTATATCTTGTGTCACAATTTTTGTGGGGATCTTGTCTATTATCTTGCATGTGAATTTCAATTACATATTTATTTTAGATCTATTATGGGTTATGTGGAAACAATTATATTCTTTGTTGCAAGTTTTCTTACAAGTGGTATTAGAGCTATGGTTTTATTATTGTAACCCTAGATTGAATCCATGGGAGTGCATGAGATGATAAAAGAAAGAGAAAGATATATGAGTTGTTTATTGCAAATCTGAGGATTTTTTGGGTTTGTTGTTATGATGAGATTTTGGTAGATTTTGGACATGTGAAACTGTTGGACAAAATGGATTTTTTGAATTTTTCATTTAAATGAGGATTTTACTCTCTTGAATCTAGTGGAGTTGTTTTGTATATAATGCTTTATAGCCAACTTTTAGAAGTTCCCTTTTGAGATAGATGTTTATTGTATTACATGAAGTTGTATTGGGAAGTAAAATTTGACTTTTGGGAAGGGTGTTGAATGTGGGATCAAAGAGGAGGTTAATTATTGGAAACTTGTGTTAGTGTTCCTTATAAATTACCTGCCAGTCTTTTACACTAAACTAGTTCATGATGCTTGGCCAAGCTCAATAGAAGAATTATGCATATGTTTGAAATGCATTAGTTATTTTATGTTATATTTCCTTTTCCACATCCTTGTGTATGTTTCTACTAGACATATGTGTAAGTAGATTAGGCACAAAGGTTGCACCAGATCCTTTCGATCTAATTGTGCCAAGTTGCTAGCCTTCTCATGCTAGGGTTAGGTAGTTCTTTTTAACCAAAGAACCTCGGGGAGCTAACCACTCCATGGTTGGGTGGTAAAAGTGCCTGGACCACTCTTCTGTCTCATGATAGTAGATGGATAACGTTCTGATGGCTTCGAGACATGACTACATGCAAATGTACACTAATTTTCAATGACATGTTATTATTATGTTTTATGTTATCATATGATTTATACCATATGATGTACTAATGTTATACTTATGTTTGGTGTGCAAGTTGACATAATTTGTGACATAAGATCGATGTGTTATATGTATATTCTAGTATCTTAAGCTTATGTAGTTCTGACGTGTGATCTGTTAGTAATAGAAACAAACAACATTAATTATGTCCAAAATTATGATATTTTTGATGACATGTTTCATCTTTGTGACTCGTTTGAGTGTAGCTGTAATTTTATTTTATTTTCAACTTTAATGAAATGGGAATAAGTGCTTATGCAAATGTAGTTGACATTTGACTTTTCAATTTCAATTTTTTGCATTTTATGGTTATTTTGCATATGTGGCAATGTTAGAGATTTTGGTTCTTACAGTAGTAATGAAGCCTAATAGTAATGTTTAGATCACATCAATAACTACCAAATAAATGATAAGAATAGTATATAGAGATATAAATATCAAAAGATAGATGTAGAGAAAGTTATGGGTAGAAGCCAATGTAAAGTGGAGTGTAATGGAGATATATATATAGAAATAGAGACACATACACATGATAGTATAGATGGAGTGAATGAAAGAGTGAGAAATTGTAGGTGTACTTTCAGTACACCATTTTTGAACTTCCAAATCAACCTTGTCAAAAAGTCAAGTTCATATATCCAAAGTTAAAGAATATTTAGATATCATGGCACTTGGTTCATGATCAAATTCTGATTTACAGTTTCAAAGACCAACCTCCAAGTCCAACTTCATGAACATGTGTTGCCAATTTAGATAATGAGATCATCAATTTCAGGTCTTAGATTTAGAGTTCCAAAGTGCAATATCATAAGTGCAAATTTGGGTTCATATCCCAAGTTTACATGCTCTATTTTTGAATTCAAAGGAATCAATTCGGGTTTATAACCTTAATGAACAAATTAACAGCAAGACTTAAATGTATATGGTAGCCTATGTTGTTACTAACCAAGCATGTATGTTGATTGTGATGTATAGTTCGAAAGTGAAAAATAAATCAGAATGTTAAAGTCAGACTTTTGCATAAACCCCAAGTGTCTTGTGTATAGAAACCTGATGGCATAACATTCAGTGGAAAAATAATCTTTTGCATTGGCTCTAAGAACTGAATCATCAAAAGTCACAAAGCTAAAAGCTTCAAACCAGGAGTTATCTTAGAAGTTGGAGTCATAGACCTAGAGAATAGAACTTCTAATTTCTCATAACATGGCTTGTGGCAGTAGTGCATTGGGATCTAAGAATATTGTCAATATGCCGACTGGACAATGGAAATTTGCGGTGGTCACACTAAAAGAAAAACTTAATAGATAGCCAACTTTCCTTGACTTTTGTAGCATCATTAAGTGCATCGACATCTTTAACAAAATGGCGAGGTGAAAAATCTAATGTCGCAGTCCATCTCCAATTTCCACCACGGGAGAGGCTAAAAATGAATGTTCCACTACAGGGCAGTCATCAAGTGCATCACAAGTATGTTGAAGCACACATATAATACATCATGTAAATTGGGATCACCCGAACATGAAGAGTTGACTTTGGTGGAAAATGCCCTCACATGTTCATTTTTCGCCAGAGAAGCTATATTGATATTTTTTGCAAGAGAATCTATATTGATATTTTTCGCTAGAGAAGCCAAATTGCCATTTTTTGCCAAAGATCAAATTCATAACAAAGAGCATGGCTATCAAAATAAATCTATTTATGTGCTTCATCTCACCAAAAGTGGCCCTGTGAATCCTCCATAATGGAGTGAAAACTCTCTAATAAAGCCAAGGTGAAAAATGTATATTGTGGTACTCCATTGAAGCAATCCTATGAAAACCCACCAATAGCTATGGTGCATGTGGGGAATTAGTGCTGAACATAGGAGCTCAGGCCTTGGAAGAGGATGAATGTCAATTACAAAAGTCTTAGCCATGAGAGACCTCGAGCTTGATAAATTTGATGCTCTAAATACATTTTATGTCTTGTGCCCATTGGGTGCCATAACATGAGCTTGTGGGTGTGAAAGCCCAATGTTTAAACTCGATATAAAGGAGGGGAACATTCCTATATGAAGTTTCTATTTTGTTATGCCAATGTCTGAAAAAATATACTCGTAGCCAGTGAAGACTTGGTGGTCACAAAGGAAGTAAAAGTCTCAAAAGCCTTTCACATGCGAACAAGAGACAACATCTATTGAGCTTTGTTTGAAGAGTGAAGAAAAAGCACATGGTTTGTGACAAAGACATGGTAAATATGTTTTGACCAAATGCTAACAACAAGATGGAGAAGCTCTGCGGCCATACAAGAGATGAATCAGCCCGAGTGTCTTGGGGATTGCCATTGAAGACCACAGAAGACCCATGGTCATGTGAAGATGGTTATGATCTATTCATACACAATATGTTTTACGCAAAACTATGAAATCCTACCAATAGAGGAATTATGTGATAATGCCTGCAGTTTACCAAGCAACAACATAAGCGACATGGTATAATGAACCCGAGCTCGGAGTCGTGTTGCAAGTTGTGCAGGGAGTACAGAAGAGAAGTATTTTATCCACAACCATTTGAACTTTGAAGTGAAGTAGCACAAGGACGTAGAGACTGATACTGCACGTATTGTTAGTTTTGAAGTCACACCTTTCAGTGTAAAGAATATGAGCAACCTTGGGAACCCGAGAATCCACATTTGATAACCCGCAATGCAAACACTAAGCATTATGTTTTAAGTTTTGATGCTCCCTAGGAGGTAGAGGAAGGTAAAGAGGTCATCTGCAGTTATGATGTGGTTTTCAAGGATAGCTCTATGAAATGAGCATCTTGATGGGATACATATCTGCTAATGTCAGATAATTAGATCCATTGGTTCTCCATAATTAATTCATTAATGATTGTGTTGTTCCTTTCAGGCATGGTGGCAATGATCATGATGAGAACTTTGTATAGGGATATTTCAAAATACAACCAATTGGAGATACAGGATGAAGCCCAAGAAGAAATAGGATAGAAATTGGTCCATGGAGATGTGTTCGGGCCTCCTATTCACTTTAGCCTACTTTATGTTTTTATTTGCTGGCTACTCTTTAGCTCATTTGTATAAGATGTTCAAAGGCACAGAATTTTTTTTTTAAAATGCCCTGAAGTTTGTTTTTATGTTTCCGGTTACTTTAGGTTCAAGAAACCCACCATTAAGGATCCAGTGAAGACAAACAAGACCCCTAGGCAAATTCCATAATAGGCTTGATACATGCAGCCAATTTTCTCCATATTAATTGGTGGCATCATACCTTTTGGAGCTGTTTTCATTGAGCTATTTTTCATTTTGACTTCCATATGGTTGAATCATTTCTACTATATCTTTGGGTTCTTGTTCATCGTCTTTATCACCCTTTTGGTCACTTGTGCCAAGATCACTATTGTTATTTGCTACTTCCCGTTGTGCAGTGAAGATTATCATTGGTGGTGGATAGCACTTCTAACTTCAGGCTCATCAACACTCTGTTTTTTTCTCTATGCAATATTCTACTTCTTCTCAAAACTAGAGATCACCAAGCTTGTTTCTGATATACTCATCAGTGAAGATTGATTGAGCCACTCAGCACAACTATTCCTAAAAAGGGCAAAGTATTCTAGGCCAATCAGATTTTGGATATGAAGAGTCAAAGAATCCCAATAGTGATGATATTCAGAAGACTGTTGCAATACTTTGAGGAATCTTTTGCATTGAATTCATAAAGAATGATACCATTAAAATGGTCAAGGTACTAAAAGTTAAAAGAATAGGATTCGAAAAGAGTGAAGATAGATTATCATTGAGAAATGATTAAAGAATTGGATGAGAAAGAATCAGTCATATTGGTGATTGAAGGGTCATGAAGATGAAAAGGCATTAAATAAGGAATTGGATGAGGATAGAAGGGTTCTTCTTTTCCTACATACAGTCAAAGAGCTGGAGTAAAGGAGAGGGCATGTTAGTTTATGTATTTCATTTCATTGCATATAGGGGTTATTATTCTAATTTCTGTAATAAATTTGACAAGAAACTGTGAGCAAATAAATCTGGGTATTGTATTTGTGCATTCAAAATAGAGAAAAGTTTCATTCTGAATCAGAGTGTTTAGTTGTTACTTTTTTGATTATAATCAATCAAAGTGTTGGTATATTCAGTCTTGGACTCTATCTTGCATTTTGTGTCAAATATCAAATGTGATGTAGATCATAGTGTTTGCATGCCTTCCTATGATGGAAATTGGAATATTTAACTCGCACTCCATTTTTCATTCTGCATTGCCTCTGCATTAACAAATTCTTCATATTGCATTACCAATACTAAGGAGTCATAAGATTGTGAATTCTTGGGATTGGCTAGGTTTAGGATCTCAAATCTGCCTGAGCTAGTCTTGCCTAGGATTAGCTTGGTTTCTCCTCTTCCGTTCTCAGGTTAAGAACACACCCAGTTAGTTTAGGAAATAAACAAATTCATTACATATCATTCTATAAGGGAGCTGTACCTTTCAATTCAGAGGAAATCTATCAACGCCATGATAGATTATCCAGCTATTGGCATCTAATTGTTCTTTCAGATTTGGACATTTTGGAAGCTTATTCAAAAGAACAATCCGTTTACCAACAAAAATATAGATAGAGATATATGGAGAGAGAAAATACGTGATAGATAAAGAGAGAAAGAGAGTAGGAGAGATGGAGCAACTAAGAAAGGAGGGAGGGATTGACTATATATATATATATATATATATATATATATATATATATATATATATATATATATATATATATATATATATATATATATGGAGAGAGAGAGAGTCATGATTGAAAGAGATAATGAGGTAGATAAAGCTAGAGAGATATGCCTAGAAAAATATAGAGAGGTAGATAGAGCTAGAGAGATATACCTAGAAAAAAATAGAGAGGTAGATAGAACTAGAGAGATACACTAAGAAAAATATAAAGAGAGATATACCAATATAAATTTAAATAAGACAAGTATTGCAAAAAAAAATTGAAAAACATTTTTAAAAAAAATTCCATTAAATTCAATTGTTAATAAAAATTGTTGAGAGAGAAATATTTAAAATAGTAATATCTGTCCATCTTCAATATATCTTTGGCATACCTATTGCATTCCAAGATGGGCTTGCTAGTTTTAAAAAGTGTACGTCAAAGTAAGGGAGAAAGAGTGGCTGATAACTTACATCCGAAAGTATCGATTCATTTTTAATTAAGTAGGCCAGTATTCCAACGAATAAAGAAATAGTACGCAGCAGGCAGCCGAGACAAATCATTTGCAGCAGGCCCATAGGACCGCAACCTAAACAAACATGTAAACATAATAATAAGTAGGTCGCTGCACAATATGGGGGGCTGCGTAGAGAAAAGGGACCCGACATTCAGCGGGAACAAGATCAGTAGCAGCGTGCCCATGGGACCGCAACCTCTAAACAAACGATATTAGTTTTACTTACGGGTGATGAAGCCGACCAGTTATTCCTAACTTGGGATTAGGGGTCGGTAAAGTAGAGAAAAGAAAGATATTAGATGAGGAGGAAACGTCTAGCGAGTCACGATTCGGACCGGTCGACAGAAGCACATATAAAGCCCGACCATGTTAAAATCGCCCATGCGGCTTTTTAGTATTTCGTTCAGCAGGTGGAAGAGAAGCATTATGTGGGCCGGGGCTGAAAGAATGCAGGAAGAGGCGGAGAACAGTGACATTACTAGCAACACTAATGGCAGAGGAGGATTCAAGGAGGAGCATCTTGTGGGCTTGGCGGGGCTGAAGAGGGAGAAGGGCTTCGTTGAAATGACATGCGGCTGCACCAGCGCCAAATACGGAGATGCGGTAGCCCGCCTGAGAGTTAACGAAGACGGCAGTTTTGAGATCGTCGGCTGCGAGTGTTCTCCCGGCGGCTACTGCGATGAGGGCACCATGAAACCGCCCGCTTTCGAGAAACACGCCGGAAACCGCTCAAAGAAGTGGAAGAACAACATTTGGGTTCTTCGCCACAACAAGAAACTGCCCCTCTGCAAGACTGAGCTTTTAGGGTACTACAAAAACAAGGGCCAGGGTTCGAAGCCCAGGGTCGCCCACAGGGATGAATTCGTCCGCTGCGCCGCCTGCGGGAAGGAGCGCCGATTCAAGCGCCGCAACAGGGAAGAATGCAGAGCTTACCATTTGGCTGTCGCTGACCCCAATTGGGTCTGTTCTGATTTTGCTTTTGAGAGAATCGGGTGCGAATTGGAGGAAGAAAGGGCGGCAAGTCGAAAGGCATACAGGGGATGCAGCAAGATTTCTGGCTGTGATGGCTGCCCTTTCTGCGTCTGCTTGGGCTGTGAAATCTGCCTCTTCAGGGACTGCAAATGCCGCTCTTGCATTGATTTTTATTCCTTCAATGCCTGACTCATGAGAATTGAAGATTTGCCAGGAATAAAAATTGTTTCTGTATGATTGGGGTTGGAATGGTGAAATTTTCCCTTGTTTTTGGCATCAATCATTTAAAAACCAGTAACCAGATGCCGCCCTCTCTTTTCAGCCATTTCTCTTTCGTTCTGTCAATTTACAGCCTTTTTAGTCGAGATCTTAATTCTGGAATTTTCATTAATCGAAGTGTATCCAGTTGTCTCATTTGCTTTAAAGATTGTTTTGTATGGAGCAGACTGGGACTTTATTCAAAGCTCGTGTTGACACCTAGATTTTGACTGGAAATTTCACTCTTTTTATTCTGTAGTTTTTAATTAAAAATTGGAGATTTAATGTAGCTTATTATGAGCAGGAACGTTTGAGCCTATAAAATAGGTAAAGTTGCTTCTTATTTTTTAGCAAGAAAAGTAAATGAAAATAATTTAAAATATTAATTTTCCTATAAAACTATATTTTAACTAAAAATATAAAATTCAAATATTTGATAAGTAGGAGATGATTTCCACAGCTAGTCAAATTGTGATGTGAATATCAGGATTTAACTGTGTGATTTTGAGTCAAACTCGATGACCCATGTTTCATGAGTAGTGATTCAACATGAATCCATCTCTCATGAGAATAAATGGAACACTTAGCACTCATTGGATCTAGGTGATGCTCACAGGGGTGAAGCACCGGGACTTCCCGGGAGGTCACCCATCCCAGTACTACTCCAGCCTGAGCGCGCTTAACTACGGAGTTTCCTCCACAGTTAAACCCAAAGCTTGCAACCCCATTTGCAAATGGGGTTGCAAGCTTTGGGTTTAACTGTGGAGGAAACTCCGTAGTTAAGCGCGCTCAGGCTGGAGTAGTACTGGGATGGGTGACCTCCCGGGAAGTCCCGGTGCTTCACCCCTGTGAGCATCACCTAGATCCAATGAGTGCTAAGTGTTCCATTTATTCTCATGAGAGATGGATTCATGTTGAATCACTACTCATGAAACATGGGTCATCGAGTTTGACTCAAAATCACACAGTTAAATCCTGATATTCACATCACAATTCAAATATTTGACATGGCTAAAAAAAATATTTATATTCTCAATATGCCTTCCCATTCTCAATTCCTGTGCCTACAACCAAACAAAGAATAATTGCAAATAATTAAAATGGAATCATTAGTCTATGAATTATAAATTGATTATAGATTAGACATGATAAATCATAATAATTATTGTTCAATCGATACTGGATGTGAAGAACTTCTAAAATCTTACAACTTTGATTGAGACAGTAGTGTTTTTCCTGGAATGGAATGTGGAGATCGAATATTTTTTTATGTTGAGAAGCCAGTGACTCTCCTGGAATGGGGAGATGGAGGATTCTAGTTTGACAGAACAGTGAGTTTCCTGTAGTCACAAATCTCCATTTTTGAATAGTGTAAGATTATCGAAATACCTGTCTACTTACTTTGATGTAAATTTGTAGTTTATACACCAATACGTATGCTGTGCGATTTCCCCTAGTGTACATTTACTGATTTGGAGTAGGTGATGAGAATCGAACATTTGACCAAGAGCTAAACACAATGTTCCTGATTTATATACCTACCCACGAGTGTTAGGGCGTTCATGTCTTTTCTCCTCACCATATTCGCTCAGCAAATTCGGCCGCTATGTAGCTTTGTGGGCTACGACGGTTCCGACTTCTCAATCAAAACATCCAATGTGTTATAAAGTAATAATAATAATCTTTTTTGTTTTGAACGATATATGTCATGAATGAACTGAAACCCTTGGTTTTATTAACCTACTCCCTATGAAGTATGAAGATTGCCTTGTAGAGATTTTTTAATACTAAATTACTTTTTCATAGGTATGGCTTTCTAAGTTGTATACATGCCTATTGAAGCGGGCTAGTTGGTACTATAAGAGGATGCAGCTCATGAACAGATCTCGCTTTGATTAAATTTAATAATTAACCTCATAAACTCACCTTTCAATTCAGTTTTTAAGGTGTAAAAATCATTAAGACTGACGTTTCTGGATTTCATTTTGTGTAATTCCTAATGATGGCAGACAGAGTGTATTCAGTAAGATTCTGCAAAAGACACAATGGAATCCAAAAACAACAGTAAGAAACAAATATCAATTGAAAAAACTTAAAATCCTTCAATTTTCTATTCTAAATTAGTAGTACTAGATTATGACAGAAAACGTAACCACCACTGTAGGAGGATCGAGCTTGAGCCCACTTCATTTGTGGACAGTGCATTCTGTGAGCGTAAGTTTTGAAATCCTGCAAAATGTCCTGCAATTAAAATTTTTGCCCACCTGCAAATACTGTACTTGTGTTCAGGTTAAAATATATTCAAAGCATTTGTCGCTTTCATTAGTGAATTAATTTACCAACTTGTTGGGGTTTGATAGTTTTCCTGGGGATAAGGGAATCTGGGATAGAGTTAAATTTAGTTACTAGCCTCAGAGCCCGAGTAAGAGGTCATGTCAAATGATGCAGACGTAAGATTTGAACACTAGACGTACTGGAGATGGAGATGGCTTCACCTGCTCCTTAGAGTCTCATGTGATTCGACCCCTAGACCGAAGGGTAATACATTTTGTTTGCTAATGGATTGTTACTTTGAAATTGTTGAATTTTACTCGATCATGCAACGTGGGCAAATATCATGCGAGGTAATTGACGTACATGGCTTTTTTATTTGTTCATGATTCTTTTACAATATAATTCTTTTGATTTTGGATTGGTGGCCAAGAATGCGTAGTTGCATTAAATTAATTTTAGCTTCGCACGGACGTGGCGAATGTGATGCATTATATATAATAAATCATTTCAATGGGTTTCTATTCTATTTTTAAACACACTCGTTTAGAACATATTTTCAAGTTTATTACTTCGAGAGGGAGGGAATAACCTCCTTTACACATTACACTAGTTGAATACAGCTAAAATGAAATAAATAGTATCAATTCGTAAAAACAATTAAGACATCTTAAATTGATTTGATGGAAAAATCAAGTGCAATGAGATGAATGTATGTAGAATTTATGAGTGATAGATAGTTTTGTTTAATTTTTTAAATATTGGAGATGTCTTGTGCGATTGTAGATTTAATAAGATGTAATGTCTGCGTTTTGGAGGAGTTAATTATTTATAAAGTTATCAATTAAAAAAATATATTACAAGGTAACTTTATAAAGTGATATATTTTATAAAGTCATTAAATAAAATAATGTTCTAGAGGTTGTTAGAAGAAGCGGAGAAAAAAATTAAAAGGGAGGCCGACCTATCGAGGAAAAAAAGAATAAATAAGCATTGAGGGCTCATTGCCTATCATCGAGATTTATTATTGATATTTGCTGATGTGCATTGTGGAGCCTACAATTTCTGCAAGTAGTCACAATTGGCCATTGAGAACGAAAACTCTCAATTGGTACGCAATTTTGAGGGTGTGAAAGATCACTTGAATTATTGCAGCTGTGGGAAGGATATTTCAGTCTTTTCAATTGTGCTTAATTACTGGTTTGGAGTTTCAATTGGAGTTGCACTTTCATCATATCATCTTTAGCATTCAGTCTCTAGCATTTGATCAATCCAGGTTCTTCATTTCAGTTTGTAGTTGTAACAAGTTCTCAGTTGAATTCAGCCAGTTAGGGTTTGACTGTAATGTGTCATGTTGTAATGTTTCGGTGCTGAAAATTGCATATCATATGTAAAAATACTTGGTTATCATTGAATGAATACATTGGCACTTTTTTACATTAGTTATTTAAGTAGAACAATTTTTTTTATTCAACAATATACTTTCAACAGAGTATTAAATTTAGGGTTTTTTTTAGTGGCCTGTTGGTAAGGGTCATTACAGTGGTATCAGAGTGGTTTCCTACCAACCTGATAAGGTTTATGCAGCCAATTTAGTTTACAAAAGTAAAAAAATAAAAGGGCTTTATTTACACAGGGAACCAACTTAATTGAGAATATGGCTGAGAGGGATTCTCAAAGCCCACCCTGAATTATGTGAGATGATGAAAATTTATAGCATTAGGAGAGGCTTCTACAGTCAATAGAGGCAAGTACATAGGCAATGATGGTTATGACGCAACATTTGATTGGGGAAAATAGGAGAAATAATCATAATAATGACCACCTGGATGACAGGAGCATAGTAGGATCACAACATAGGACACGGTTTGGAACAATTGACAGACCCAAACGTCCTACATTCAGGGAAGAAACTCCAACATGCACACCTGATGCTATGATAACATATATTGTAGATGAACTCCGACAAGCGAGGAATGAGTGGGATTCACTACCAACATATGTACAGAATGGATGGACATTTGATAGGTACCTGAACTACAAAGCTGCTAGGCAGAAGCAGGCAGATAAACATAGTGAGTTGCAATAGGTCACCAACAAGTTGGTATTACCCACATTTGATGGCAATGGAAAAATGACTACTTGTGCTTGGATTCATAAGGTGGATACTTTCCTATCTCTAAAGACTATGACAGAATTTGAAGCACTCAAGTATGCCACTTTACACTTAGATGGGGCAGCACATGATTGGTGGACACATGGCATGATCACATTGCAACACAATCAGATAACCACTTATCAGAATTTCATGGATAGATTGATAGAAAGGTTTGATTAAAAAAATCTTGAAGTTTATTTCCGGGAGTTAGCCCAATTGAGACAGTCATGAGGCTTAGAACAATTTATCAATGACTTCCAGAAGCTTGCAGTGATGGTGCTTGACATTTCAGAATGGAAGCTAGTCATTTTATTCATAGAGGGATTAACTAAACCACTCAAGGGGTCGGTAAAGGCCTTTGATCCTCCCACATTACAGAAGCCATGAAGAAAGCCCACAATATGGAACTTGCAGCTCTAGCAAACCGGTTTAGTTCGAAGAGTTCTTCATCATTTAGAGATAACAAAGGGGAATTCAACAAGGGTAAAGAGAAGGTTAGTGACTCAAAAGGCAAGTCAGTTGCACCTTTGGATAAGGAAACGCTTAATGACCTGCGTAGGAAGAAGCTATGCTTCTTTTGCAAAGGTTCCTATAAGTTTGGTCATGATTGTCCTATGAAGCCTAAGGGGAAGGCTAACCGGGTGATGTGGGCTTATTACGAGGGTTCGGATTCAGACAGCTCAGAGCACCATGATGAGGATCTTGATGAGGTAGAGGGTGAACATGAGGTAGATAGTGCTGAGGAAAAAGAGGCTCTAGAGCTACATTTACAGGAGGCACGTCTGTCTAGTATTCAAAGAGAGGGATCTTTCAGACTCTGGGGAGTCTTGGCAGGACAGAAGGCTATTACTCTATTGGATACAGGTGCCACACATAATTTCATTGATGCACGATTTGTGGAGAGGCGTAGACTCATTACTGAGGAGTTTGAAGGATTGAGAATCAAGGTAGCTGATGGATATACTCTTCGCTATGACAAGATGGTGCGAGATCTACCTTTGCGCCTGAAAAATTATGAGTTCAAGGTGGACTATCATGAGGTCAACATGGGTGACATGGACATAGTACTTGGGATGCAATGGCTACATTCTTTGAAGGAGGTTACTCTAAGACTGGAGGATATGGACATATGATTCAAGGTGGATGGCAGGACTCATGTGCTGAAGGCTATCTGTAATGGTGATGTTAGGACTATCTCATTTAGGCAGTTGGAGAGATTAACCAGGCATAATAATATAGAGTGGGCAACAATATGTGCCGTGATGCCTACCTAGGAGGAGCACCATAAGACTGAATATCATCTAGATATTCAAAAATTGAGAATCAAGTATGAGAAGGTATTTAGTGAGATTCCACTAGGCAGACCACCAGATAGAGGCATTGAGCACATTATCGAGCTGGAGGAAGGTGCTAAGCCTATCATGATCACACCATACCAGCACCCAAAGTGACTCAAAGATGATATCGAGAGGACCATCAAGGAGTTGCTAGCAATGGGACACATCGGACCAAGTAAGTCACCTTTTGCGTCTTCTATTATTTTGGTAAAAAAGAAGGATGGTACTCTACGAATGTGTATTGATTACAAGGTGTTGAATAAGAGAACTATAAAGAACATGTATCCCATCCCACACATCGATGAGTTGATGGATGAATTGCATGGGGCTTGTTATTTCACAAAAAATGATTTGAGATCAGGCTATCACCATATTAGAGTTCAAGAGTAGGATATTGAGAAAACTACTTTTAGATGTCATTGTGGGCACTTCGAGTTTGTAGTCATGCCTTTTGGTTTGACTAATGCTCCTGCCACTTTTTAGTCCACTATGAATAAGGTCTTCCACCATGAGTTGAGGAAATTTGTGCTGGTGTTCTTTGATGAAATTTTGATCTATAGCAGGACATGGTAGGAACATTTAGAGCACTTGGAGACAGTATTGAGCATTTTACAGAGGGATTCCTTGTATGCCAAGGAGTCCAAATCTGATTTGGGGATGACAAAACTATTGTATCTTGGACACATCATTAGTGTAGAAGGAGTGTGAATGGATCTTGAAAAGATTTGTGCTATTGTTGATTGGCCACCACCAGAGAACCTTACACAGTTAAGGGGGTTTCTTGGTCTATGTGGATTCTATCGCAAGTTTGTCAGTGGCTACTCACAATATGTAGCACCCATGACATATTTATTGAAGAAAGGGGCATTCGTGTGGACTCGAGAGGCACAAGACTATTTTATGCAGTTCAAGGAAATAATGACCACATGCCCAGTATTAGCATTGCCTGATTTCATGAAGCCATTTGAGCTTCAATGTGATGCTTCTGGAGAGGGAATTGGTGATGTACTCATGCAGGAAAAGCATCCTATAGCTTATGAGAGTAGGAAACTCAGAGGGCCTAAGAGATCATTTAGTATATATGATAAGGAGATGTTGGCCATCATGCATGCCTTGGCCAAATTTAGACAATATCTTGTGGGCAGCAAATTTTGTATTAAAACTGATCATAATACTTTGAGGCACTTTTTGAGATAGTGAGACCTGAATGATCATCAACAGAAGTGGGTGAGTAAGTTACAGGCCTATGATTTTGATATCACATATTTTAAGGGGACACTGAATATTGTTGCAGATGCTTTATCTCGTAGGCCACACCTCACTTCTATGATTCAGATATCAGAGGACTGGCAACACTTGATTGTAGCAGAATATGCTAGAGACACATGGGCCTCTAATATAGTGGAGGGAACAACGATCGACACTAGGTACACCCTCATAGATGATTTGATCATTCACAAGAACAAGATTTACTTAGTCCTAGGATCAAAAGTGAAGCAATTGATTTTGAGAGCATTCCATAATTCACCTACAGCAAGCCATCCTGGGTATTTCAAGACTTATAGGTTAGTACGAGAGTGGTTCACTTGGAAGGGACTTAAGGCTAATGTTTTACAGTATGTGCGTGAATTTCATGTTTTCCAGCAGAACAAAAAAGAGCACACTTATCCAATAGGACTCCTATAACCACTTCCTATTCCTGACAAGAAGTGGGAGTGCATCTCTATGGATTTTATCACAGGCTTGCCCAGGGCCCAAGGGCACGATTGTATCTATGTGGTGGTGGATAGGCTAACAAAATATGCTCACTTCTTCCCTATCGCTACTACATACTCAGCAACTCAGGTGGCAGAGGTCTTCCTCAGGGAGGTTTTCAGATTACATGGTTTGCCTCTGAGCATTGTGAGTGACAGGGCAACCGCTTCATGAGTCACTTTTGACAGGAGGTATTTTGGTTGTGTGGCACTGAGCTTACACCTAGCACCAGTTATCACCCATAGACTGATGGTCAAACGAAGATTGTAAACAAATGAGTGTAAGGGTATTTGAGGAATTATATGGCAGATCAACAACGAGCTTGGGTCAAATGGATATATCTTTGTGAATATTGTTACAATACTACATACCATATGATTATACAAATGACACCCTTCATGGCACTTTATAGTTATGAGGTACCTAGTTTCTTAGATTTGTTGTTGGGAGACAGTCAAGTACCCTGTGCAGGTAAACTATTATAGGAAAGTAAGGATATAGTTGCTACTCTCCGAGACAACATTGCTAGAGCTCAAAACTAGCAAAAGCAGTATGCAGAGAAGAAGAGGACTAAGCGTAGTTTTGAGGTAAATGATATGGTTTACCTCATGTTGTAGCCATATAAGTAGTCCACTTTCAAGAAGAGTGGTGCAAAGAAACTCAAGCCACGCTATTATGGACCATTTAGGATCATCGGGGGAGTTGGTGAGGTGGCTTATGAGTTGGAGCTTTCCGCAGATAGTAGAGTGCACAATGTGTTTCATGTATCACACCTCAAAAAGGCATTGTGTCAGAATGTGATGCCTTCTGTAGTATTACCTCCCTTGGATGATGAGGGGAAATTGATCTTTGTGCCAGAATCCATTCTGGATAGTAGAGAGAAGTAGCTTCACATGAGAGTAATTAGAGAGTATCTGGTTAAGTGGAAAGATTTACCTATTGAAGATGCTACTTGGGAGGGAGAAGTGATTTTGTAGCATCCATCATTAAGATTGCTTGAGGCCAAGCAATTTTAGGAGGGGCAAAACTGTAATGTCCACATTTTGGAGGAGTTAATTATTTATAAAGTTATCAATTAAAAAAAATATTACAAGGTAACTTTATAAAGTGATATATTTTATAAAGTCATTAAATAAAATAATGTTTTAGAGGTTGCTGGAAGAAGTGGAGAAAAAAATTAAAAGGGAGGCTAACCTATCGAGGAAAAAAAAGAAGGCATTGAGGGCTCATTGCCTATCATCAAGATTTATTATTGATATTTGCTGATGTGTGTTGTGGAGCCTACAGTTTCTGCAAGTAGTCACAATTGGCCATTTAGAACAAAAACTCTCAATTGGTACACAATTTTGAGGGTGTGAAAGATCACCTGAATTATTGCAGCTATGGGAAGGATATTTCAGTCTTTTCACTTGTGCTTAATTGCTGATTTGGAGTTTCAATTGGAGTTGCACTTTCATCATATCATCTTCAGCATTTAGTCTCTAGCATTTGATCAATCCAGGTTCTTCATTTCAATTTGTAGTTGTAACAAGTTCTTAGTTGAATTCAGCCAGTTAGGGTTTGATTGTAATGTGCCATGTTGTAATGTTTGGGTGCTAAAAATTGCATATCATATGTAAAAACACTTGGCTATCATTGAATGAACACATTGGCACTTTTTTACATTAATTATTTAAGTAGAATAATTTCTTTTATTCAGCACTATACTTTCAACAGAGTATTAAATTTAGGGTTTTTTTTAGTGGCCTGTTGGTAAGGGTCATTACATTAGAGGTGGTGGATTTGAACTTTGTGCAATTGTAGATTTAATAAAAGGTGGTGGATATGAAATTTGTTACATTGATGTAATATTTGTAAGATTCTTTTATCACATTTTTAGTTCAGTCTGATATTTGTTATTTGTTTTAGCTTACAAGTTAAGTTTAGAAATTCCTTTAGGTAGTTTTTTGGGCATCTCTTGAATCTTTTTTTATCAAACTTGTAAAATACTTAATAAATTTTGAAAAAGATAAAGCATAACAAAGAACTTACAAAAAATATAGTTTGGTGTAAAACATGAATGCTATATAAGGATCTTGTAAAATCCCAATAATTATGGGATATCATTATGAGAAGATCATGAAAATGTGTAATCAATGTAACATTTATTAACATGTGAGATGTAAAATTTGATAGCCTAAACATTAGAAAGTAGGATTGACATAAAAGCACAAGAGCAACCTTGACAATGGTGGAGTGTATTATAATCTTCACAACAAAAAACATATTTTAGGGAAACATGTAATCAAGAATGTTGAAATATAATTATTAGAATCACATGGACAGTTATGGATGTGTATCATCATCATGCCAATAAATATATCCATTTTTGGATGAAGGAATCAACTTTTTGATCCATAATATATCTATCCATGTACATATTAATGTTATGTGGAGCCTAATCAGACTCATAGGTTAATTTTTCCCCACTTTGTTTTATGTTGTTTCCCCCTAGGTTTTTTCTATAGGGGTTTATGTGCAACACCCCCATGATGGGCTTAAGGGGTGTTGCCCCTTGTTGGATCAAGTGAAAGTGCCCCTTGCATGGCCCTGGGGTAGAGCCCTAGGTGCGCCCATTGTTATGATACATGGTAGGGTCAAGAGGCAACACCCTGCGAGGCTAAAAATAACTATATGATAATAAAAGGCATTGCACTTTATTTTCCTATTGGGTGACATATTCTAGCCCCAATTTTGTAAGTGACATAAGTGTTGTATAAAATGGATTAGGATTAGGGGTTTTTATGTAGGATGATTTAGTAGCTTCTTGCAACAATATTGAGTTGTAAGTGATTGCAGACTGTAATTAGGTTGAAATGATAAGATAATAGAATTGGACTTGTTTGGTGGACATAGCCCAGGGATTAGGTGAAGAGCATTAAATCTTTGCATCTTCTATTTGCATATGTATGCTTTATTCCTTTGTTTTATTGGTTATATTTGCATATTATTGTTATTTTTGTCTCTTTAATACTAACACATATATGTCATTTTACTAACTTGACATATTGTATTGAGAATGTCTAGAGAAATTATCTATATAAATATGCAAAATTTGATTATGTGAAACAATAATTCCATCCTTCATTGATATCATTGTAAAAATATTTTTTTACACTGTGAGCAGAAATCTAAATTTTGAGTATATTTTGCAAGACAATAATCAAGAAAGGAAGTTCTACTGTGGCTTTAACTTCTACATCTAGAGAAAACACTTTGGCATTATTGCTAATTACCTAGGTTATTTTTAAGAATGTCGCAAGCTGTTAGAAATGACAACTTATACGTGAATGATATTTATCCAAAGCTTGGTAGAGTTGAACATGAAATGGGTTCCTAGTATCATTTGTTAGAAGCTAGGGTTGTTGTTGCACCAAAAGATCAATATGTTAATGCTTGATAGAACCATTAGATTTGTAGAAGGTGTAGGAGGCAGTTAAGCCATGGCATGAACCCCATGAGAGATTTTGGATCACTACCAACTTTAACTCGTTGCAACATCACTTGATCGACTTGCATAGGGTTAAACTTGTGACCAATCTTTGATACCGCTTGTTACAAGATAGGGTTGTTGTTGCACCAAAATATCAACTTGCTAATGCCTAACTCAACCACTAGACTTATAAAAGACTCAAGAGATAGTTAAGCCATGTCATAAACCCTGTAAGAAATGTTGGCCCACTACCAACATCATTATCATGTCAGCATCAACAAAGATGTTAAATATAATCTTGAAAACCAAAAAGAAAATCACCATCTTGTTTGATGCCACTCAAATTTTTTGTCTCCAAGTTATAAAAAATATAAAGGAAAAGGGAGAGGAATTCAAATTGATATTTAGGACTTTGTTTCAAAGGATGTCAAAATTAATAATGAGAGTTTGAAAACCTACATTCTTTGTGACTAACTAGTATTTTACAAAATATACAAACTTGAAGCTTTATTTTTATGCACTGTAACTAATTCCTATAATCAATAATCTTGTCACCTTTGCATCTTGACAAATGTAGCACTTATTTTCTTCTTGCCCTCCTTGTGAATGGTGTTGTTATTTTTTTTGTTTGATCTTGGAGGTACTTATTATTGTTTCACCAATTATAGTTTATATGCTTTCCCATATTTTGTTGATGTAGATTCCAAAAAAATTAGTAGAAAGTGGAAACCCTATCAACAACTATAAGACTTTAAACATTGTTTATTTCACCAATAATTGATTGAATTGTGGCAATAATATATACATAAAATGATATCAATTAATAATAATTGCTTGACTTGTGCAAATAATAGATACATAGAAGGAAATTACTAAAGAAGTCACCAAAGGAAGAAGAGATAAAGCCTTAATCTTGTCTAGGAGAAAATATTGTGGAACTTTTTTATACACCTTACAAAAATCCATTAAATAGTTCAACTAACTACAAGGGTATTTTCTAATCTCATTGTTAATGGTTGTTGAACTTAAAATGTGATTCATGGTATTATCATTCCATGTGAATACCACTATCAAAATTATATTACTTTTTTTCTCCACCTAGTTAGGGATATTGACTTGCGAAGTAATGATAAAGATCCGAAGTGTTGAAAACCATAATGGTGTAGTGACCTTGTTTGGGTCATCTTGGTCTTTTGAAATGCGAAAATTGATTGTGTTGACTTGATTTTTGATGACATGGTCATATGTATATTTGAGAATAGAAAATTGGGGTGATGCTTTTAAATACAAATCGTAATAGGTAATTTGAAACTTTTTACATAATGGTCAGTGAAAAATAATCACGTTTAAATTTAAGATTCAAAATGAAAAATGTTTAAAAGTTAGTATAAAATAAAAGGGATGAGGTTGTAGTTGTAGTTGTAGGACTGTAGATATGAGGTCATCTATAATGGATAATACTATAGAGATTAGATTAAAAATATGCTAAACTAAGTAATATGGCCTCGAGCAATGCTGATTTCAAGTTTGAGATTAGCAACAACTATATCATAAATAACTAATTAAAAAATTAATTTGAGTTTTATGACCTAAAATGGTTAGAGATTTGTAATTATTATAAAAAATTATAAATTATATTGATAGTCATCATGTCAAATTGTCATATTACTATCAAGATTACACAATATGAGAATTATATAATTAAAACTTGATAGTAAATCATCATTGAATACATTATATGTATATACATTAAAAATATCTAACAGAAAAATTAATATAACAGAGTGTGTAAATAAAGTTTTGATGTGACCCTCTTAAGGGAAGATGTAAAACAATTTTGCAAGAGTGACATAAGTAAAGAAAATCAGTTTTGTTGTGTAAAACTATTGTTTCATTCTACTATTTTTCTCTTTTTTTTTTATATAATATAGAATTTATACCTAATCAAAAAATAAGATAATAATAATCTGGTTAATTACAAGACAATAATGGCAAAATTTGAGATGGGGTACCTAAATCATCTTCAAAAATATTAGATCAATTATTGTCTATGATGATAGACGCTCAAGATAGATTAAATACTCTTGGGAAAAAAATCAAGACCGTTGAAGTTGATGAAAGATCAACCCCATAGCTCCCAAGAATCACTTGCATGCAAACACTTGTCACAAAAAGCGAGAAACAAAAGTTATGGAGGCTGAAATTCTTATATCCATAGATGAGACATTCTTGAAGTGCAAAAAAGACATTTCTATTACATTGAATAAATAAATGCTACAAAGAGATCAATCCTAATAAAGGAGATCAAAACCCTAAAAGGTAAAACCTAGGTTGCATGATAATAATTAATACAATAATTAATAATTAATAAAATAATTTATAATTATATGCCCAAAGTTTAGCTTAAGTAAACTAGAGATAAAAAGTGACTTAATAATTAAATCAATATGATTTAATTAATAAGAAAATACTTTATTACTCTAACACACACCCTCCCCCCCCTTTAAGATAAACTTATGGAGTAGCTAAAAACCTAGAAACTACCATTGAAAGTAAATTTGGGTCTCGACAACAAAGCCTAATGAGGTACCCAAGCACAACCAAATCTTTGAAAAGAGGAGAAATAGAGAAAACCACATGGAAAAAACCCTACTCCAAAAAGAGATGGAAAAAATGTCTTAGAAGATAGGAACAAAAGTATAAACATGAAGAACACCACTGAAGCATGAAGGTAGAAACACTGCTTAATTGTTGATTTGAAGAACCTCCACTATATAGAACATGACTAGATAGAGAAGACTAAGTTTGAAGAGATGATCAATCGAAGATGGAATATATCTTCATGGTCTCCAAAAACAGGAATAAAAGAATGTCTATATGGTAAATGATCCATCTCACCAATATGCATAGGTATCCAACCACTGCAATCGCCTAGTACATAGGATCAAATATTCAATACATAGCTCACTCCATTGAACCAAGAAAGAAATAGAACCAATGTTACCCCCTATAATGCTAAGAGGTAAGAAATGAACATTGAAACTAAATGGAATATCTCCTATAAAAAAAGAACTAGGAACATCGAGAGTGCAAAATAAGTAAAAACACCTATAATGGCACATGTCATTGACACATCATGAGGATAATGCCGTGGAAAAAACACTCACTTGAAAAAGGAAGGTGACAAATATGGCCAACATGAAACCCCCCAAGACACTTTATAATGATCCTGAAATGCAATAGAGTGATACTTTATCTTAGTGCATTTGCAAAAATACTACAAAAGGATGTCAATAAAGATCGAAAGAGAAATAAGGTTAATACAAGAGATAGTACAACCCACAAAAAATCATTTGAAGCAACAAAATTGATCCTCAGACCTGAAACAACCAAGATATCTACTAGAATGCAAAAAAAAAAATTTCATGGAATGTGCCTAGAACATAATCTGAAAAATAGAATGTCTTAAGATATCTCCTAGAGTGCAAAATAGAATCTCTAAATTTGACTGCATAAAATGGCAACCAAACGCCATCAAAAGTGGAGATAAAATGTGCCATCACAATGGGCTCAGAATTAGCTTTTTGACGATATCTTGTTTGCAAAAAAATGTAGTCTGGATGAGCAAGTTATGGCCAAAAAACTATAGGTAGGCCAAAAAAGAGCCAAAAGGACAAAATAAAAAATCACTACCTTCGAACTTGTGCCCAAATGTCTTGAGAAGCATGCCAACTAGCACCAAACTCACCTTAAGAATTGGGTCAATTCATACCAGAAAATGTCTCAAGAAGCATGCAAATTTTGTACCAAAACATTACATTGGAAAGCATGTCAATTTTGTACCAAAAATAGTCTCAATTTTTGTGCACAAAAACTTACTTTTGTTCTAGAAAACCTCATTTTCCATGCAAGAAATCTTGATTTTCGACCCAAAAAATCATAATTACCATGTCAAAAAATATCAATTTTTGAGTATAAATAAATAAAAGCATTTCCTCGAGAAATGTGCCCAATTTGAGCAATTTTTTTCCCTCATATTCTAACTGTGTTCAAATTGGACAAATTTTATATGAAAATAGGGGTTTTTGGGTGCTTTGAGCTCAATTGTGAGGTGCATTAGGCTCAAAGTGCACAGAAAAAATATAAACCCTCCTCCCGCTCCCTCCCCTCCCTCCCCACCCCCCCCCAAAAAAAAAATCCAATACAAAAAAACTATGAAAAATGAAACCCTCTGAAAGAAAAAATATATATCTGAAAGCCAAGCCAAACCTATGATAAATAGAATAGGGCCATGAATATTTGGAGTTTTGATACCATATTGAAGTTGATGAAAGATCAACCCCACAACTCCCAAGAATCACTTGCATGCAAACATCTGTCACAGAAAGAGAGAAACAAAAGCTATGGAGGCTAGAATTCCTAGATCTACAGATGAGACATTCTTGATGTGCAAAAAAGAAAATGCCATTATATTGAATGAATAAATGTTACAAAGAGACAATCCTTATAAAGGAGATCAAAACCCTAAAAGATAAAACCTAGGTTGCGTGATAATAATTAATAAAAGAAATATTTATTATATGTATAAAATTTAGCTTAAGTAAACTAGAGATAATAAGTGACTTATTCATTAAATAAATATGATTTAATTAATAAAAAAATACTTTATTACGCTAAAAAAAACTCTTAAAGGGTTAGGGAATGAAGGTTTGGATTTCATACTCCAAAGTAAAATAGAACATTCACACCACACAAACTCCCTTAGAAAGGAACAATACAAACATGAGGTTCATAGTACAAAAGTTAACCTTGGATTTGGATTGATGATAAATGATATGATTAAGGTCAAACCACAACAATTTGGTGGTTGTGCTTTAGAAGATGTGGTAGAAGCATGGTTAATGGGCATGGAGAAACATTTATGATCCAAGACTACACAGAGCTTTAGAAGGTAGTATGGGGCTTGTACTAACTTATGGGAGAAGAATTCAATTGGTAGGAAAGTAAGAAGGTATAAATGAGGCTAACTAGGACAATTTTCACATGCACAAGGTTTGTCCAACTATATCATTAGTAATGGATACCATCGTTGTTTTATGATAAAAACTAGCCAAATTCAAGGACCTCAAGTAAGGATTATACATCATAGTATCTTGGTTGTTGTGTGTGTTTTGTATGTTGTATAGATGGGATTATCCATTATAGTAGCAATTACGCAAGGTATCCAACTAAGGTTATAGAGATCCATCCAAAATATAGGTGTTGGTTTTCTGGGAATGCTTGGCGAAACCTATTATGTATTTGTAGTGGTCTAATGAAGCTTATTTTATCAATGAGGATGTATCTCATGTTGTTTAATTCCTCTTGAAATGTTGTTAATGTCTAACCTTGTAATGATTTCATTTCTTTGATTGGATTTTGTATTATCGAATGAATAGTTGCAACTTGAATGTTAAATGCAACAACTCCTATTTGGGCAAGTGTAAGTAGTTGTGTTATATGTGGTGGACCTCTATCATCAAGAGCACATCTTTTGCATTCAAAAAAGTATGATTTTCCTGTGCATGTTTTTCTCTAGATGATCATGTGCAACAATGAGTGGAGAGTGCTTTTGTTTCGGTGTACAATCATTTCCAATAAAATATTTTGTCATACTGATAATTTAATGTTTGGAGTAGTTATTATGAGGTAATATGTTTTCAACCCAAATTGGCTTCTTTTTTCGATGTCTTTAAACTTGGTTATTGTTTTATGGAGATGTTGGGCTACTACATTTTGGTCCCACCTTTTGTTTTTGTCAAATTCACATCTTTTGAGCATGTCAAGTTTATTTATATTGACATTGTTTATTGGTCCCATTTGTGATAACAGTTTCTATTCATTCATTTCTTGTGTACTTTCTTTATTTTTGATAGAGGTTTTTCCTCACTTTTTGATGATGTATTTTTTTGTGTTATATGTTCAACATGTCAAATGTGGTACTTTGTAGCATTTATCTATTGCCAATTTACTTTTAGTATATCCTTTGTGAGGCTTATGTTTTGCTCAATGCATCAAAAATGCTTGTAGACGAGAAACTTTGTACACTAGAATAATTCAAAATATTATAAGTCTTCCTCTTCTATGCTAGTGAATTTGGGATACACAGTACTATAGCCTACATTTGTTGTCATTTCCATTGGTTCTACTTACACTTTATAGAGTAGGAATATGATATGGTTGATTCGAGTAATGTTATTATGTCTAGTTTAGGTGATCATATTATGTAGGTATGTATGTAGGTGTCTTCTATGTTAGTTTGAGAGGTTAACCTTGTAATTCATTGGAGTACCTTATGCCCTATGTTTAGCAATGTGAAAGGACAACTTTAATCTACATTAGGAAGTTTTTGTAGTAGGTGGCATGTTTCTTTTGCCCCTATGTCACACTATAATCATCTATGTCATGAATTTATTATTTGTTGTAATTGTTGGATTATTTCCTTGTTGGCATGTACATATTCTTTTCAACATGTTATTGCATGTCTTTGATTTCCTCTCTTCCATTTTTGCATATTTAGTTATGTACTTAAGGACATGCATTCATGATATGAGAGGTTGGAAATTGATGTTTTCTCTCCAAATATATACCATAGAGCAATGATGAATATTAATCATTTCATCATTCCTTGCAGGATCATCCTTCTTATTTCCCTTCTCACCATATTACAGTGAAGATACATGTTTCTCTTTCTATGGGTCCTTGTAATGAAATTCAACTTTTATCCTTTTTTTGATAGGCACACTCCTTCTCTAAATAATAATTTGGTTAATACAAGACAATAATGGGAGAATTGGTGCTAGAGAGAGAGAGAGAGAGAGAGAGAGAGAGAGAGAGAGAGAGAGAGAGAGAGAGAGAGAGAGAGAGAGAGAGAGAGAGAGAGAATATGTCTACTCTCACACATAGAGCCTAAGGATATAAACGAGGGTTCGAAAGATCAAGAGTAGAGAAACGCCATGGAGGAAGAAATTGATCAGATACTGAAAAATGATACATGGACCTTGGTGACCCAACTAGATGACAAGAATGTCATTGGTACAAAATGGGTGTTAAGAAACAAAATGATCAAAGATGAAGAAGTGGTCAGAAACAAGCCCAAACTTATCTACAAGGGCTATGCACAAGAGGAAGGCATAGACTATGGAGAAGCCTTTGCACCAGTGGCCAAACTGGAAGGAGTTGGGATACTCCTACCATTTACAATACAAAATAACTTCAAGGTATATTAGATGGATTTTAAGTCTACATTCTTGAATGGAGTTCTAGAGGAGGAAGTCTACATTGAGAAACCTAAGGGATTTGAAAATGAAAAAGGTAGGAACCGAGTATGTAGACTAAGAAAATCCATGTATGGAATGAAGTAGACACAAAGAGAATGGTATGAGAGGCTACACTCATACTAAATAAAAATTGCATTCATAAGAACCAATGCTAACTACAATTTATACATGAAGCAAAAAATAGAAAAAAGTTTGTTGATTGTAGAGATCTTCATGGATGATATCATCTTTGGAGGAGACAATCACATAAGTGTTGATTTTAAAAAAGACATAAAGGAGTTTTAAATGTCCATGATTGGATAAATCAAGTTCTTCATTGAACTTCAAGTGTCCAAGTTATAAGGAGGAATATTCAAAGGGAAGACTAAGTGTGTGAAATAAATATTGAAGACATTCGGTATGGAGGAAGCAAGTCTGATAGGTACTCCAATGACAAATTATTGCAAGCTATCAAAAGAGGATGAAAGCCCTTAAGTGAATGAGACACTTTATAAATCCATGATTGGTAAATTGTAATATGTGGTGCACAATAGACGAGACATAGAAAAAGTGGTTGGGCTAGTTGCTAGATTTTCAGCCAACCTAAAGGAATCATACATTGTGGTTGTGAAGAGAGTCTTAAGGTATATAAAAGGGTACTAAAGAATATGGTCTATGGTATCCTTGCAAAGGTAATTTTGAGCAAAGTGTCTTCATAGATGATGATTGAGTAGGAAACATAGATGATAGGAAGAGCACAACTGGAGGCACATTCTTTCTTGGAGGAAGACTGGTTGTTTGAACTAGCAAGAAGCATGATTGCATATTGTAGTCAATAGCTAAAGTAGAATATATTCCTAAAATAATGAATTGTACTCATGTTGTTTAGATCAAACAACCACTTAAAGGAATTCAACAGAAAATGGAGGTACTAGTAGTTATTAACTGTGATAACACTAATGCAATCAATATATCCAAAAATATGATTATGCACTTAAAGACATAGCATATATATCCATCAAATACAATTTTTTGAGGGAACAAGTGCAAGAAAAAGAGGCCAGGTTGGCGTGTGCCAACATGTTGACACACTTCTATGAATCGTTATATCTAAGATTTCTCAAGAATGAGGTCTCAAATGGTGACTCATTGCTCTCTATTCATGGAGTGCAAGGGTTTATAATGGAGGCCCTTAGTTTAGACCTAGTTTGTGCCCATGCAAGTACACCACAAAATGAGAGATTCAAAGAGGAAAATAAAGAGTGCTAGTCTCCATGATCGTTAAATATGCATGAAAATAAAAATAAAAGCTATTCTATATGATAACAATGCATGCAAGCAAACTAATCTATGAAAGGAAATACAAATGCAATATTATTCTATGAAAGGAAATATAAATCTAATCTAACATGCACGTGCAAGAGTAATCTAAATGGATTTCTATGGATACATGAGAGAAGAAGATAAGAAAAGAGAACTTGCAATGTCTAAGTTCAAGTGCTCAAGTTCTCCTCCAAAATCGCTCTCCAAACTTGCAACATAACAATAAAATCTTGATTTATGAAAAATGAGGAGAGGGCTCCTTATAAAGGAAACTATGGAGATGAAAGTATCCTCAATAGCAATGTGGGATAAATCCCTAAAAATGTAAGTGAGAGGAAAAAGCCCACCACTTAGAGATATGTGCAAAAAAGAAATATTTATTTATTTTTATTTGATTTATTTCCTTTTTTCATCAAAAAGAAAGCTTTAAGTGGGGATTTATTTATTTAATTAAAAGAAGGATTTTATTTTAATTAAATAATATAAGATTATTTAATTAGAAGAGAGATTTTAGTTAAATAAGATAAAATTATTTAATTAAAAGAGAGATTTTAATTAAATACAATAATTTTTTTGAAAAAAAAATTGATCAATAAATGGCTAAAGTCTTTTGATTATATTAATTTAATAAAGTACATCAGAGTTTCTTCATTCAAAAAGGCAATGGTAGGAAAGAACGGAGAAGAAAACCTCGAGTCTTGCCCAGGACCATAGTCCTTTATTATTACATTATTACAAGGGGCATAGCCTAGTTATCAATTCCCAATTAATTTATTTTAAATATAATATAAATGATTAGCTTCTTGCTCTAAATTTGCAAGTTTCAATGATCTCTATTACAACCATTGTTTGCTATTCAGTGGTAGGGTTGAAGATGATAAATTCATCTTGCTCTTTATCTTTTTGCAAAGGGATCTTCCTCTGCAAATTTGGATAAAGTGGTTACACCTTGCTTACCTACTAATTAGTGATGCAACTCAAAAGATAACATTAGAACTGTTAGTTAAAAACATTGAATTTGATATCCATGTTATCCTTTTGCTCAAATTTAAGAAAATGATTTATGTTGTTAGTATTAATTTATATGAATAGTCTTGCTATTGCTTTGACATAATAACCACCTATTATTTAAACTTAAGCTTAAAAGTCTCTAGATAAATCTAATAGCTATGTTAGTTATATTGATTCCCTTTTAAGATGGTTTTAATTAAGAAACATTGCTCTCAAATCTGAGATTATTTGAAGCTATGACTACGTAGTAGTTATCAATAACCTGATTTGAGAATAGGATCCCAGCCTCTATATGTCTGATTATTAATCCTAGTCCAATTAAACATTAAGTATGCATTTGTTCTTTTTACATTTGAGTTAGTGAATCCTATACTTAACAAAATATTCTTAAACTTGATTTTGATACCTAATGACCCCCTTACTAAGAGATTTAATCAGAAGAAAGTTCTCAAAGATGATCGTAGGATAAAACTAATTTAGAATAGTCTCAAACATACCAAAAAATAGGACCTAAATTAACTAGAGACTCCATTAATTATAATAATCAACCAAAACAACTACACCCCTAACAAAAGACATAAACCATTTGAAGAAGGCTAAAAGATGAGAAAATTTTGAGATTTCCACAAACCATAATCACTAGACAAATTGATTGAGAGTATAACATGTAGTTGTAGTAATATTGTCAAATATTTACAAATAGAGCTTCTCTAGATAAAGAGCTCAAGCATCTAAAAGTTGAAACTGAGCTATAAGACTAAACTATACATGTTACAATTTAGAGAAAATCCATATAAACCCAAAACATAATGGTTCATCAAGGACAAAATATAGAAAAATATTGTCCATAAGACAAAAAACTAGAAACTAGCAGAAGCCCTATACACCAAAACCTAAACTGAAAGAAACTAAGAAACTATAGATCAAAACACCACAACACAGAAGTCTAGACCTCTTCCTTTTTAACACACACCATGATGATTTCCACGGCTTCCTTGATATCAGACACTAGATACCTAGGAGGAAATATATAGGTCATCTTCTCTTTACTGGATTCAACATTTTCTAGATTGTCCAATTCAACCTCTGGTTCAATGTTTGTCAAGTAAAGACTTAAATAATTTTGGAGCCATTCCACATTCTACTCCTTTGTAATCCCTCTCCAATGTAGAAGAAAGTTAATGTTAGCCTCCATCTTTTGCCAAGCTTGGTAAAATAAGACATTATCTCAAATTGATAGAATTGGCTGCCTATAAACCTTAGCTAGTCCCAAACTTCCTAGTGAGTGACTCATGTAAACCTCTGGTAATGGAGTCCTCTTATGTTGATTGATGCTTAAAACCTCATGCTCTAACCCCATTAAACATGTAGGATAAAAAATATTGCAGAACAAACTAATGATCTTTGCTTTCCCTATGTTTGCCCTAGCTAAGTAGGCTATAAATGACCCAATAATAGAGCTATTCGTGCATCAAGTGTAGTTATAATTGAATACTTTCTCACCTGAGACACTACTCACTACAAGCTTGGATAAATCATCCATTGGGTTTAGAATCCTATTCCACCTCTTTGGTTTGACATTGCCCCTGAAAGCCACAGTCCTAGTTTCCAAGGCATGATAAATGACTACAATTGAGTCTATTCTATCTATAATACCTAACACTAAGATATGAAAAGAAAGTGACAAATAGGGAAATGAGAGAGTGATGCCTCATTTATAGCAAAATAAAGTTGAAAACTCTAGAAGGGCTCGACATATTTAATGATTGAAAGTTCATATTGTTCTTAGTCCCCCTCAATATTAATGATTTATAATGTTACTTATAATAATTATTCATTAATCTCCTAATATTAGTTCCTCACCAAGAAAAAGTCTATTATTATTTTCTTACAAAGATTGTATTTTAAAATACAGGTCTCTAGATTAGGGATAGTTATACTTCTATTTGAGTCTTCATAGTTAAATTTAATTTTGATATTCTTGATAATTTCAAATAAACCTATGATATATATTAGACTTTTGTAAAATTATGCCTGAATCTTGTTAAAGATTGACAACATGTATTAATACTTAGTATATCTTTAAAATGAAAGCTAGACTATATTAAATAGAGTCTAACTAGAATTTGGGCAAAAAGAAGAAGAAATATGTGTAAATTCTTCTCCCTCTACTCCTTTATTTTCTAACTTATCTTCCTTTATATTACCTTCACGGTAGATATATTGAAATCTAATATCTAAAAATTGATCTATTAAGCTTAATATACTTTCAAGTTGAGAATTTATCACCCAATTTGGTGTCTAACATTTTGTAATAGCATTGATAATAATTTGTGAATATCCTTCAATAATTAATTAATTTATGTTATTTTTAAAACTTGGCTATAATCCTTCTCGAAAGGCTTCTAATTCTGCTATATTGTTTGAAATGATTCCAAAGGTTTTCGCTCTTTTGATGATCCATTGACTAGATTCTGACCTAATTATGCATCCTATTCCTACTTTCCATAGGTTCCCTTTGGATGCTTCGTCAAAGTCTTTGGATGCTCCGTCAAAGTTTAATTTCATCCATCCTTTTGAGGGAGCTTCCCATGAACATTCTTTCCTAGCTTTAAAATCCTTTCTCTTGTATAATAATGGGGGATTAATAAGGTGTATCTAGTTCTTATTCATATTCCCATCCCATTCAGAAAAGGATCCGTCAATTTTTGTCATTTTCTTTAGACAACTATTCATAACTTATGTTATAGATGCTTGACCTTATTTAGAAAAAATTTCATGTAAATTTTAGAGTTATTAAAAATACATTTCTTTCTCTCTTTCCAAATTTCCCACATAAGGATGGCTGGGTTAATATTCCATAGTTTGTCATAAATACTATTTTTGTTCTTACTAGGTCATCCACTGAGGTGATTGGTTAAATCCTTGGGAAGTGGAGAGGTCCAACCAAGTTTTTTTTTAAGTCAATCCCAACCTTCTTGAGAAAAAGGACACTTAAATAAGAGGCACTTAGAAGTCTTTGAGTTTTCCTTACATAGACAACATCTAGATGGTCCTTCAAAACCCAATTTGGTAAAATAGTCTGTCATTAAAATATGATTTTAAAATGATGCCCATAGGAAGATACCAACCTTGGGGAGGTAAGTTGCACCCCAACATAAATCTAAAGGAAGTTTAAGGTTTTTCCATCTATTTAAATTAATAATTATATTGTATCCTAACTTAAATTTGTAAGATCAATCTTTGGATGCACCCTAGATAAGTTTATCTTCCCAATTTTTATGGTTAACCAATCATTCTTTGAGAATATTTTTAAGGTTTAATTTGTTTGTAGGAGATATATCTACATTCTCCAAGGGTTTCCAATCTCATAAGTCTATCCCATCAATCTTTTTAATAATTTTGTAATCTAAGACCTTTCGAGCCCCATAAATTGGTAAGCTCATTAACGACATTTCTAGGGATGTTTGAATTGATGAGTGGAGGCTTCCCATCTCAAGAGTATTCCCAAAAGAGATCCTCTTCTCCTCTTCCAAAATCCTAGCTTAAATACTTTTTGATCATTGATCGATGTATTTTACCATGAAATTCAATGTTTCTAAACCTATTGGAGAGTTCCTAATTGTAAATAGTGAAGTAGCATCATCAAAATTTAGATACTTATGTTGGATACAATTGATTAATTGTATCAAAAATGTCATATCATTATTAGTAAGTGCATGCCAAGCTCACTCAGGTAGTGAAGATAGTTTCGTGTGTCTACCAAGCAATCTTGTGTTTGCCTAGTTCAGAACACAATGTCTACAGAGTTCACTTTGGTGTTAAAGAAAAGTTTACAGAAGATGAGTGTTAACTGAGCTCACTTGATTACCAAAGGATCTTCACAAATATGAAGTGTTAACTGAGTTCACTTGGTTAACACAATAAAATCATTTCTAAGTTAGTGTCTACTAAGCAAGGTTGACTAACAAAGGATTTTCTTATTTTGGCATATTGAGTTTAATTAATTTAACTATTGGTTCTAGCTAACTGAGGTGATGAATATTAGTTATTCTAAGTTGTATATGAGCTGAATTAAAAATATGAATGATATAAGTATAAGGTCAAGTTGAGAATTTGAAAGTGTGTAAGAGTGTGAATGCATGGAAGATTTTGAAGATCTAATAATGCAACAAGGAAGCAAATTAGAAGGATAAGCAAAATATCCTTGTGAAGTTGAATGGGTATATTTAATCAAGAAGGATCAAGTACAAGCCAAAACAAAGATCTATAATTAGTAGTTCAGTTGCATTAGAAATTAGATCATCTCATTGTTACTCTCTAACCATTGTAGCAGTGATCTAAATCTCTTAACAGTGTTGGCTTAACAACTATTTGTAAAACCTCTAACAAGGTGGCAATTTTATTAAATTGTCTAAAGACCTCTAACAAGGCCACTCCTAACAAGGTGATTAAATCCTTTAATAGGGTCACACCCAACAATGTGTTTTGTAGCCTTTAATAGGGTTGGCTCCTAACAGTGCTCACTTCAAAAGAGAGAAAATAGTAACTAGTTGCAATTGGTGGTTTTTTCAAATCGGGTTTCTACGTTAAATCTTGGTGTCAATTGTATTCATGCTATTTTCTTTTATCTATTTGCATCTAAGTTAAAATAATTGTAATCATAGATAACATCTAAGATTTTCATGTTAAGTACTTACTAAGCATATTCAATATTTACCGAGTTACAACATTTTATGTGTGTTTGTCGAGCATTAGCATTATTCAGTTTTCAGAGTTTATTTTGTACTAAAATCTAAAGAGATTTGGGATTTATTTTAGTGGTAACTAATTCATCCCTCCCCTCTTAGTTACTCCTCTTATATTTCTAGCAATTGGTATTAGAGCTTTTGGTGCTTGCATAGAAGGTTTCAAGGACCTAAGCTAAAGATCAGGATGTCTTAGAGAAGAGAGATTTCCAAGTTGAACAGAGACAATTTTGCAACATGGCAAGGATTTATGAGGTTACATTTGGTTACCATCAATGACTCAGGTTGTAAATATCTTGATGTTGAATACAAGACTCCCATTGGAAATTTATCAGTTGAAGCTATTGTTGAAAAGAAGAATCATAACATCATGATGACTGATAGTGCATCTGCTCTCAGTTATGTTGAATTTGATGAAGTAAAAGATTATAAAACAAATCTTGAAATGTGGACTAAACTAAAATATATTTATGGAGGAGATAGCAATGTAAGAAGATCTAAGGCTAAAAGTCTAAGAGGTCATTTTGATCTAGTGAAAATGAGAGAAGATGAGAACATTGTAAAATATGTTGAAAGAATCAAAGGAAGTGTGAGCACAATCAAAGCATCTGGAGGAGACATTCAAGAAAAAATAGTTGTAAACAAGGTACTTAGAAATCTTCTTTCTATTTATGCAATTAGAGTGTCTACTATTCAAGAGATCAGATGTGATCCAAATAATAAAATATTTTTGGATGCTCTAGTTGGAAGATGACAACTTTTGAGTTAGATAACTTTGATAACTATGTTCCTAGCTCAAAAGATATTGAGTCTACATTTGAAGCTAAAATCTCACTCAAGAAAAAGAGTAAGAAATCAAAGTCCATTCTATCAAGAAGTGAAGAAGAAGAAATAGAAGAAAGCTCAGCTAATGATCTTGAAGTTGTTGAAGCCCTACTTGCAAGAAAGTATTCCAAAGGTAGGGGAAAGTACAAAGGTAAAGTTCCTTTAATCTACTTTTCTTGTGAAGAAGTTGGTCACATTGCTGCAAGGTGTCCAAATAGAGAATACAAAGATGAAAAGAAAAGTAATAAGTACAAAGGAAAGAAGGATTCCAAGAACTACAAGAACTACAAGGATGAAGGTAAGAAATCTTGTTTTATGGCTAAAGATTCTGATAATAGTGAAGATGAAATGGTATTTATTGTAGCAAAAGATGAATCTAATGATGAAGGAGATAAAATGGCACTTATCTCTCATGATAGAAAAAATGATACATGGATTATTGATAGTGGCTTTTTACATCATATGACTGGAGACAAAACAAAATTTGAGCACATGGAATATTATGCTGGAGGTAGTGTGAGATTTGGAAACAATAAACTTTGTAACATAAAAGGAAAATGATGCATTTCTTTAACAAAGAAATGTGTATATGATAATGCTTATTGGGTTGAAAGACTAAAGCATAATCTACTAAGTGTGACACAGTTGAATAAGATTGGATTCAATATAGAATTCATGGATGGATAGGCCAAACTACTAGATGGAAAAAGAAATTTGGTTGGATCTAGAAAGCAAACAAAAGGTAATCTATTTTATCTTTGATCTTATTGAAAGTTTATATTTTATTGCTCAAGTAGAAGAAAGCTAGTTATGCTAGAAAAGATTATGTCATGTTAACTTTGATAATTTGGTTAAGATAAGAAAACATAAAAGAGTAAGAGGTATTCCTAGTTTGAAGAAGCCTAATATGGGTCTATGCAAAAATTGCCAAATTGGTAAGATGAGAACACTAGTTTTAAAAGCAAGAACTATTAGTTAGGAGAAGTCTCAAAACTTGTGCATACAGACTTATGTGGACCTATTAGAATAGAGAGTTACAATGGAAAAATTCTTTTCATTCTTTTTGTTGATGATTATTTTAGAATGATGACTGTAATATATCTAAAAGAAAAATCCAAAGCTTTTCAAAAATTCAAGTGGTATTTGGAAAGAGTAGAAAAAGAAATTGGAAAGAGATTGAAATGTTTAAGATCATATAGAGGTGGTGAATTCATCTCCAATGAATTCAATAATTTCTGCATTAAAAGAGGGATCAAAAGACAAATATCATCCCTTGGTACTCCTCATTAGAATGGTATAGCTGAAAGAAGAAACAGATCCATCATGGACTATTCAAGAACATTGATGATTGAAAAAAATGTTGCAATCAAATACTGGAAGGAAGCTATAAACACTACAATTCATACCTTGAATAGAGTACAGTTGAAGAAAGATTCAAATCAAACTCCTTATCAACTATGGTATGGCTACAAACCAAATGCAAGTTACTTGAAAGTATTTGGTAGCAAATTTTATATCTTGAAAGAATCTAGAAAAGACAAATTTGATGTCAAGGGTGATGAAGGTGTATTTTTAGGATACTCCTATAGAAGTAAAACATACAAATGTTTGAATTTTTCTACTCATAAAATCATAGAAAGTGCACATGTGAGAATTGATGAGTTTTCAGAAAAGAGTGAAGAAGAAAACAATAAAGAGCTAGAGGATTACAAAAGATTTTTTTACTATGAACTTGATACCTTGCCAAATCTATTTGAGAGAAAGGAAAATTCACCCCTCGAGTCCCAAAAATCTCTAATAGTTACTGAGTTGTAGATAGTGCAACCTGAGTCACAGTCTGAAGGACCCAAGTCACAGTCAGAAGCTACTGAACTAGTTGAAACCAAGTCTGATGGACTTGAGTTGTAGATAGTGGAACCAGAGCTAGATATTAAAGTTCATGATATAGACAGTGGAACTCATTCCAAATCCAAAGAACCTATGTTAGCAAGATATGTTAGAAGGCATCATGCACCTGATCAAATCATTAGAGACAAATCTGATGGAACAATGACAAGAAGCAAATTAAAATATACATGTTTATTTGCTAAATTTGAACCTAGAAATGTTAAAGATGCTTTGGATAATGAAAGTTGGGTTGAAGAAATGAATGAATAAATAAAACAAATAAAAAAGAACAAAACCTAGACCCTCATTCCTAGACCCAAGGATAAAATTGTAATTGGTACAAAATGGGTGTTTAGAAATAAGTTGAATGAAGATGGAAAAGTTTCTACAAACAAAGCAAGATTGGTGTGTAAAGGCTATTCTCAAGAAGAAGGTACTAATTATGGTGAAAATTTTGCTCTTGTTGCAAGATTAGAAGATGTCAAAACTCTACTAGCATATGCAACACACAAAGGATTTCAAGTGTATCAAATGGATGTTAAATCTGCATTCTTGAATGGAATTCTTGATGAGGAAGTCTACATTGAACATCCAAAAGGTTTTGTAGATCCTAAGAAAAGAGACATGGTCTGCAAATTACATAAAGCATTATATGGCCTCAAGCAAGCTCCCAAAGCTTGGTATGACAGACTTCATAATTACTTGACACAGATTGGCTTTCAAAGAACAAATGATAATAGTAGTCTGTATATCAAAGAAGGACCAGGCAAGAAGATTGTTTTGGTAGAAATATTTGTTGATGATACCTTATTCATAGGATATGACTACTTATGCAAATCATTTTTAGAAGAAATAAGTAAAGAATTTGAGATGTTAATGTTTGGAGAGATAAAATTCTTTGTTGGATTGTAGATTCAATATAACAAGAATGGTATATACATTACTCAATCCAAATATGTCAAAGAGATACTAAAGAAATTTGAAATGGAAGATTCAAGACCAGTTGGAACTAAGCTTTGCAAAAATAATGATTCAAAGGAAGTAGATAAGACCACATACAGATCAATGATTAAAAAATTATGGTATGTAGTGCATAAATGGCCTAATATTGCATTAGCAGTTGGTGTGGTGGCAAGATTCTTAGTGAATCAAAGAGAAAATCACATGATGGAAATCAAGAGAATCATGAGATATCTGAAAGATATTGAAGACTATGGCTTATGGTACAAACTTGGAGGCAATTTGGACTTAAAGGTGTTCACTGATGTTGATTGGACAGGAAGTATTGATGACAAGAAGAACACTAGTGGTGGAGCATTCTTTCTTGGTAAAAGACTAGTGTCTTGGACAAGCAAGAAACAAAATTGTATCTCTCAATCCACTACAGTGGCAAAATATGTGGTAGCAATAGTTAATTGTTCTAACATTGTTTGGTTCAAACAACTATTGGAAGGAATGAAGATAGTGATCAAAGATCTAGTAGTCATATATTGTGATAGCACTAGTTCAATGAATATATCAAAGAATCTAGTGATACATACCAAAACAAAGCACATTGCAATAAAATATCACTTCTTAAGAGAATTAGTTCAAGATAAGGAAGTTAGATTGGAATATGTGAACAAAAAAGAATAGATTGCAGATGTATTCACCAGGCCATTACCTAAGGATGCATTTCTATATCTAAGAGGTAAGCTAGGGGTCATTCCCCTATCTAAAGCTCACTAAATAAAGTTTAGTGATGCATCAACTAGAACCTATTGAAGACCAATTAGTTGGTGCAGTATTGACAAGGGCATATTTCAAATGAATAAGTACTTACGGTACATTGATATTAACAGAGTTGTTGCCTTTGGCATGTGTTGTCAAAGAGGGAGAAGTTTACTATTATATCTCATAAGAAATTTTAATTAGAAGGAGAAGTTTTTTGTAAGATGGAGAAGTATGCTATCATATAAATTTCTATGAGGGAGAATGAACTTGGTAATAGTTGTTGACAAAAAATTTCTAACAGAGGGAGAAACTGAAGACATAAAGAGTTCATACTAACAGAGAAAGTTCTCATAGATAAAAATTTCATTGTGTTATGACATGTTGTGTTGCCATCAATGCCAAAGAGGAAGATTTTTGGATACAATTGATTAATTGTGTATTTTCTTTGATGTCACACAAATGTTATATCATTATCAATTAGTGCATGCCAAGCTCACTCAGGTAGTGAAGGTAGTTTTTTGTGTCTACCGAGCATTCCTGTGTTTGCCTAGTTTAGAAGGCAGTGTCTACCAAGTTCACTCAGGTGTCAAAGGAAAGTTTACAAAAGATGAGTGTTAACCAAGCTCACTTAGTTAATGAAGGAAATGTTGGATGGAACTAGTATTAACTGAGCTCACTCAGTTACCAAAGGATCTTTGCAAATATGTAGTGTTAACTGAGTTCACTTGGTTAACATAGGAAAATCATTTCTGAGTTAGTGTCTACTGAGCAGGGTTGGCTAAGAAAGGATTTTATTATTTTGGCATATTGAGTTTAATTAATTTATCTATTGGTTCTAGGAAATTGATGTGATGAATATTAGTTATTCTAAGTTGTATATGCACCAACTTGACAATGTGAAAGATATAAGTATAAGGTCAAGTTGAGAGTTTGAAAGTGCACAAGAGTGTGATTGCATGGAAGATTTTGAAGATCTAATAATGCAGCAAGGAAGTGAATCAGGAGGATAAACATAATCTTCTTGTGAAGCTAAAAGGTATATTTAATCAGGAAGGATCAAGTACAAGCCACAATAGAGATCTATAATCAGCAATTTAGTTGCATCAGAAATTAGGTCATCACATTGTTACTGTCTAACCATTATAGTAGTGATCTAAATCTCTTAATAGAGTCAGCTTAATAGCTATTTATAAAATCTCTAACAAGGTGGAAATTCTATTGAATTTTCTAAAGACCTCTAACAAGACTACTCTTAATAGGGTGATTAAATCCTTTAACAAGGTCACACCTAATAGTGTGTTTTGTAACCTATAATAGGATTGGCTCCTAATAGGCCTCACTTCAGAAGAATGTAAACAACAACTAATTTGTAATTGGTGGTTTTCCCAAATTGGGTTTCCATGTTAAATCCTAGTGTCAATTGTATTTATGCTATTTTATTTTATGTGTTTGCATCTAAGTTAAAATAATGGTAAACATAGATAACACCTAAGATTTTCATGTTAAGTACTTACTGAGCATATTTAGTATTTACCAAGTTACAACATTTTATGTGTGTTTGCCAAGAATCAACAATATTTAGCTTTTAAAGTTTATTTTGTACTGACATCTAAAGAGATCTGGGATTGATTTTAGTGGTAACTGATTCACCTCTCCCCTCTTAGTAACTCCTCTTATATTTCCTATAACTTATTATAAAGAATTTTTGTTCATTTGTTTTCCCTTTCTTCATACATTCTCCATACTAATTTTTCTCTGAGTGCTTTGTTTTTCCAATTGAAGTTCTTTATTCCTAGCCCCCCTTAATCTTTCAAGTGAAAAGTTTTTTCCCATTTGATTAATGATTTTTTCTTTTTATCTTCTGTTCCACTCCAAAAGAAGTTCCTAAGTTTTCCTTCCAATTATTTGTTAATATTTTTGGGTAGACGGAGACATGAAAGTTGATAGGTAGGGATGGCTGAAAGGATAGATTTGATTTTAGTTTCTCTACCTCCTTTAGTTAACCATGTTAGGATTTGAATGATTTGGAACAATATATGAATAAATAGTTAAAAATAGAAACAAAAGTAGAAAACCATAAGAACACAGATAACACATAGATTTAACGTGGTTCACCCAAAACTTAGGCTACATCCACTTACACAACCATCCAACCTTTCTTATTATCTAGCTATGATTATAGTACAAACCCTTATAGCTCAATACCACTACAAGAATAACCTATCCCATTATACATCACGTTCCAACAATTCCTAACCTAAGGAATTATGAAGTATGTATAGTACTTCTTTGATTAGTCACTACAAACTAATAACCTCCCACTTGAGGACTGATCAAACTCCACCCTAGACAACAATCTCCCCTTGGAGATTGATCCTATAGTAGTACCGCTACCACATGGGGCTCCCACTAAATAAGAGCCTTTTCTATGTATTAACTCCATGATCATCAGTCAAGAAGCCCAATAGAAGTTGAGCAAGAAACCAACTTCTCCTTGGGGATTGTCTTTGTGAACATGTTTGCAAGATTATTACTTGTGTGAATCTTTTCAAGCCATAACTAGCCATCCTCCAAAATAGACCATGTAAAATGGTACCTGAGCTATAAGTTCTTTTTCCTCTAATGGAAAGAAGAATTCTTTGCAAGATGAATGACACTCTAGCTATCCCTGTACGATAGGTGATCTTCCTGCTTCTGACACAATTACTCCAGAGAACATTGTAACCAAATCATCTCCTTGCTAGCTTCTGTAGTAGCTACATACTCGGCTTTGGTGGTTGAAAGTGCATTAACCTTCTGTAATCTAGAAATCTAGCTGATTGCAATACCCCCTATAGTAAAAACATACCTTATAGTATTCCTCCTTGTATCAACATCTCCTACCAGATTAGAGTCAAAAAATCCACTCAGAGCAAAATTGGATCTTGTGAAACATAATGCCTTTGTAGTAGTGCCTCTCAATTATCAAAGTATCCATTTGACAACGCTCCAATGTTCCATACCTGGATTACTCATTTACCTACATGAGAAATATTTGGTCATGTGCATACCATTGCATACATTAGACTACCAAGTGCTAATGAATACAAGATGATAGACATTTTATCTACCTGTTCCCATACCTTTGGGCACATTTCCTTAGTCAATCTAAAATAACTAGCCAAAGTTGTACTGATTGCTTTTGCATTTTGCATATTAAATATTTTCAACACCTTCTTTACATACTCACTTTGGGACAAATTCAAGGTTCTATTTTTCTAGTCCCATGTGATCCTTATACCAAGGATTTGCTTAGCAGCACCCAAATCCTTCATAGAAAATGACCTTACTTATTCATGTTTAATTTCATTTATCTATTGCATATTAGACCCAACAAAAAACATGTCATTAACATAGAGTAATAGAATAATGTAACTCCCATTATCCAATCTCTTAAAATATACATAGTGATCAAGAATGACATTTATGGTAACCTTGTTCAACAATGAAACTATCAAATTTTAAATACCATTTCTAGGGTGCCTACTTTAGGCCATACAAACTCTTCCTTAACCTGTACATCAAATTCTCCTTACCCTTGACCTCATATCCCTCTGGTTGTTGCATGTAAATTTCCTCCAAATCTCCATGGAGAAAGATTGTTTTCACATCTAGCTTTTCAAGATGCAAGTCATCAGTAGCAACAAGACTTAGTGCAATTCTAATTGAAGTCATTTTTACAATAAGGGAGAATATTTCATCAAAATCTATACCCTTTTTCTATGCAAAACCCTTTACCACAAGTCTGGCCTTATTCCTTTTCTTTCCTCCTTCAGCCTATAAACCCATTTGTTAGGCAAGGTTCTTTTTCTTTCAAGTAAAGGGACTAAGTCCAAAGTCTTATTTTTTAATAAGGAGTCCATCTCCTTTTTCATGCCTAGTTTCCACTATTGTCTTACATCTACCCATGTTGTCTCTTTATACTCCTCTGGTTCACTAGAATTAGTCAATAAAATAGAGTATAAAGAAGAAGAAAATCTTTCAAGAGGCCTAGTCAACTGAGTAGAACATCTAACGCTTACAGGAGTTTATGGGATAACCTATTCTTGTTGAGCAACAGATACCTGTGGCATTTCTTTTTCAAGAGTCTCATCCAAAACCACATAGTCTTCTTTGACCTGTTCATGGTTCTTTTCCTACAATTGTTCTTTATACATGACCTTCTCATTGAATATAACATCTCTACTTCTAATTATTTTCAAAATTTTAAAATCCCACAACCAATAACCATAGTCATCTATTCCATATCCAATGAAGGTATATTTCTAAGATTTAGTATCATGCTTGGTTCTATTTTCTTTATCATAATGGACAAAAGCTTCATAGAAAAAAGTTTTCAGAAATGAATAATTTACATTTTTACCAGTCCATGCTTCCTCTAGAATACCACCATCCAAAGGAGTCAAAGGTCTAGTTATCAAATAGAAAAAAATGTTTATAACATCTACCTATAAATGAAGTGGCAGCCCAACATGCAATCTCATGCTCCTTGCACGTTCCATGATTGTCCTATTCATCCTCTCAGACACACCATTTTCTTGTGGAGTTCCTAGAATAGTGTTCTACCTTCTAATTCTGTTAACAGAATAGTAATCTTCAAAGGACTTGTTTCAATACTCACCTCCATTATCTGATCTGAGACACTTTAGCTTCTTTCCTATCTCATTTTCAACCAAAGCTTTCCATTTCTTGAAATTTTCAAAGACATCATATTTTTTCTTAAGAAAATATGATCATGTCTTCCAAGTTGAGTCATCAATGAAAATAAAATAGTAACGAGAGTCACCAAGAGATGATACCTGAGCTGGTCCCCACACATCTGAGTGCACTAGCTCCAACTTCTCACTCTTCTTCTCTTTTCCAACTTTGAGAAATCTAACTCTTCTTTGTTTACCATAAACACAATTTTCGCAGAACTCTAAATCAATATTTTCCAACCCTAGCAATAGATTCTTAGAGTGAAGGATTTTCATCCCTTTCTCACTCATGTGCCCAAGTCTTTGGTGCCAAACAATTAAATCTGTTCTTGCATCATTTATTGTATCTCTCCTCGCATTATCAATATCAGTAGCAACTAAATTGGAATAAGTGTTCCCAGTACACAAGTGCAATGTGCCAAATTTTGCACCTTTAGCTACTACTAATGAACCTTTAGTTACCTTCTAGACATTATCTATAAACATGACTACACAACCTTCACTACCCAGTTGTCCTACATAAATTAAATTTCTTCTTAAATTAGGACATGTGTTACCTCCTACAACATCCAGTCATTTCCATTTGGCAACTTGATCTTTATTTTTCCTTTTCCAACAATAGGACAGGGCTCATCATCACCCAAATAAACTTGTCCAAAATCACTTTGAACATAATCTTGAAAATATTTCCTATGGGGTGTAGCATGGAATGAGGCCCTAGAATCTATTACCCAGGAATCATTACATTATCTAAACATAATATTAAATAATATTTTAAATCATTACTTGCAATATTAGCTTCCTTACTGCCATCTTCATTTTTGTCTCCTTGTTTGTTTTTTTGAGACCAACAATCTTTCTTTAAGCGACCAGGTTTTCTATAGCAGCAATAATCTTTCTTTCCTTTAGACTGAGAATTCTTTAACTTCCCTTGTGACTTGTCTTGTGAAGAGCATTTTCCTCTTTGAATTGTTCTTCCTTTATTCTCCACATTTGATGTGGAACCTGATTAGGTTGAAGTTTCACCTATGCTTTTTTCTGTTGCATTTCCTTGCTTAGGATAACACCAAAAACTTCATCAAATTTCAAAGTATTTGAACTAGAGATAGAGTTAATTATAGCCATAACAATGCTATTCTAGCTTTCTGGCAAATAACATAAAATTAAGAGAGCCCTAACCTCTTCATTGAATGAAATTTGTATTGATGAAAATTGATTGGTGACTGTGTTAAACTCATTTAAATGACTTGCTATAGATCCTCTCTCACCCATTTTCATATTAAATAAATGCTTGCTAAGAAATACTTTATTCAAAGTTGAGGGTTTCTCGTATAACTTAGCCAATGTCTCCATCAACTCTGTAGTCATTTTTGCTTTTGATATATTAAATGTTACAAATGGCACAAGGTACAATCGAATAGATCCTAGTGCCTTCCTATCCAAGATCTACCAATCTTCATCTGTGATTGTTCCTTGTCTCTTAGCTTTCCCTTGTAATGGCTTCTATAGATCCTTCTAATATAGATAATCTTTGATCTTTAGTTTCCATAACTGAAAATTTTGGCCATTGAATTTCTCAATCTTGAATTTGGAATCCTCCATTGCTTCCACTCAAATCTGAAAGTCTTGTCAATATACAACAAAAAATCTTATTTTGATACCAATTTTTAGGATTTGAAAGATCCAAAACAATATAAGAATAAATAGTTAAATGCATAAACAAAAGAAGAAAACCATAAAAACATAGATAACACACAGATTTAACATGATTCACCCAAAACCTAGGCTACATCCACTTACACAGTCATCCAACCTTTCTTATTATCCAGTGATTACAATACAACCTTACATCTCAATACCATTGCAATAACAACCTATCTCATTCTACATTACATTCCAAAAATCCCTACCTTAAGCTATCTTATATAATATATTCTTTCTTTAGGGTTACAATATGCCCATCCAAATAATTATGAAGTATGTATAGTACTTCTCTAACCAGTCACCACAAAATAACAAACCATTTACCTTTCCATGTTTCTATTTGGTTTTCAATTCTTTTTAGGATATTATCCCATCCTTTTTTATTCCTTACCCTTTTTTTCTAGATGGATCCCTAAATATTTACAAGGGAAGGAACCTTTCCTATATCCCATTTGATTACAAATATATTCTTCCATATCTCTTGATGTGTTTAAAAAGAAGATTTTTGACCTTTTTGTATTCACTTTCTGACCAAAGTTTATAGTATAATATAGAATAATTTATTTAAAAGCTTGAGTTTCTTCCCTACTGCTAACACCAAGGAGAATGGTGTCATCAAAAAATTGTTGGTGTGTGATATTGGAGATATTTTTTGTCACCATGCTACCTATAATTTTTCCTTCTTCTTGGGCCTTTTGGATTGACCTTCCAAAGGCTTTGGCCATTATGATAAATAGGAATGGTGAAATAGGGTCACCTTGCCAGATGCCCCTTTAGATATTGAGTAATCCTTTTGGGGTGCCATTGATTAAGAGAGATATCTTAGGTGTGGATATGCAATTAAAAATTCTATTAATCCATTGTCAAGTGAAACCAAAGGCTTCTAGAAATTTGCAAAGAAATCTCTAGTCTACTACATCATAAGATTTTTGGATGTCTAGTTTCATAAACATGCATGCATCCTTATTGTTGACAGTTGAATGGATAGTTTCCTGAATTATGGATATTTCATCCAATATAGATCTACCAAGCACAAATCTAGTTTGTTCTTCTGAATTTGTCCTAGGTAGCAGATCTTTAGTTCTATTTGCTAGAGCTTTAGAGTAGATTTTATAGATAGTGTTACACAACGCTATAGGTCTAAAATCTGAAGGTAGATTTGCTACTATTTTTTTTGAAATTAAGGCTAAGAATGTAAGATTGATTTTGGTTTAAATGGATCCTCCTTTTCTAGCAACTTCATTTTTTTCCCTCGATAATTCTTCTCCTAAAATGCCCCAACATTTTTGAAAGAAAAATGCCTAGAAACCATCAAGCCCTGAAGATTTATCTAGGGTAAGTTTGAAGAGAGCTAGTCTAATTTCTTATTTAGTAAAGGATTTATTTAAAGCTATATTATCAACATTTGTTACCACTTTGGTATATTTTTAAGCACTTTTTCCTATATAGTTTGATTAGAGAAGTCATAGTTATTAAGTAAGCTTTCATAGTATGAAACAAAATTTTCTACTAGTTTAGTAGGGTCATCTACTAAATTACTTTCTCTATCCTCAATTTGTGTAATAGTATTGATAGATCTATTCTAGAAGAATTTTGTTTTTCTATCTCCTTCTGCAAGCCATTTTTACTTAGATTTTTGCATCCAAAAAATCTATTCTTTTGCTAAAATCTCTTCTTGCTTAGCTAGTAGTTATTTTTCTTTGTTAAATTTGTCATTATCCATGCAATTTTTAATCACTTCATTATTTAAAATTTTTATTTTTTCTTTGGTATCCAATTTTTCTTTCAAGATATTGTTAAAGTGTGTTTTACCCATTTTAATATTTTTCTTTGATGAATTTTAATTTTGATACAAAATAGTACATGTTGGAACCTATGAAATTTCCTTCTACACACCATTGTTTGATGTTTTCCATGAAATTTTTATCTAGGAACCACATTTTCTCACATTTAAATGGGTTCCTAATAAGGGTTTTTAGGTTCTATGAACTCAATTTTAATCGGATAATAATTTGAGCCTACTATTGGTTGTATGTTAGCTGTGATAGTTAAATCCAACTCTCGTAGTTCTCCTTTGAAGAAGAATTAGTCTAGTTTCTTTGCTATATAATTAAAATCAAAATCTTTCCTTTTGTTATTTTAGGTGAAAATTCCATTACTGGTTGGAATTTCTAATAACTTGTTTTCCTTGACCCAATCCCTAAATTCTATACTTTCCTTAGAAGTTATTTTCCATCCTCAAAATTTCTCTTAATATAAAAAATAACATTAAAATCTCCACCAATAACCATATTAACATTAGGGTGCAGTCTCATGAGTATACTAATTTCATCTCATACATTCTTTTTATTTGTTGTCTATATTGGCCCATATACGTTAATAAGTACTATCTGAGGATTATTTCTATTGTTGGATACCTTTCTCTCCATCCAATTGCTATTGGATTCTATAATATTAATGTCTACCATCTGTGAATTCCATATGATTCCCATACCTCCTAAGGCACCATTTGATTCTTTCATTTCTACTTTCCACTTAACTAATATTTTACTTAATTTATCTCCTTCTTTATTTAACTTAGTTTCTTTTATCAATATTATATTTGATTTGAATAAGATTAGATTGTGTTTTAGCAATCGTTGCTTTCTAGGGGTGTTCAGGCCCCTAGCATTCCATATTGTGATCCTTATTGATTACTGAGAAGGTTCTTCCCCTTCTTTGTGTTTAGAAATTCAAATATATTTTTCTATTCTTTTGCTTGCCCATCTTCTTCTCTTAGTTCCTTTAGTGATTTCCTTCCTCTCTTTGTTTTTTGTTTACCACATTTTGTGGTACTAAAACCTTCCTAGTTTATAGATAATCCCAAATTATCTGTAATGTTCTAAATGATGTTTAAATTAGATTCTTCCTTCTGTTCTTCATCCTCATCTAGTAATTCTTTAATTATCTGCTCAACTAAAGCACTATCCTTTTCATTATTCTCTTGTTTTTTTTTTTTTTTGTCCCTCTCACTTCCTTCAATGTTGAATGTACCATTCATTATTCCAAATTCTTCCCAGTGATGATTATTTCCAATTGTCTCCACATCTAAGTTTTCTTCTGCATGTGTAGATTTGTTCTCTTGCACTTGATTTTCTATTAGGGCCACTAGTTTTTTTGGGATAAAATGTCCAACTAATCCACTTAGATTAATGTTTAATTCTTCTCCAAATATGTCTTTCCCATCTGCCAGTGTTTGCCAGAATTTGCAACTCCTTTTCTTTGATTTCTTTCGAATTGTAATGTTTCTCCAACAAGTTGAATCTATTGATATAATTGAGCTCTCATCATCGTACTATTCTCTTTTATCTTCTACTTCATTAAATTCTTGATTTTTAAAGCTTGATACTATATTTTGATTGAATTCCTGCTCCTGATTGGTTCCTTGATTGAATATTTTTTCTCTTTCTTTGCTTGTATTCTCTTGGATACTCACTTCCTGCTACTGCATTTCTATTATTTTAATTTTTTTTGAAGCTTCTTCTTTATGCTTCCTTTTTAGTTCTAAGTTGGTTAGACCTTCTTCTATACTATCTTTCTCATGCTATAGTACTCCATACTCATGCCCAAGGTGATATTGTTCACTGATCAAAACTTGGTCTTCAATATCATTTTGAAGTAATAGAATGTCATGAGTCATTTTATTTAGTTCTTAAACACTTTCCTCTGTATCTTCCAAAGCTTCGTTCTTTTCTTGGAAAACCTTACATTATTTTAGTTTGGAAATTTTTTTATGAGCATTTTTTATATCTTCTATACTCTTTTCTATTACCTTATTATTTCCCTTATATCTTTTTTTTGTGGTTTGTTCTTCTATATCTACTGGCTAACTATTCTAACCAATGTCTTCCCTTTTTGTTCTCTATCCTTCTCGCTGGCCCTTGCTATCCCTTGCTTTCTTTTCCTTGTGAATTTTTGATTCATTTGATCTTTGCTTCTTTTTATGCATCCTTATGTTTTTGAGCGCTTCTTTTATATTTGATCTATTATAATCAATATACATACTAGGTTTGACGATTCCTATTATTTTCCCTTCATATTTTATAAATTCTAGCTTGTAGAGGGGTCTATTTGTTATTATTTTTTTTGTTTTTAAACCATACTTACCATACTCTATTTCTATTAAAAAAATTATACTACTAGTTAGATTATAACCAGCTTTGATACCTAATAAGTTCCCTAGGGATTTACCAATTTTTATTAGAGTCTGAAGTTGTTTAATTTCAAGTGATTTTTTTTTACTTTCTATCTAGGTGGGTACTTGCTTAACCTTTTATTTGTTCTAGTTAGGTTCTCAAGCTAAAAGCTTAACTAATAATCCTTTATAGAAACAATTAGAAATTGAAATTATTATATTCCTAATTTCCTTATTTTTGCATTGAATGAAAAGTGAGACTTTTTAAGAAGTATTGATACTTACCTATTTTTTGTCAATCTTTGTTATTCTTTTTTATAGATTTGATATATACTTGCTTGGGCTGCTCCAATATGCATAGATGCCAAGCTTTGAGCAATTCTCCCATTTTTCTTCTACATACTTTCCACTTATAATTAGTATATAAGAAAATAAACCATGGTTAGATGTCATCTCCATAGTAGGAGACAACCCTTTTGTGATTTTGTCTTTCTTTTCATCTATTCTTTTATATGGAGGAATGTATACTTTTCAATTTTGAGTTTTAATTGTGGAAACCCTAACTTCCTTTCCTAGTGGTACTTGTTGTTGGTTTTGACCTAATGGGATGTGATTAACTTCTGAGATTTTGAGAGGTTTGGGTATCTCGTGAATGCTATCTCCATCAAGCTAACTATAGATGGAGTTAGATCTGAATTCCTAGCTTGTTGTTTTTCATATCTTATTTTTCCAAAGAAAATCTTCTCTTTGTTTATGTATTCTTTTATCTTCATTTTGTTGTTTGTAGTTTTGTGAGACAACTGTCTTCTCCTATTCCTGCTCGATATTGCTTGTTGCCAACCATCATCTTCCTTGGAAGTTGAGCTTAGGTTTTTTTGTGATGTGATGATCTTCTTATCTCTAGCTTCATGTAATTTGACCATGGTGCAAAAGGTGTATACTTTCTAATTTTCACTTGAAATTACTTTGAATTTGTTGTTGATCAGAATACAGGAGTGCACCTGCCAACCTTTTAGGTTTCCTTCTATGTGGCTAGAAGGGATCCAGATATATGTTTTTGCCCTGCTAGGGTATTGTCTTTTCACTATAGTCTCCTTATCAAAATCATGTATTATGTTTGCACGAATTACTTTTTTGTCAAAATTTGCTTTTTTCATGTATTTCACATTTTTTGCTCTTCTCACCATTTTTTTTTTTAATATGATAAAATTATTTAATTAAAAGAGATATTTTATTTTAATTAAATAAAATTATTTTATTTTATTTTTATTTTTTTGATTAGTAAGAGGCCAAAGCCAAGATTCATTATTATTATGTGATTTATTATTAATTATTAATCTGGTGTAGAGTTAAACCCAAGACCTCTCCAATAAGAGGCTCACAATTTACCATTGTGTTGTAGGCTCTTGCCTTGTAAGATTATTTTATTTATTTAAAAGGGATGTTTTCTTTTAATTAAATAAGATTATTGATGAAATGATCAAAACTTAGGAAATATTGAAATAATTGAATTAGTTACAATTTGATCAAGAAAATTGATTGAATTGAAAATATTGTAAGGCATTGATTTAGGAAATTGATAAATTGATTCCATCATTTGATAAATTGAAGAATGTGGGCCCATATTCTAGGAAACCATTTTAGGGTGCATACATTTGCCCCTCTTTGACTAATGTGTAATCTTTATGGGAACACATGTAATCAAAGAATGTAGTTGAAGTGTGAGATTGATTTGGGATCACAAAACAACCCAGATGTGTGATCAACATACATGAACACATTAGGACAAAGATAAGTTGATTGAAAAAGACATGTTCAACATCCCCATGAATAGGTAATTGACATGTTCAAGATAAGAAGCTCAAGCAAGGTTTCCTCAAGAAGAGTAATTGATAGGATTGATAAATCCGAATCAAGGATTGAGGTTTGATAGGTATTTTCACCTCATGATCAAAATTGAAATGAGATAGAGGAGAAATAAAAAATTGATAAATTTGATCAAATCAAACTAAAGATAAGGTTCTTGATGTGAGATGAAAGATATAAGGATCAAAGAATCAAGGTAGATCATCAAGCATGAAAGATTATTCCCCAAGGTTGAATTATAAGAAAAGAAATTGGGTGAAAGTCAATGAACGATAGAAGTTTGGAAGAGGTGGAAAGAAATGGAGAGAAGAAAGAGAATTTTCCTTAAGAAAGAGAATGCCCCAAAATCAATCAATTGTTGAAGATAATTTTTTTGGTTGAGATCACAAAAGAAGATCAAAGCATGACCACAGTTGATTAAAAGTCCACAAGAAAGATGAAGGAAAAAAATCCTCTCAAACTCATAATGCAACCTAAAAATGCAAATTAACATTAAGTCTAACAATGAAAGCTACATGAAAATGAAAGGTGTACTTGCAATAGAGCAACTGTAATATAGGATTTTGTGTTAATCATTCATTAGAAAATGTTAAGGAACTTATTTTCATTATTGGGCATTATTAACAGATGTTAGAAAATCACACAATCATCACTTGTCACAAGCACAACAATGAAGATATGAATATGATTTATATGGGATTGGAATGTGGAAAAATTCTAGCATAAGCATCAAAGACATAAAGGTCAAAATGAATTTTATGTTATCTTACCCAATATAATGTAGCAAAACCATGCTCACATCAAGACATATATGTCAGGATGACCATAAGAATGACTATGCAAAAATAGTCAAGGATGATGCCTCAAATCTCCTAAGTGTTTCAAGGCGACAACAAGAGACACTCTAGAGTTTCAAGACCACACCCACAAGTAGGAAGCAAATACAAATATGCCCCATGTCCCAAATACTCTATCTAAGAATACCAGAGAGACTTATTAGACAAGGACACTCAACAAAAATCAATAACACTCAACACACAAAGAAAAGATCATGACGTAGCTCAAGCATTAAGTTTTGTGTTTAAAAATTTAAGTGTATTAACTGATATTGATTTTCGAGGATAAGGATCAAATACTTGCAAGTAGGTAAGATCACATGACAAAACTAGGTAAGAAAAAATCGATAAGTTTTGAAAAGCACTCGATGTCAGGGGTTGTATTGAAAAATACAGTTGCAGTGGTGTTAAAATAAAATACCATTTGTGAGGTGTCCTAAATACTAACACATCCAAGAGACCAAAGCTAGCAAAGTTATGCCCCCTAGAGAAAGACAAAGACCAATTCCAAACCAAGGCAACAAGGACAAGATATGATGGAGAATGGCTAAGTGGCATGGACACGCACTACGAAACAAGGGTACAAAGGCCTCAAGAAGCGACCATTTCTAGGTTTTCACCACTTGGATTTTATTGCAATTTTTTTTCTATTTTTTCATTTTTTTATTATTCTTTTTATTGGAATATATAATTTTTTTGGAGACACATCAAAGCACTTATTGCTAGGTTTTCACTAAGATAGTCATTTTTCAGGGCATTTTCTATTTTAAATTTTTTTTGACAATATATCATTTTTTAAGGATTAATAAGTATGTACAAAGGATGCTCCCAAACAAAATGGGTATCATGGATAGAACTTCTTTAGGTTCAGGACATTGATAGGATCAGGGAGCTACTATCCCACTATTGTAGACAATAAATAAGCACTTGAACCAAAAGCTATTGTAATGAAGTAAGGTCCAAGCCAATTAGGTTCAAATTTTCCCTTTTGATCTCTATGTTGTTGATTCTTATGATTTTCATGTAGGACAAGATCTTCCACTTGGAATTCTCTAAGGTGATCCCTTTGTTTGAAGGCTTTGGACATGCACTTTTGATGAACCCTCATATGGTCAAATGATGCTTGATGTTTCTCATCTAGAAGTTCTAACTCTTCAAGTCTAATGGCACGGTAGTCTTCATCTATAACTAAACCTTTGAGTGAAGCTCTAAGTGAAGGAATCTCAACCTCTAAAGGTAACACTGCTTCAATGTCATATGTAAATGCAAAAGGAGCAGCCCCAATAGGAGTATGAGTACTTATTCTGTAGGCCCACAAAGTAAAATTTATCTATAAGTGTCAATATCTACCACTCTTACAAATTGTTCTATGTAGGATTTTAAGAATGGTTTTTTTTTTATGCCTCTGCTTGACCATTTACTTGCAGGAAGTAAATGGAGGAACAATGTTGTTTAATCTTGAATTTTTTGTAGAGTTTTTTAAGGTCTTTATTTTTTAACTGGCCTTCATTGTTAGTGATAATCTCAAAAGGCATTCCATGTCGACAGATGATATAGTTCAGAATGAATAAAGAGATTGGCTTGCCCGAGGCAATAAAAAGTGGGACAACTTCTACCCATTTAGTGAAGTAATCAGTAGTAGTGATAATAAAATTGTGTCCACCTAATGAGTTGGGATGAATTTGCCCCATGGTGGGTTCCAAAAATGTGTGCTAAAATGTTGATATGCTTCTATGAATCATTATATCCAAGATTGCTCAAGAATGAAGTCTCAAATGATGACTTATAGCTCTCTATTCATGGAGTGCAAGGGTTTATAATAGAGGCCCTCAGTTTAGACCTAGTTTGTGCCCATGCAAGTAGATGAAAAAATGAGAGATTCAAAGAGGAAAATAAAGAGTGCTAGTCTCCATGATCATCAAATATGCATGCAAATGAAAATGGAAGCTATTCTATATAATGAAAACGCATGAAAGAAAACTACTCTATGAAAGGAAATACAAGTGTAAGATTATTCTATGAAAGGAAATATAAATCTTATCTAACATGCAAGTGCAAGAGTAATCTAAATGAATTGCCATAGATGCATGAGAGAAGAAGACAATAAAAGAGAAGTTGCAATGTCCAAGTTCAAGTATTCAAGCTCTCCTCCAAAATTGCTCTCCAAACCTAAAGCATAACAATAAAATCTTGATCTATGAAAAATGAGAAGGAGAGAGCTCCTTATAAAGGAAACTGTAGAGAGGAACACATCCTCAAGAGAAATGTGGGATAAATCCCTAAAAAGGAAAGTGAGAGAAAAAAGCCCACCACTTAGAAATATGTGCAAATTTTTTTATATTTGATTTATTTGATTTATCTCCTTTTTGTATAAAAAGAGAGCTTTAAGTGGGGATTGATTTCTTTCATTAAAAGAGGGACTTTATTTTAATTAAATAAGATAAGAATATTTAATTAAAAGAGAGATTTTAATTAAATAAGATAAAATTATTTAATTGAAAGAGAAATTTTAATTGAATAAGATAAAACTATTTAATTAAAAGAGAGATTTTAATTAAATGAGATAAAATATTTAATTAAAAGAGAGATTTTCTTTTAATTAAATAATATTATTGATGAAATGATCAAACCTTAGGAACTATTGAAATAATTGAATTAATTATGATTTGATCAAGAAAATTGATTTGAATTGAAAATATTGTAAGGCATTGATTCAAGAAATTGATAAATTGATTCCATCATTTGATAAATTGAAGAATGGGGGCCCATAGTCTAGGCAACCATTTTAATGTGCATATAGTTGGAATATAAACCAAGGAATAATTGGCAAATGTCTTTACAAAGCCTCTTCAGAAAAATACTTTTGAGTATCTAAGAGAAAGGTTAGGGGTCTTAATCCTATCCATCCTAAACTAAACTCAAACAGGAAGACATCCATCCATGATTAAGAAATGAGGAAGACTAAAGGTGGATAGATGAGAACAAGGGGGAGTAGTCAATAGAGAAAGAAGCGAGAACAAATGGGCTGCCTTTTTCATTTCTATCAAAGGGGAAGAAGTTGAGAGAAGGATCAAAGGAGTTGCAGACAATCAAATCATGAAAACCATCTCAAGGAGAGACAATGAATGAAGGAAATAAAAGTACCCACACGAACTAGTGAGTACTAAAATGACTAAATCTTGCAATTGATGTCAAAGGGTGAGATTTTTGGCCTAGTTGCCTTGAAGACTATCAAGTAGAAAAATAGATAGACTTAGTCATAAAAGGTGTTCTCATTTTTGGAAACACATACAAAGGAATCATGATCATTCAAGAGGCACAATCGACAAAGCACACTAATGTGTGACTTTAACTCATGAGGATAATTAGAGTAGGGAAGATGTGGAAGCCCAATGGAGGCAATGAAAAAGGTAATTTTCTTAGAAAAGACATGCTAAGTGAAGTCTATGTAAGTAGGTGAAAGCAAAGTGAAAAGGTAAAAAAAATAGTACAATAAGTTGAATTAGCCAGGTTAGCATGATGAGAATGAAGCAAGGAACCTATGACTATCTAGTCAAGTAGATGGTAAGAGTACACTCAATATCATATTTAATTATGATGGGGAAAGGATCAAGGAAGAGTTGAAAGAATTCAAATTTGAATTCTTTCCATCAATAGAAATTCATCAAGAACACGTGATACCTATGACTCCTATATGAACATGTCATAACCTAAGAAGAGAAGTGCACAAATGAAATGAGAGGTTGAGCTAGCAATAGGGTGGGAATTCAAATTTTGAATTCTCAGATCAAGGTTTCCAAGTGAAGTTAGAAGAAAGTATAAAATAAAAAAGAGTTGGAAGAGTAAAGGACATATTTCCAAGCAAATGGCCAAATAGCTAGAAGAGCCGAGCTAAAGTGCAATCTCATAGTGTGAAGGAGGGATCATAAAAAGGTCATCTTCAAGGAGTGATTATGCTGAGAGATTGAGAGTAAGCTCGAACAACATAAGGTGTATTGTGTGCATGATCAAAGATAACCAAGCACACAAATGATCAATTTTTGAAGTTGTAGAGCCAAGAGAAGGAAAAAATTAGTTTCAAATTGGTCAAGAGAGCTAAAGAAGGATCTATTTCAAGCTAAGTTTACTAACTAAATTGGTAGATCATTTTATGTTATTTACTAATCTTTACATTGGTAAATCTTGTTGAGGGTAGACCCTAATAGGTTCTTTAGCCAAATCCATTTATAGGGTGACACATTAACTTTTGTTCTAAATTCCTTTAACCTGACTATTCCTAAGAGATTATGACTTTAGCAAGTCTTATCAAAATCCCCTAATAAGGCAGTTCCTTATAGTGTCTTTGTAATCTTTTAAAAGAGATAAGCTCTTGATTGGGATTACTTTAGAAGAGCGCAAACTTGTAAGGATCAACTCACACACTATGGTTTTTACCCTAGCTAGGTTTCCACAAGATGAATATTGTGTTATCTGTTGCTTTCATGTTATGCATTTTTTCTTAGTCCTTACTAGTTGATTTATAGTGAGCACTAACTCGTAGATAAGTGAGAAGTTTGATCTAGAGTTAAAAACTATGATTAGTGAGTATATTGATTACACCCCCACCACCCCCTATCCCCCTCTCAGTATAATGACCTATGGTAGGGAAAACATACCTATCTCACAATAAGAATATTTAGGTATGGTACCCTATGTGGGAGGGCTATGGAAATTCTTTGATGTCTTGTGTGAAGCATATAGTGTGTCCATAATATTTGTATTCCCCACCAAATATTGGGTCACTTAGACTATCGGGTTCATCTGGTAGTGATCATTTCATCAAGTTATGTTAACCTCTTTGGAATATGTGGTTGTTCTCCAGGGTCCATGTTGTTCATTGTAAAGAATCTTAGTACTTCCCTTTTAGTAGAATGTACTCTACATAAAGTTTGTATGGTAGACTTTAGCACCAACATGTTTGGGTATCTTTCTTTACATAATGTTCATATTGTAGTTTTTACAATTCATTGATCCTTTTACAAAATCATCTTTTTGCTTCCATGTAATTTTTAGTGTTTCTTATTTGAGTTTGTTGCATTGATTGTACTTCAAGAGCATTGTGCAAGTGGGAAATGAATGTTAGGTCTCTTTGTTGGACAAGCATGGGGGTTGTACTTTATTCTATGCATTACTATCTTTTCTGTGGCATTCATGATATTTTTGTCTTCTTGAATAATCTTTAAGGTATCCTTATTTACATTTCTTAAGGATTATTCTGAGTATGCTTTATTAATTTGGCTTATCTATGAGTTTGTATTGCATCTCTATGGGATGTATAGAACTGTGAATGTTTACTTAGCCTTTCTTCACATCCTTGATCACTTTATTATTGTGTTTCATGTGTGCAACTTTGGTTTTGGTTTTCTCTCTTGGCATGCATTTGAGCCAATATCTCATCTTTGTGGCATGCATAATATTCACGATCATTTCATTGTCTGTTTTCTTGTGCAAGTTCATTTTGTTCATTGTATGCATTCCCCTCTATACTGATCATATCCATCACCTAGAATTATAATTAATCAATCATTATGATTATTAGTGACCATCATGTTCATTTTTATTGAATATAACTTTAGCAATTTTCGTAATTGAATATATATTGCTTTGTTGTAACAATTTTCTATAGTATGCATTATTGTAAAGATACTTATTAAACTACAAGAAACAAAATCACCATTTAACATACATAATTTTATAGTTTACATAATTTGAATGTAAGTACTAATATTTAGAAATAAAATTATTTTTCAAATTTTCACATACATAATTTGACAATTTAAAAGATTAAAATTAAATATACATAATTTGAAAGATTTTTGGAATCAAATTTTACTGTCATTTTCACATACATGATTTAACAGGTGAAAAGACTACAGATTAGGCATATATAATTGGACAGTTTACATAACTTGATGCGAGTACTAATTTTTTAAAATAAAACTATTCTCTCATTTTCAAATTCTACTTCAAAAAATTTGAGCTCCACTTTGTACCAAATGTTGTTTTAGAGACATCTTCATACAAATAGAGACTAATGAGAGAATATGTAGATCAATCAATCAAATCCAAGAATTTAATATAAACATACAGATAACAAATTTGGTAAGAGCTCAAGGATTAGAAAAGCTTATATGGCTAACAATAACCTAGAAGTAGTATAAATTAATCAAGTAAACCTTGAAAACATAGTGATTAATTTCCCTTTGTATATAGAAGTTGTTTTCTATCTAAGGAACATGAGATGTCATGATGGTCTAGAAGAGAATCATAAGAGGATTGTAAAACTGCAAGCATCAAAGTATGTTTTAATACATAGAGATATTTATTAAAGGAATAAGGCTAGTATACTACTTTTCTATTTGGATACATATCAAGCATCAACCACCTTGAAAGAATTCCATGAAGGAATTTGTGGAGGTCACTTCTTAGCTAAGACTATAATCTATAAGATATTGTGTGCAGGATATTATTGGGCATATATATTCTAGAATTCCATACCTATTCTAGAAAATGTGAAGCATGTCAAAACTTCTCAAGAAAACTAAACTATAATGGAGCCCTTCCTTTAAGGACCTTGCAAGCTCAAGAACCTTTTCAAATGTGGGGAGTTGACTCTATAGGAGAAATCTATAATAAGACAATTGGATATCACAGTTAGATTCTTATGGCTACTAATTATTTAAATACTAAATGTGATACAAGGAGGGTAAGAAAAGAACTAGGTCCAAAGGCACACCCAAAAATCCAACCAACCTTACAGAGTAAACATAATGGAAGAAAACACACAAAGAGAATAGCACCACACATAGAGAGAATGAAACACTTTTATTGATTCTTCAAAATATCAACATACATGCCCAGCTATAAGGCCTTCTAGGTTATGAACAGATACAAAATACATTCAAAATCCAAGATCTAGCTTCAAATTTGCATTTCTAGACACATATGCATTGAAATTTCTCAATCCTCTAAGTTCTCCCAAAATCTCTACCAAAATTTTCTCTAACTCTAAGCCTAAACACCCTATTTATACTTGTCAAAATAGCTTACAGAAGATTCTAGAACATTACAAAATAGAAAGGCTGACCCTAAAATGGCCTAAACACATCCCAAGAAAATTTGTTATCATAAAAGTCATGATCAGAATTAATTTTGCATGTCTGCTCCTGTTAAGAACCAAAACATAGAAAACTCATCCAAAATACTAATACTCAGCATCGATATGTTCACTCAGCACATGAAGCAACACTTGGCTAATTTTGGATGACTCAAAACACACTGAATAACTTGGCACAGACTATTAAACTTGTTACACATTATAGAGTGAAATGGGATAACACGCTAATCCATGGGATAACTACAACTCGACTGATACTGTAAAATTACTAGCACTCATCAATTGTTGCAACTTGGAAACAACTAGTAGAAGGAACAAAAATAAGTAGGATAACACATCAACATAGGATGCTCCTACATGAGAACACTAGGGTAGAAAGAAATGATTCTCCTAAATCATGCAAGTGTCATAATCTAAGTTGAATCCAACTCAGATTAAGAAATCCATGTAGCATCTTCAACCAGTCTATTCTTCGATTTTACCAAATATTCATAGTAGTCTTTTCCTCTTATGCTTTGACCAACTCTTTGATCCAAAATCTATTCAACCTCTTCAATTTGATTCTTAGGATAATCATTAGGTACAAAAAATCCATCATCTAACTCATGGTACTTATACAGATCAGCAACATTGAATATAGGAGATATATCCATGTCATTAGGTAACTCAACTTCATAAGCATTACCACTATCAAACTTTGTCAAGATCTTACAAGGTACAAACTTCTTCATCTTCAGCTTATAGTATGTTCCAATAGGAAATCTTCCTTTCTTCAAATGAACCATCACCTCATCACCAACTTCAAAAGCACGATGTCTTCTAGACTTGTCAACATTCTCTTTATACTTCTGATTACTTTGTTCCAACTTTAGTTTCAGTTCCTTATGCAAAGACTCCATAAAATCAACAAATTCTTCTCCTCCAACACTTTTCTTCTCTTCACCAACAACATTCCTTAAATCTAATACTCCTCTAGGATTCATTCCAGTAATAATATCAAAAGGTTTTTTCCTTGTACTCCTATTCACATAATTTTTGTATGAAAACTCAGCTTGTGCATATACCATCTCCCAATTATATGTTTCATCTCCAACTAAGCATCTCAACAAATTACTTAAGCTTCTATTCACAACCTCTATTTTTCCATCAGTCTATGAATGGAATGTAGAACTAAATTTTGACTTAGTACCCATCTTCTTCCACAAAGTTTTGTTAGAATTCTTTAGATTAACTAAGAGGCTGGGGTGAATCAGTTATCCAAGCTCCAAATGCCCTAATAATACTTTTTCACAAATTATAGTGAATCCATAAACTTTTCATCCATCCAAGCTTAAATCAATCATCTTAGCAAATTACAGTAAATCAATATGCAGGGATAAAACATGCAAGATCAACACATGACACAATGATTTACGTGGAAATCCAATTTGGGAAAAACCACCAATAACATGCTACTTGATTTTCACTCTTCTAAAATGATGCCCTATTAAAAGCCTGCCCTGTTAAAGGCTTACAACACACTATTAAATGTGACCTTGTTAGAGGATTTCACCATAGGAATGGGCCTGATCAAAGGACTTTAGAACATTCACTTGGAATGTCAACCTGTTAAAGGATTTATAACATGGCTATTAAACCAACCTAAGTCCATAGGATTTAAACTAACTGTTACAATTGCTAGAAAGTAACAATAATGGCTTTTTGATCTGATACAACTTACAACATATCTTGCAGATTTCAGATTACACTTCAACTCAATCCTTTGCTTGGCTTTAATCACTTTAGCTTTGACAGCTTGTCATCTCAAGCTTCATCTCCTTAAGTCTTCTTACTCATCATACCAATGCAATCATATCTGTGGTCATCTGTTGAAGCAGAGTAACTATACTTTCTTACTCCTTAGCACCTCCTTCAGCACTTTATACTTTCATGCTTGACCTCTCCTCTCACTCTCTCTTTGCTTCGTGACCTTATTATTCCTTAAATAGAAATTTGGATTACCTTTGCCACTCGATTCTCCCTCTCCAACTTTAGGGTTTCAAGTGGATTAGGTAGGATACAATGTACCTACCCCATATCTTGCTCTTATTTAGAAACTTCTTCTAGAGTCCAGTTGTATTCTCCAAAAATGTTCTACATGGTGTTCTGTGCCACCAGCTCATCACTCTTATCTTCTATTTAATTCATAGAATTCAAGATAACAACCTTGTTAGCTTAGATCTAACGAATCTTCGATCTTTGAAATAATGCAGCAACTTGACACTATTGGTTTACTGATGCTCGGCATCTCTGTGTTACTTGGCACTTGTATTTTCTCGACACTTGTATCTGCTCGACACTTGTATCTGCTTGGCACTTGTTTTTGCTTGGCACTTGTATCTGATCGGCACTTGTATCTGCTCAGCACTTGTATCTGCTCAACACTTGTATCTGCTCAGTACTTGTTTCTGCTCGACACTTGTATCTACTCGGCATCTGAAGTTCACTCGACACTTACTAAAGTTTAACTTGCTGACTTCAACTAGGAATCTGTTTGACACTTACTAGCTTGCTTGGCTCTCTCTCTAATGAACTTACTTAGGCTTTACAAATGACTTAGCTAAAACCTTGCATCTTTGATATGTTTCAATGTGCCCATTTTCTTTGTCTTGAGTATGTCATCAATATGCTTTTTCATCAATGGCTTAGCTAATCCTTGTACTTCATTACAACATCATAAGTTAAACCTTTCTCTAGTTGTTCTGGTTACATCTTATTGATTGCCTCTTCCTTGTCAATCAACCATTTGATAGTGTTTGGATCACTAAAGCAATTGTGATTCCTGCAAGTAGCAAGTTTGACATCAATGACAAAATAATGATTGAGAACATTCTTTACTAGTTCCATTACTTCCATTACTTTTTATATATGATCATTTACAACAATCTCCCTCATGATCTTTTCAATCGTTTCCAACAATCTCCCTCTTTGGCATTTATGGCAAACCAAACTGATCAATTGATCAACTTAGTTACCACCAAGATTTTATGTGTTATTTTGACTACTGCATCCTTACTATTGATCTCATATATCTCCCTCTTTCATATATATCTCCCTCTTGCTTTGTATTGTTCAATTTTTTGCATATTTCTCCCTCTTTGACATAAATGCCAAAGATGTAGCATCTTTAACATGCGAAGTATAAGCTTTGCATTTCATGTTTTCTCCCTCTGTCACCATGCTTGTGACTGATTTGGATTTTCTACTCCTGTTGTCATCCTCTGCATCATTCTTCGAATATTTCAATGATTTATTCCTATTGATGCAGGGCAGCTTCCTTGTTGTTTTATACTACTTGAGTTAGGGGCATTACCCCCAAATTGCCTCTAAGATATTCATAAGCATCCTTGGGCAATGGTTTGGTGAAGATATCTACAGTTTGTTCCTTTGTATGAATGTACTCCAACTTCACTTGTTTGTCTTCTACCAATTCTCTGACATAGTGATACTTGATTGCAATATGCTTGGTTTTTGCATGCATTACTGGATTTTTGGATATGTTTATAGCACTTGTATTATCACAATACAATATCACAGGTTTAGTTACCTCTTCTTTCATTCCTTTCAATAGATGTGTGAGCCACACAATGTTTGTGCAATTGACTGCTGCTGCCACATATTCTGATTCTGCAGTGGACTGGGATGTGCATGTTTGTTTCTTGTTGGTCCAAGTAACTAGCCTTTAACCTAAAAATAATGCACCTCCACTTGTGCTTTTTCTGTCATCAATGTTGCCTCCACAATCTGCATCTGTATATGCATTGAGTTCAAACTTCTCATTCTTTTTGTAATATAGACCAAAGTTATCAGTTCCTTGGAGATACCTCATTATTCTTTTTACTACTATGAGATGATTTTCTTTGGGATTAGTAGAGAATCTATCAACTATTCCAACTATTAATACTATCTGGTCTGCTATGTACAACATATTGTAGTTTTCCAATCATGGATCTGTACATTGTTTGATTGACTTCAACTGATACATCATTTTTGGATAGCTTATTTCCTATTGCCATTGGTGTGATGACTGGTTTGGACTCCTCCAATCCAAATATTTTAAGTATCTCTTTGATGTATTTTGATTGTGTCATAAATATACCATGTTTTAGTTGATGTACTTGCAATCCAATAAAGAATTTGATCTCTCCAAACATAGACATCTCAAACTCATGTTTCATTTTGTCAGCAAAGCCTCTACAAAGCACTTCCTTTCCTCCAAAAACTATGTCATCCACAAAGATCTCAGATACAATAATATCCTTACCTTCTTCTGATTTGATGTACATGTTGCTGTTATCATCAGTTCTTTCAAATCCTATTTGCACTAGATACTTGTGAAGTCTCTCATACCGTGCTCTAGGTGCTTGTTTCAGACCATAGAGTGCTTTATGTAATTTATAAACCATATCCCTATTGTTCTCATCATCAAATCCCTCTGGTTGTTCAATATAGACTTCTTCTTCTAGTATACCATTTAAAAAAGAAGGCTTTACATCCATCTGAAAGATTTTAAAACCTTTATATGTAGCATATGCAAGTAAAGTTCTTACTCCTTCCATTCTAGCAACAGGAGTGAATGTTTCCCCATAGTCTAATCCTTCTTCTTGAGCATAACCCTTGCATACTAGTCTAGCTTTGTTTCTAGTAATCTCACCATTCTCATCTAGCTTGTTTCTGAATACCCACTTGATGCCAATCACATTCTTGTCAATTGGTCTGGGAACCAAACTCCAGGTTTATTTCTTCTTTATTTGATCAATCTCTTCTTCCATAGCTTTATACCAGTCATCATCTTGTAATGCACCATATACTGTCTTAGGTTCAAGTTTGCTGATCAGACATGATTCATATCTTAGTCTGTTCCTTGTCATTGCTCTTGCATCTTTGTCACCAATTATCTGTTCAGTAGGGTGATGTCTTTTTACATATTTGGATAATATTGGTTCTGTCCTTATTTGCATGTTTGATCTTTTAGATTTAGGGTCACTATGCACTTCGTTGTCAGGTTGTTCTTCATCTATTTCATGTGTACTGACTTTAGGATCAGATTGTGCATTTTTTTCATTCTGTAACTCGACTTCTGAATGTAACTCAGCATTCACTAGTTGTGACTCGGGTGAAATTGAAATTTGTTGTTGAATTTCAATTTGATTGACAACATCCTTGTCAATAGGCATTCCTTCATAAGAATACACAAATGTTCTGTATTCGTTCATTCTCTTTGGTTCTTCAGCTTGGACTTCTGTACGCTCATCAAAGGTTACATTTACACTTTCCACAATTTTGTTAGTGTTAGTATTCAAACACTTGTATGCTTTACTTCTAGTGGAGTAACCAAGGAATATACCTTCATCACTTTTTGCATCAAATTTTCCATTTCTAGCATCTTTAAGGATAAAGCATTTGCAACCAAATACTTTAAAATGTTTTACATTGGGTGAGTGACCATACCATAATTCAAAAGGTATTGCACTAGTACCTTTCTTGACTTTTACTTGGTTCAGTGTATGAACAACTACACTTACAGCTTCTCTCCAATATTTTAGAGCAACAATATTTTCCATCATTAATGTTTTGGCACAGTCAATCAAAGATCTATTTCTTCTCTCAGCAATTAAATTCTGTGAGGGAGTTCTAAGAGCTGAGTTTCTCTTTTGATTCCTTTGTCATTACAAAATATCTCGAATTCATTTGATGTGAATTCACCACCTCTGTCTGATCTCAAGCATTTCAAACTTTTTCTTATTTCCTTTTCAACTCTAGCCACATGCCACTTAAACATTTGAAAAGCATCAGGTTTTTGCTTTAAGAACATAATAGTCATCATTCTGGAATAGTCATCAACAAACAACATTATGTATTTATCTCCTTTGTAGCTTTGTACTTCCATTGGACCACATAAGTCAGTATGAACTAACTCAAGTACTTCTTAAGATGTATAGTTTTTTATTTTGAAACTTGACTTTGTCATCTTTCCTAGCTGCCATTGTTTGCACATGATATTGTCAGGTTCTTAAAATTTAGGTAAACCTCTCACTTTCTTCATTTTACTGATATTGACCAGATTGTCAAAGTTGACATGACATAGCCTTCTATGCCATAACCACTCATCATCAAATTTTGTAACAAAACAAGAAACATCTTCCATATCAAGGTAAAACAGATTACTTCTTGTTTGATCTCCTTTTCTTATCAATTTGCCATTAGTACCATAGATTTTTGCTATTTTGTTTCCAAATTCTACTTTGCATCCTACATTGCCTAAATATGAGACACTCAGAAAATTGTAGTTTAATCCTTCAACATAGTATGCATTATCACATGAAATTTGTTTTGTAAGCTTAATGGAGCCTTTTCCTTTTATTTAACATGGAGCATCATTACCAAATCTAACAGTATTTTCATCATACTGAGTAAAGTTAACAAACTTACTTTTGTCTCCTGTCATGTGATGTGAGCTTCCACTATCTATGATCCATCTGTCATTTTTGTTCATACATGTTACCAGTGTTGTAGGTTCTTCTTCATCAGACTGATCCTTCATGGCTACATAAACAAATTCATCATCATTATCATCAAAATTCTCTTCAGCAATATAACACTTCTTGCCTTTTTCTTTGTAATCTTTCTTGTCATCTTCTCTTGTATATATGTATTTTTTTCCTTGTAATCCTTTTTCTGTGTACACCTTGCAGCAATATGTCCTACTTCATTGCAATTGAAACAAATGATAGGCATCTTACCTTTGAATTTTCCTTTGCCTCTGTGAATTCTTCTAGCTAGTAATGCTTCCAATTGTTCCACATCTTCCTCATTAGTGCTACTGTCATTGGATACATATTTCATTTTTCTTCCTTTCTTTGATTTTACCTATTCAACATCTTTCAATGATAGCTTGGCCTTGAAAGCATATTCAACATTCTTAGGTCTGTAGTTATCAAAGTTAGATAACTCAAATGCAGTCAGTCTACCCACTATTCCTTCAAAACTTAGATTATTTCCTAGTACACATCTTAGTTCTTGTATTGTTGATACTCTAATAGCATAGATAGGGAGCAAGGTTCTTAAGAACTTACTATTAATAGTATCTTCATCCAATTTACCATTCAAACATCTTATTGCACTTACCACTTCCTTTATTCTTGTGCCATACTGAGCAACATTCTCACTTTCCTCCATTTTCATATCATCAAACTTTCCTCTGAGGCTTTCTCTTTTTGGTCTTTGGACATTCTGATCTCCTCCATAGATGTCTGATAGGGCTTTCCACATTTTTAATGCAGTGTCACATCCTTTGATATCATCAAATTCAACATAGTTGAGTGCAGAAGCAATCTCTAGCGTTGTTTGATTGTGTTCCTATTTGTTTTTCAAATCTTCTGCAGTAACAGTAACAATTGAATCAACATGTTCAGTAACAATTGAATTTTGGGCATAATATCCTATGGATCCAAGATGTAGCTTCATCAAACTTTTTCATGCAACAAAGTTGTCTTTTTTGAGCTTGGGGACTTCTCTCTTAGGCATTCTGATCTTTTCTGCTTCTAGTCCCTTTAAACTGAATCAACAGTTTGGCTCTGATACCAATTGTTAGAATTATTTAGAATAACTGAGAGGGGGGGGGGGAGGGGGTGAATCAGTTATCCAAGGTCCAAATGCCCTAATAATACTTTTTCACAAATTATAGTGAATCCATAAAATTTTCATCCATCTAAGCTTAAATCAATCATCTTAGCAAATCACAGTAAATCAATATGTAGGGATAAACAATGCAAGATCAACACATGACACAATGATTTACATGGAAACTCAATTTGAGAAAAACCACCAGTAACATGCTACTTGATTTTCACTCTTCTAAAGTGATGCCCTATTAAAAGCCTACCCTGTTAAAGGCTTACAACACACTATTAAATGTGAACTTGTTAGAGGATTTCACCATACTGTTAGGAATGGGCCTGATCAAAGGACTTTAGAACATTCACTTGGAATGTCACCCTGTTAAAAGATTTACAACATGGCTATTAAACAAACCTAAGTCCATAGGATTTAAACTAACTGTTACAATTGCTAGAAAGTAACAATAATGGCTTTTTGATCTGATACAACTTAAAACATATCTTGTAGATTTCAGATCACACTTCAGCTCAATCCTTTGCTTGGCTTTAATCACTTCAGCTCTGACAGCTTGTCATCTCAAGCTTCATCTCCTTGAGTCTTCTTACTCATTATACCAATGCAATCATATCTGTGGTCATCTGTTGAAGCAGAGTAACTATGCTTTCTTACTCCTTAGCATCTCCTTCGACACTTTATGCTTTCATGCTTGACCTCTCCTCTCACTCTCTCTTTGCTTTGTGACCTTGTTATTCCTTAAATAGAAATCTGGATTGCCTTTGCCACTTGATTCTCCCTCTCCAACTTTAGGGTTTCAAATGGATTAGGTAGGATACAATGTATCTACCCCATATCTTGCTCTTATCTAAAAACTTCATCTAGAGTCTAGTTGCATTCTCCAAAAACATTCTACATGGTGTTCTGTGTCACCAACTCATCACTCTTATCTTCTATTTAATTCACAGAATTCAAGATAACAACCTTGTCAGGTTAGATTTGACGAATCTTTGATCTTTGAAATAATGCAGCAACTCAACACTATTGGTTTACTGATGCTCGACATCTCTGTGTTACTCGACACTTGTATTTTCTCGGCACTTGTATCTGCTCAGCACTTGTATTTTCTCGGTACTTGTTTTTGCTCGACACTTGTATCTGCTCGGCATCTGAAGTTCACTCGGCACTTACTGAAGTTGAACTTGCTCGGCTTCAACTAGGAATCTGTTTGGCACTTACTAGCTTTCTCAACTCTCTCTCTCTCTAATGAACTTAGTTAGGCTTTACAAATGACTTAGCTAAAACCTTGCATCTTTGATATGTTTCAGTGTGCCCATTTTCTGTGTCTTGAGTATGTCATCAATACACTTTTTCATCAATGGCTTAGCTGATCCTTGTACTTCATTACAACATCATAACTTCAACCTTTCTCTAGGTGTTATGGTTACATCTTATTGATTTCCTCTTCCTTGTCAATCAACCATTTGATAGTGTTTGGATCACTAAAGCAATTGTCATTCTTGCAAGTAGCAAGTTTGACATCAATGACAAAACAATGATTGAGAACATTCTTTACCAGTTCCATTACTTCCATTAATTTTTATATATGATCATTTCCAACAATCTCCCTCATGATCTTTTCAATCATTTCCAACAAGTTTTCCTAAAATAACCAACAAATCTACTATCTTGGTTAGAAATAATACTTCTTGGTAATCCATGCAATCTAACAATCTCTTTGAAGAAAAGTTCAGCAACATGCTCAGCATTTGATGTCTTCTTACATGGAATAAAATGAAACATTTTAGAAAATATATCCACAACAACAACTATAGAATCATACCCCTTTGTTATTTTAGGCAATCCAAGAATAAAATCCATATTGATGTCACTCTAAGGTTTTTCGGGAACAAAAATAGGTGTATACAATCCAATATTTTGACTTACTCCTTTTGCAACTTGACGAACTCCACAACTCTTCACAAAATTCTAAACATCTATATACATTTGTGGCCAATAATAATAATCTCCTTCAGCAAAATCAATGTCTTATCAATTCCAAAATGTCTAGCCAAACCACCACTATGCATTCCCTTAATCAAATTCAACCTCATAGAACTTCTAGGGACACACAACTGAATACCTTTGAACAACATACCTTTGTGAATGAAATATTCATCATACTTACTAATGTGATCTATTAGATTTGGTGTTTTGCAGTCTCTCCATGCCTTATAAAAATCAAGATTAGTATCATACAATTCTTTCATGTCAGCAAAACCAAGATCTTCAACCTTCATCTTAGTCAACAAAGAGCATCTTCTACTTAATCAATCATCAACTCTATTAGTAACTCCACTCTTATGCTTAATCACAAACGTAAAACTATGCAAATACTCAACCCACTTCATGTGTCTCTGATTCAATTTATGTTGACTTCTGATTTACGGTAAAGCTTTATGATCAATATACACAAAAACTCCTTAGGAATCAAATAATGTATCCACTTCTTCAAGGCTTGAATAATAGCATAAAACTCTTGATCATACATAGAATACTTTTTTTTATTATAATTCAACTTCTCACTAAAAAAAACAACAAGTTTACCTTCTTGACTCAATATAGCTCCTATTGCACTACCACTTGCATCACATTCAACTTGAAATACCTTACTGAAATTAGGCAAAGCCAATACAAGTAACTTAGCAACCTTTTGTTTCAAAGTCTCAAAACTCTTATCAACTCCATATGTCCATTGGAATTCCTTTTTATCTCCTCTCATTGTCTCAGTCATAGCATTACAAACAACACTAAAATTCTTTATAAACTTCTTGTAAAAACTAGCCAAACCATGAAATGATCTAACCTCACCCACATTCTCGGGTGTAGGCCATTCCAAAATTTCTTTAACCTTCTTAGGATCCATTTTGAAACCATCAACTAAAATCACAAATCCTAAATACACAATCTGCTCTTTTATAAAAGAACACTTTTTTAGATTAAGTATCAACTTCTCCTCTTTCAATCTCTGTAATACTTTTTTAACATTCTCAAGATGTTCTTACTCAGTCTTATTGAATATCAAAATATCATCCAAATAAACAATCACAAACTTACCCAAAAATATTTTAAGAACTTCATCAATCTCATGAAAGTACTAGGTGCATTTGTCAAACCAAAAGGCATAACCAACCATTTATACAAACCATATATTGTCTTGAAAGTAGTCTTCTATTCATCTCCTTCTCTGATTATGATATGATGATAGCCACTCTTCAAATCAATCTTGGTAAAATACTTTTCTCCACTCAAATAATTCATTATGTCATCCATCCTTGGCATAAAAAACCTAAATTTCACTATGATCTTATTAATATCTTTGGAATCACTATACATTCTCCACTCTCCATTCTTCTTAGGTGCTAATACACATAGACTCAAACTTTCTCTGATCAAACCTTTCTGTAGCAACTCATGCACTTGTTTGTTAAGTTCTTCATTCTTTGTAGGTGTCAATCTATATGGTGCTTTGTTTGAAAAACTAGCTTTAGGAATCAGATCCATAAAATGACTTATACTTCTTACTAGAGGTAAACCATCAGGAATATCCTTAGCAACAATATACTTATACTTGTTTAGCAATTGTGTAATTTCTACTAGTACTTGGTCAATGTCACTAGTTTCTATTGTCACTCAGTCATTACCAACTTCTTTTGCTTGATCATTACTACTAACACTCGATCCTCAAGGAACTACAAAAAAACAAACTTTATCCTTCTTCACTTCTTTTTTCAAATTGCTTTCCATTAACCATTGAAATTCTCATAGTAGTACACTTAACCTCATCTAGACTTTCAATCAAAGACAACAATATTTGCTTCTTCCCATTCACCCAAAGAGTATATTGTTTCAATCTTCCATCATCTACAACATATATATCATATTTCCAAGGTCTACCCAACAAAATATTACAACAATCCATAAGCATAATATCACACAAAACTTCATCAAAGTAATGTCGAATCTTGAACTTCACAATGCATTGCTCACTTACCAATATCTTATGCTCATCTTTGATCCATGAAAAATTATAGGGTTTAGGATGCTTTAGCCTCTGCAACTACAACTTTGTAACTAGCTCTTCTGATGCCAAAATTGTAGAACTTCCACTGTCAATCATCACCTTGCAACATTTTCTAGCCATCTTACATCTGGTCTTGAAAAGACTTCTTCTTAAAATAGGTTCCTCGTCACTTCCCTTATTACGTAGGTCCTTCTAACCATTTGATTTCTCCATCCTCAAGTCCACTTGGTGAACTCTCAATGTCTTCTTGAATCACAACATTTATGTTACCTTGCCTACTTTCAAAGGATCTACATTCAAAAGATCTATGCCCTTCTTTACCACATCTAAAACAATTATGACAAAAACCACCTCTAGAATAAGAATTATCTCTTCCTCAGTAAGAACTACCACCTTTCCAACCAGTCTTGTCTTTGTCATCATTCTTCCATTCAGATTTTCCTTTAATCATACATAAAATTGTTAGATTTGCCACCTTCATAATAAGATCTATGCCTACCTCTTTGGAATCTACCACCTCTACCTCTTTGTCTTCATTCATGCTTCTTTGTCAAGATCTCCTCATCTTTCAAGTCATATTGATATGCTTCTTCCATACTTTCCAATTTCACAAAACTTATCTCATCTTGAATTCTAGATCTCAATCCATTTAGGTACCTTGTAATTTTCTCAACATGTCCAGATCTAATGTCTAATCTATAGAATTCCTCAGTATACTCCTTCACAATAATGTCTCTTTGTCTCAAATTTCGCATCTTTCTTAGCAAGCTAACTTGGTAATTAGTAGGAATGAATTCTTTCTTTACCTTGTTCACCATCTTTGGCCAAGTCTTGATCTTCTCCTTTCCTCTCCTTTGTCTATTAGTTTGAAAATTTTCCCACCATAGTGAAGCATGAAATTTTAACCTATTAATTTCAAGTTTCACCTTCCTATTATTAGGAGTGTTTTCATACTCAAAAAGTTTTCCATACAAGAGATCCAATCAAACATAGCATTGGTGTCAATTTTTCCATCATAAGGAACAACTTCTAGAGTAGGCTTTGAATGTGCCCTAGATAATACTCTCAGTAATCTTTCCTCATCTTGATCTTCTTCATAGGGTTTGGTTCTACTGCTTCATCATCACTCACATCATCAAGATACACTCCTCTCCTCTAGGTTGTCTCCACAACATCTAATCTGGCTGCAATTTGTCTCATTGTATCTAATATTGCATTATCAACATTTCCTCTACCTCGAACCATCTTTACAAATCAAGTTCCTGCAAGATCATAACCCTCTGCAAGTTATAGGTCAAATCTGTAGATCTGCAACCCTACAACCAAATCCAGTTAGGGTTCTACACAATCCAATCTCCACAAGCATGAACCTCAAGCTCTGATACCACCTGATTGAAGGAGGGTAAGAAAATAACTAAGGCCAAAGGCACACCCAACAATCCAACCAACCTTGCAGAGTAAACACAATGCAAGAAAACACACTAAGAGAACAACACCACACACACACACACGCACACGCACACACACACGCACACGCACACGCGCACGCGCGTGCACTCGCACACACACACACACACACACACACACACACACACACACACACACACAGAGAGAGAGAGAGAGAGAGAGAGAGAGAGAGAGAGAGAGAGAGAGAGAGAGAGAGAGAGAGAGAGAGAGAGAGAGAGAGAGAGAGAGAGAGAGTTTTATTGATTCTTCAAAATATCAGCATATATGTCGAATTGTAAGGCCTTCTGGATTATGACTGGATATAAAATACATTCAAGATCCAAGATCCAACTTCAAATTCACACTTCTAGACACATAGGCAACAAACTTTCTTAGTCCTCTAAGTTCTCCCAAAATATTTACCAAAATTTGATCTAACGTTATGACTAAACACCCTATTTATACTTGCCAGAATGGCTTATAGAAGATTCTAGAACATTACAAAATAGAAAGGTTGACCCTAAAATGTTCTTCACACATTCCAAGAAAAATATCTTATTGCAAAATTTTTTATTAGAATTAATCTTGCATGTCGGCTCCCACTAAGAACTAGAACATAGAAAGATAATCGAAAATGTTGATACTCAGCATCAACAAGTTCACTCGACACATGAAGGAACACTTGGTCAATTTTGGATAACTTGTCACACACTGTGAAACTAGACACATAATATAGAGTGAGATGGAATAATACATTAATCCATGGGATAATTGTAACTCGACTAATACTACAAAATTACTGGCACTCGGCAATCGCTACAACTTGGCAACAAATGGAAAAATCAACACAAATAGGAAGGATAAAACATCAACCCAGGATGTTCTTGCATCAAAATGGGTAGAAGCTATACCTACAAAGAAATCTACTAGAAAGGTTGTGATACAAATTCTTGATGGAGAATATTATAACCAGGTTTGGGGTCCCTCGCAAGCTTATTATGGATAGTGGAATGTATTTTAGATCAAATGAATTATCTAAATTTTTCCACAAATATGGTATAATTACTTCATGTATTCCTCTCCTTGTCACCCTCAAGGAAATGGATAGGCATGATCAAGTAATAAGAATATACGAAAAAGTATCAAGAGAATGCTTGACAATAAAAAAAGGGCTTGGGATACTTATTTAAGTTTTGCATTATGGATTGACAAAATCACAATGAAGAAATCCACAGGTTATTCCCTTTTCAATCTTATTTATGGTAAGGATGCCAGACTTCCTTTGAATAGTTTATTACTAGTATACTAGTTTATGAAAGAGGAACAACTTGAAGACATTGACTTCATGGAAGATTCATGCGTTGGTTGAGTTGGATGAGATGAGAATATAAACATTGGAACATAACAATGAGAAACAGAAACAAGTCAAATTCCTTCATGATGAAACATCAATTGAGAGATCATTTAAAGTTGGAGATTGGGTGCTTAAGTGGAATGTAAAGGATTAGGACAAAGGTAAACATGGAAATTTTGATGCCTTATGGCTTGGCCCATTTTTAAATTTCTGATATGGCAAGAGAAAACTCTTATCTCTTACTGGAAATAGATGGAAGCATCGAGGAATTCCCTGTGTATACACACTTTCTAAAGCATTTATTCTCTTAGTCCAAATGGGCCTTTCCATTTTTGTATCACTAGTTTTCTTTTCTTGTTTGTATTATATTTTCCTAGAGATAGTTGGATTCTCATCATATTCTAAAGCAATATGTGTCCCCAAAAAGAGCCATTGGTGGAGCCCTCAATTTTATGCCAATTTTAATATTAAGAATTAATTTTTGCTACTTCAAAGAGATAGGTGTAGGAGGTTTGCAAAATAACAAAAAAATTGGGATTTCACAAGCATATTATGAAGTATGGTGTGAAATAGAGATTTTTTCTATATCACAAGGTATAAACAAGACACAGTCCAAAAACACAATTTTTTTCTATTTCAGGAGAAGTTTCACATGGGTAGTACAAAATCAGGATTTCACTTGAGGATAATAATTTTCATAACTTTTTTTATCCACCTAGTTAGGGTTATTGACTTGTGAAGTAATGATAAAGATCCTAAGTGTGGAAAATGATAATGGTGTAGTTGTTGTTTGGGTCATTTTGGTCTCTTGAAATGTCACAACTGATTGTATTGACTTGATTGTCGATGACATGATCATATGTATATTTGATAAATTTGGAAAAATATGGTCATGCTATTAAATAAAAATAGTAACATATAATTTGAAACTTTTTACATAATTGTTGGTGAAAAACAAACATGTTTAAATTTAAGATTCAATAGGAAAAATATTTAAAAGTTAGTATAAAAATAAAGGGATGAGGTTGTATTTGTAGTTTTAGGATTGTAGATATGATGTCATCTATAATGGGTATTACTATAGAGATTTGAATTAAAATATTCTAAACTAAGTAATTTGATCTTGAGAAATGCTAGTTTCAAGTTTAAAATTAGCAACAAATATATCATAAATAACTAATTAAAAAATTATTGTGACTTTTATGACCTCAAATGGGTTGGAATTTTTAATTAGCAAGTATATCAAAATTTACAAATTATATTGATAGTCTCTTAGAATATTTAGAATAACTGAGAGAGAGAGTGAATTAGTTATCCAAGGTCAAGAATTACTAGTTGAACAAACAAACACTTACGCAATTTCAGATCTTATCATTCCATTCCCTGATCTCTACTATAAACTATTTTTACATTAAATAGTTGTCCACTATTATAAAAATAACAGACTCTTGGAATGTAAACTTATATCAATAAAGCATCATAATAACATCCACACAAGTTTGACACTAGGATTTTACATGGAAACCCAAATTGGGAAAAACCACTAGCAACATGTCACCAATTTTCACTCTTTTGAAGTGAGCCTTGTCAAGAGCCAACCTTGTTAAATATTACAATACACACTATGGAATGTGACCTTGTTAAAGGATTTAATCACCTTGTTAGGAGTGGCCTTGCTAGAGGACTTTAGAACATTCCATTAGAATGTCACCTAGTTAAAGGATTTACATAGACTATTAGGTCAATATGACTGTTAGGTCAACCTTGATTTAAGGATTGCAAATACTATTCACAATTTTTAGAAAGTAACAATAGGTTTGATCTGTTAAGTACAACTCACTTTACATGTTCAAATCTATGTTCAACTCCTCATACTGATTCATCGTTTGGCCTTCATTGTCATCTTAATCTCATATTTGCTTGGCAATCCTTCAAGCAATCACCTTCACTTCTTCTCTCCTTAAATAGATAGTTTTGATCTTTTTCCACTTAATCAACACCATAGATCTTAGGGTTCATGATTCGATCCATCAAATATAATCTATCTAATCACCATTTTTTTATCCCTTCTTTTTTAGAAACTTCTCCTTGAATTCATCTCTTAGACCATTGACCTAATCCTCTCCTAAAATCAAATGATCCAACTCATCGATTCTTATCTTCAACATGTTTTCCATATCCCAACAAATCAACTTAGTTGGCTGGAAATTACGATTCCTTACAAATAGTTAAAATGTTGTTCCTCAATGTAATGCTGACCCCTATTTTACTTTTCACGTTGTTTTGTCAAATTCTTTTAGGCCAGCTTTATGGTTATGTTTTATGATTTAGTGGTACTCAGTTACCTAATTTGATTGGATGCTATTTCATACTCAATTTATATATTTGATGAGTTACTTGATACTTAGTTATTTCATGTGTTTATGTTTATCCTTTTGATGATGATGATTCATATGTTCATATAGTAATTTTAGTTATCTCATGATGATAGTTAGATGGATGATTTATATGCATTTTTCTATGGTTACTTATCCCATACTTGCATGTGTATGGTGTACATGTTTTACCTTATATTTAACATTTCTGATGTGGTTGAGAGAGGGAGTCATAGTCACCTGCTAGTCAAGATCTACCCAATGCACCACTCCCTGCTATTGATTGTTTCATTTAGATTTATAGATAGATGTAGATGCTCAAATTTTATGGTAATTGTAGGTATTGGGTATCAATTTTCCTAAATTGTTAGGATGAGCATGCCCTATCGCAATATCTCAATAGTAAAGAGGGGAGATAGTTGTTGAGTACAAATCCTAAACCTAAGCCAATTGTCTTAGAAAATAGGACACATATCTAAGTTATTTACCCTTTTGAATTTGTCAAGTAACATGAATTCAAGATTCTGACCCTTGAGTTTGATTTAGTACTTTGTCTTTCAAACGGGTTTTCTTATTTAGATTTGTGGGTCTGTTGTGATTTCAGTTATAATTAAATCAAATTAAGAGAGTATTAAATGATTTAATTTAATGAAAAAATTATAAAGAAAAATCAATTTTTAATTATATTTAACTAATTAAGAAATTAACTAATTATAAGACTTAAATTTAAAATATTTAATTAAAGTTCCAAATTTGGTGTGACAATATTTATTTAATTTAATAATAATTAATTTAAGAGTTTCATTTTAATTAATGAAGTCTAAATATTATTATTATTTAAATTAATAAATATACTATTAAATATGTCTTCTGATTTAATAAAAGAGAGAGAGAGAATAAAATAAATAAAGTTTATTTAAAAATTTAAAAATTTAAAAAGTTTGCACATAAAATTAAAATAAATTAAAATAATAAAGGAAAAGGCTTTTCATGTTTGTAAACATGAAACCCTAAAGGAGATATCTCTTTATTCAAAAATTAAAGCTCATTTCTCCATGCACAGGTTTGGTGGAGAAAATTTCTAGAAAGGGTTTTGAGAGTCGAGAATTCATGCAAGTTTCGAGCATTCGTCTGGTTAGCATCAGATCGAGGTAGGATCTTTGTTAAGATTATCACAATAATTTTCTTTGAATTTCTCTGTCTTCTTTGTGTTTGATTATAGATCTTGTTTTCAAAGATTGATTCTAGTTGAAAACCCTCATTTGAGAAATCTTGTTATTCCTTATTGAATTGACTGTGTGAGAAATCAATTGAAATTCTTATTGGAAAATTGGAATGTTTCCAAAAAATGAAGATTGGGATAGGGTTGAAAAAGAAAATTGGATTTAATTATTAAATTTTACTATTTCAATTTCGTTGCCCCATCAAATCTATCGTGGAAATATATTAAATATATATATACATTTACCACAATAATTGAAAAATTATTGTGGTAATTACATTAAAATATACATTGTTTCTGTGTTTGTTTGGGGGCTTTGTTCAAAAAAAAATTATAATTTATATATATATATATATATATATATATATATATATATATATATATATATATATATATATATATATATATATATATATATACATATACATATATATATATATATATGTATGTATATATATATATATATATATATATATATATATATATGTGTGTATATATATATATATGTATGTATATATATATATAGATATATATGTATATATATATATATATATGTATATGTATATATATATATATATATATGTATATGTATATATATATATATATATGTATATGTATATATATATATGTATATGTATATATATATATATATATATATATATATATATATATATGTATATGTATATATATATATGTATATGTATATATATATATGTATGTATAGATATAAGTATATATATGTATATATATATATGTATATATGTATATGTATGTATATATATGTGTATACATATGTATATATGTATATATATGTATATGTGTGTGTGTGTGTGTGTGGGAGGTGAGCCACCACCCCCACCCGCTGCCTCCTTCCTCCTATGTTTGGTTTGTTGGTGACCTTTTTAATAAGGTCTACTCATGATGGACTTGATGTCATAGCAACAAGTACTGTTGATAGAGTACCCTGCTACTATGACAACCGAGCTACTGCGGCAAGGTTAATAACCTACAAGCTTTAAAATATAAGGGTAGGAAGTTTTTTTATTTTTTTTAAAATTAAGTAATTAATTTTAAAATATATTAATTAGTATTTTATTAAAATTAATATTTTTTTCTCAAAGGTGATATGTGTGTGTGTGTGTGTGTGTGTGTGTGTGTGTGTGTAATTTTCTTTTTACAAAAGTACTAATTTTAACATAAGGAGCTCTCGAAGAAAAGAACTAGGAAGAAAAACTTTGTTCATGACCCCATCAAGAAAAGTAGAAAAGAAATGAAGGACCATTAATCAGGGTAATAAATAAAATCCCAAGATTAATGCCTCCAATTTACATCTGATAGAGGAAAGAAGAGAGGGGACCTAAAACTACTCTCTAAATAATACAAACAAGTATCCCAAAAAGTCACAATATCCTTGAATCTATGACATCCTTTACATAAAATACATATATATTAAGCTAGAAGACCACTGAAGAAGTAATTCTTGACCTCTATCATCGAACAAAATCAAACTACTATAAGAATCCCATGCAAAAAAAAAACTTGTACATGTAACAAGAAGCAAAAAACAAGTGGCAAAAATTCATAGCATAATAAAATGTCTCATTTCTCCATAAAACCTAATGTAGGATCTGAATATTTGAGCTTAAGAGTAAGGTTGGGAAGAGGATGGGAAGAGGCCAAAATCTATGGGGATATGAGTTGTTGATATGAATCATGTTCCAAGAGATCCAAGATGGCAAAAATGACCTAATGCACACTGTTAACACAATCTCTTGATAAGTGCACACTATGTTGCTACATAGAAGCTTTAACCAAGCAGAAGGATTATCTCTCAAGAGCCATTTTAATACTCTCAAAAACCACATAAATACCATGGTTTCTAAGAAGTGCATGATGGTGAGAAAAACCTCCTATGAGAGTAGCATTGTCCCAAAGATCATATTTCCAACAAGCTTTTGCAATCTTACCTCCCTGCAAAAAACTAGGTTTAAAAAATCTACTAATAATAAACACAAGATGAAATGGAGATTGCAACAAATCCAAAACATTTGATAAGAATATTGACAAGGATAGATTATTCTCTTTCCCAGAGGGAAAATAATTTCATGCCCAATGATCCTCTTTATACCTCTTCGAATATGCGGTCATTCATAGAAGAAAATAGATGCCAACAAATAATCTTTGATACAACAAAGAAATGACATATCCCATTTTTAAATTTCCAAAAAGACTTTGTAGTTTCTAGGATAATAGTTCATATCTAATGTTGAAGAAATAGAGTAGAGCTCAACTACATAACTAACCCCTACCAAAGAGCTAGGGTGGCCTAACATAATGTTGACCACAAAGAAGACTAGAACAAAAAGCCATAGACAAAGCCCCTAGCAAAAGCTTAGCAAGAAAACAACATACCCACAATACCAAAATGACTCCTACTTGTGACAATATAAAGCCTTGAGTTTTCTATGATAAAATTTGTCACAAAAAGATATGAAATTCTTCACATAATATAAAAAAAGTGGAAGGCATGAATGAAGTACGACATCATAAAAGAAGAAGAATGCTTGCATAATTTTGCTCAAGCGACTAAATTTAAGCCACTAGACGACACTCAAATATAGTACACAATTCTAAACTATAGGAAGAAAATCATTATCCAACCATCAAATGAAAACTACTATTTTCCTCCGTGTAATTATTCCAAATAAATAATGATAAGCCACCTAACAGCTATCAATTAAGATACACTTTTGAAATATAGAAAAGACTCAAAATCCAAACATCAAATGAAAATTGTTGGATGTCAACAATTTGTTAGGATAAACCACAGACAGAAATAAAAAACTACATGCAAATATAACCAATAATAGAAAATAATAGAACACACAGAAATGAACACAAGGCACCAAGATTTAACGTGGTTCACCCAAACCCTGGGCTACGTCCACCAAACAACAAGTCCGATCTTATTACAATCCAGTGATTACAACCTGATTACAATCCATAATCCCTTACAGCTCAATACCGCCGCAAGAACCAATTTCGTATCACCACATATAAAAAAATACCCAACCCTAAGCCCTTTTTATAAAAGTATTAAACCGCTTTAGGGTTATAACATGTCGGCCATATGTCGGCCATAATATGTCGGCTACCATGTCGGCTACTTCCAAAATTTTTTTTTTTTCGAGGCGATGCCCCGAACCCCACTATTTATGAAGTATGTACAGTACTTTCCTGATCAGTCACCACAATCTAACAATCTCCCACTTGGGGACTGATCAGGCTCCACACTAAACAACAATCTCCCACTTGGAGACTGATCCTGTAGCAATACAACTACCGCATGGGGCTCCCATTGGATCAAACCACCCTGGACTCTGCTGTTCTTTTATTCACATTTAGTCTAAAAGACCAACTAAAGCTGAAGAGGAGTTCAGCTTCTCCCTTGTTAAACCCTTTGTCAACATATCTGCTGGATTTTCATTGGTATGTATCTTCTCCAGCTTTAACTGTCCATCCTCCAAAACTGACCGAATGAAATGGTACCGCAACTGTATGTGTTTGGTCTTAGAATGCAGAGCTTAATTCTTAGCAAGATGAATGGCACTCTGACTATCTGTGAACAAATAATTATCCTTCTGAGGATGTCCCAATTCTTCCAAGAAGAACTAAAGCCATATCATCTCCTTGGCTGCCTTTGTAGCAGCAACATACTCTGCCTCTGTAGTGGAGAGAGCATTAATCTTCTGTAACCTAGAAACCCAGCTCACGGCTGCCCCACCAATAGTAAAGACATAACCTGTAGTACTCCACCTGGTATCAATATCCCCAGCCAAATCTGAGTCAACATAGCCTTGTAAATCAATAGTAGAGCCCCCAAAGTGTAAACACTTAATGGATGTTCCTCTCAAATATCTGAGAATCCACTTGACAGCATTCCAATGCTCAAATCCTAGATGACTCATATACCTGCTAACAACTCCCACTGCATGTGCAATATCTGGCCTAGTGCATACCATAGCATACATCAAACTTCCTACAGCTGAAGCATAGGGTACCTTGGACATCTTATCCTCCTCTTCCTGTGTCTTGGGACACATCTCCTTAGTCAATTTTAAATGACCAGGTAAAGGTGTGCTGACAGCTTTAGCATTCTCCATAGAGAAACGTTGCAACACCTTCTCAACATAATCAGCTTGAGATAGCGTCAATGTTCTGTTCTTCCTATCTCTGCAAATCTTCATACTAAGGATTTGTTTTGCTGCCCCCAAATCCTTCATAGCAAATGCATGTGCTAATTGGCATTTCAGCCCCTTAATATGATCCATGTTAGACCCAGCTACAAGCATATCATCAACATATAAACATAAAATAATGTAGCTATCATCATCCAACCTCTTAAAATAAACACAGTAATCTGAATGACACCTATTATATCCATGCTCATGCATAAAACTGTCAAATTTCAGATACCATTGCTGAGGTGCTTGCTTCAAGCCATACAAACTTTTCTGCAATTTGCACACTAAGTTCTCCTTACCTTTGACCTCAAAACCTTGTGGCTGAGCCATATATATTTCTTCATCCAAATCACCATGAAGAAAGGCTATTTTAACATCCATCTGCTCTAAATGCAAATCTTCAATAGCCACAAGACTTAAAATAGTACGAATAGAAGTCATTTTAACAACAGGAGAAAATATCTCATCAAAATCAATTCCCTTTTTCTGTGCAAATCCTTTTACAACTAACCTGGCCTTAAATCTTTTCTTACCTCCTTCCTCTTCTTTCAACCTATAAACCCATTTATTCTGTAAAGCCTTTTTACCTGCAGGCAACTTGCACAAATCCAATATCTTATTTTTCAGCAAAGAGTCCATTTCATCTTTCATTGCAGACTCCCACTGAATCTTAGTATCCACCTGCACAGCTTCATCATAACTTTCAGGTTCACCAGCATCAGTAAGTAAAATAGAATACAAAGAGGGAGAAAACCTTTGTGGAGGTCTAATTGGCCTTGTTGACCGTCTAACATTCACTAGTGTGTGTGGTATTTGTTGTTGCAGTTGTTGCACATCATGAGGAATGGCTGGAACATCAGCTTTTGGAGTATCATCCAGCACTACATGATCATCTTCTTTCTTCTCATGTTGCTGCAACAGATCTTTGTACAACACTTTTTCATTGACTATGACATCCCGACTTCTTATAATTTTATGATTTTCAAAATCCCAAAGCCTATAGCCAAATTCATTAATGCCATATCCAACAAAGACACATTTCTTTGATTTAGCTTCTAGCTTGGTTCTATTTTCAGAGTCTATATGAGCAAAAGCTTCACAACCGAAGGTCTTGAGAAAAGAATAACTCACCTTCTTACCAGTCCATGCTTCCTCTGGAATACCATAGCCCAAAGGAGTAGAGGGACCTCTATTAATCAAATATACTGAAGTATTGACAGCCTCCACCCACATGTGTAAGGGCAACCCAGCATGCAACCTCATGCTCCTTGCACGCTCCATTATAGTCCTATTCATGCGTTCAGCCACTCCATTTTCCTGTGGAGTCCTTGGAACAGTTTTTTGTCTACGAATACCATTAGTGGAGAAATAATCTTCAAATTCATGACTGCAATACTCACCACCATTATCAGATTTGAGACATTTTAATTTCTTACCAGTCTCATTTTCAACCAAGCATTTCCATTTCTTAAAAGTTTGAAATACATCAGATTTCTGTCTAAGGAAATAAACCCATACTTTTCTAGTTGCGTCATCAATAAATGTAACATAATAATGAGAGCCACCAAGGGAAGATACCTGAGCCGGTCCCCATACATCTGTATGCACAAGCTCTAATTTCTCCTTTTTGTTTTCCTTCCCTGTCTTTACAAAACTCACTCTCTTTTGTTTTCCATACACACAACTTTCACAGAAATCCATATTCACACATTTTAGACCTGGTAAAACTTTCCTTGAATGAAGTACTTTCATACCTTTCTCACTCATGTGCCCAAGTCTATTGTGCCACAGCGCTGTATCAGAATCTACAACAGCTATTTGTTCTCCCTGCTCAACTGTAGTAATTGTTCCTGAATATTCATTTTTCTCTGAAACAATCAAAGTAGAAGGAACAATATGACCTGTACAAAGATATAAGGTGCCTACTTTCACACCTTTTGCTACTACAAGGGAACTTTTTGAAACCTTCCAATTTTTATCATTAAAAGTAACTACACAACCCTCATCACTGAGTTGCCCTGCTGAAATTAAATTCCTACTCAGCTTTGGAACATGTCTTACCTCATGTAGTAGCCAATGATTTCCATTCTGCAACTTAATCTTAATTTTTCCCTTTCCAAAAATCTGACAGGGTTCATTATCCCCCAAATAAACAAGACCAAAATCCCCTTGGACATAATCAATGAAATAACCTCTATGAGGTGTAGCATGAAAAGAAGCACCAGAATCTAAAACCCATGAATCATCAACACTCTCTAAAGACAGAAGCAAAGCATCCTCTTCGGATTTGTTACTTACCACATTTGCCTCTTTGTCTCCATCTGATTTATCTCCTTCATTTTTCTTTCGAGTCCAACAATCTTTCTTTTTGTGCCTTGGTTTCCCACAGTACCAGCAATCATTTGGTCCTCTCGATTGAGACCTCCTCCCCTTTGACTTTCCTCTTGATTTCCCACGATTTCCAGAGTTACTTCCTCTTTCAGTCGTTCTGCCCCTGCTTTGTGCATTTAAAGCACTTCCTGATGTAGATCCACCTGAGGATTTTCTACGAGTTTCCTCACTTAAAATAACACCGATCACATCATCATATTTTAGGGTACTAGATCCAGGAACAGAATTACTCACCGCCATTACCAAGCCATTCCAACTTTTAGGCAAAGAACACAAAATCAAGAGAGCCCTAATTTCTTCATCAAAATTGATACCCACAGAAGATAATTGACTAGTAATAGTATTAAACTCATTTAAATGATCTGCAACAGATCCACCTTCTGCCATTTTCATATTAAATAAATGCTTCATGAGAAATACCTTATTTGAAGCGGAGGGCTTTTCATACAGTGTCGCTAGGGTTTTCATCAAATCTTCTATCATCTTTTCTTTTATAATATTAAATGCCACTGATGGTGCCAAGCATAATCGAATGCTTCCGAGTGCCTTTTTGTCCAAAAGATCCCATTCAGCCTCTGACATAGTTCCCTGATTCTTGGCTTTTCCTTCCAACGGCTTCCATAAATCCTTCTGATATAAATATTCTTCCATTTGCATCTTCCATAATTGGAAGTTCTGCCCATTAAACCTATCAACCCTCAGCTTACCCTCATCTGCCATTGCTCCCACTCAACCGTGAGACTCCCACTTAACCGTGAGACTTTCCTGCAGAGGATAACTGAAAAACAACTAGGCTCTGATACCACTTGTTAGGATAAACCACAGACAGAAATAAAAAACTACATGCAAATATAACCAATAACAAAAAATAATAGAACACACAGAAATGAACACAAGGCACCAAGATTTAACATGTTTCACCCAAACCTTGGGCTACGTCCACCAAACAACAAGTCCAATCTTATTACAATCCAGTGATTACAACCTGATTACAATCCGTAATCCCTTACAGCTCAATACCACCGCAAGAACCAATTTTGTATCACCACATATTAAAAAATACCCAACCCTAAGCCCTTTTTATACAAGTATGTACAGTACTTTCCTGATCAGTCACCACAATCTAACACAATTAAGCATACCAAGTATAGCTAATGGGGGCTACTCTGATTTAATGTTAGATCCACTAACCATTAAGACCATCTACTACTAGCCCTATATTACCATGACTAATGCCCCCCAAATTAACATCATGCAGGGCATATTCATAACCATAATTGCTTATACATATGGACTATATAACTAGTTTGCATAAATATAACACGCATGATGGCATTAAACATACTAAAATAAAATTAGCAACCCACAACTAGAAAAACAAAGATGACTCATGCTTGACAATTGAGATAATGGTAGGGAATTTTTCTAACAAGGTAGTAGAAGAATGAGAGTCTATAGTAACTCTATCACATCCAAAATTTGCTAAGAAATCTACCAAAGCATTACCTTTTCTATAGACATGAGATAAAATATAGCTATCCAAAGAGTCAATGAGACCCCAAATTTGCTAGAGGACATAGCTTAGATGCTAGTTACTACTCTTCCTATGAATGCAAGCATTAATAACAACAGAGGAATCAACCTCAATATGATGGTAAGAAAAAGACATTCTCTTAGCTGGAATTAAACCTTCTAAAAAAGCAGTAGTGTCTACCATATTATCAGTATAAGGGCTAATAGGAACTTCATAAAAAGCCAATACATCACCTACATGATTTCTTAGACAAGCCCCAATACTTGACTCACTAGGATTTCTTCTGGATAAACAATAAAAAATAAACTTGACCAAAAAGGAATTAGGAGGCTTCTATTTTATAGAATCTCTATGTGTTGGGATAATTTTAACATGTGGAAACATAGGGGAAGAAGGAAGTAAGATAAGCTTCCAAGAGTGGAATATTGAACTATCCCAAGATGAGAAAATGGCATTCACATTAAAATTCTTAGAAGCAAAATTATTCACTTGTTTAGAAATGAGACACTCAATTGTGGCAATTGTTGTATTACCCCAAAATTGGCACATTGCCATATTAACCAATTCTAGTCTATCCAGTCATTCCTAAGTCCTATTTCACTAGGCAATTCTAATTCTGATACTTGCTACTTGACCTAAGTGTCAAATGCAAAAAACCCTAATCTACATTAATCACACTATTTATTTAATTCGTAACTATCAACTCAAATTAGCTACAGTAGATCTATTGATTGAATTTAACTTAATTATTAGTATTCATACTTTAATTAAATTAAATTATTTCTTTAGCTAATGTGTAAATGAATTAAATGTATTTAATTTAATAATGTCATCTAATTATTGAATTTAATTATTCAATTAATTAAAGATTATGCATTTATGAGGTCATAACCTATTTTATTAAATTAAATATTCTCTACAAATCTTCTGTTCAGTTCTAGAATGAAAGGTCTGAGTGAACTATCTCTCAAAATGGAATCAACTTAGTTAACTTGTTCTCACACTCAAATGAGAATCAGTTAACTCTTCATCACATTCAGATCTAAAATAGTTAACTTCACCTCCACAGGGAATTTTCCATCCTAACTGAGTCTCATCTTCAATCTTGACCATTCAAGTCCAATTATCTTGACCGTTGATTGATTCTGGAATTCTATTTAAGAGACCTTCAATTCCTCATTATAGAGGTTGAGTGGAATTGGTATCGAATTAATGCTGGAATATTTACTCATTTTCATACATCCATAGCTTAATTTCTTACATTTCCATCTCATGTTAGCTTAATATGCACACATATAGAATAATATGCTTCTTTTATTCTTACATTAAAATGAATTTCATATAGATTAATTACATTCTCATATAGCTTTATAAAATCCTTCATACTAGAAGTCTGGTTGCTCATTTCTTGTGTTGAGAGCAAAGGAAAAATCCATCTAGTTAGAAGGCAATAGGTCAAACTATTGGGTTACTTAGATGAATAATCTCATATTTATTCCAAGATGATCTCTTAGGTAATGACCATGTTGAAGTGTGTGTGAGGATCAAAAGCCCACATTTCACGTATACATTTTTGGTGCCCGCTGTGGGGCTGAGAAATCAAGTTTACTAGCCTCATTTACTCTGTTTTCTGCATTGTTAATTATTCAATTATGGTCATCCATATAGTCTTCCAGATCCTCATGTGAGAAATTCATTTTCATTCGAAGAAATGAAGATTTCACACCTTTCATTACACTTCCTCACACAAAAAAGTGTACAAATGTGCGGTTTCTCATGTGAGCATGGGTTTGTGCATGACTTTGCACAAAATTTTACATCAGCACATGCAAATTTTGACTAATAGAGATTTTTGAAGCATTTTCATTTTAATTTCTGGCTTTCTACAGCTCAATAGTGGTTTGCAAGATGCTTGTCGAAGACACCTTATCAAAACCCTTAAAACATTTATTGATTGTGTGATTATAGGACATATGTCAAAGATATGCATGTTGAAGACTCATTTCAAACCCAATTAAACATCATGTCTTCTCTTATTGTTTTTCACTCATAGAATACATAGGGCTTGTGAACTTCATAGGGTGCAAGATAGAGGAATATGGGAGTATGCTCTTTGCTACTTGTAAGTAATGCCCAAGACTGAATCAGAAACCTAGATGCCTTTGAAAGATGGTACTTGAGGGAGGCAAGAAAGTTAGTGGTTCTCTTGTATGAGTCTTTTGAATGAAGGGATGATAATTTCCTTTTAGGGGATCAAAATATTGAGAAAGGACAAGTCTTGATTGATTAACCTAACTTGGTGATTAACATGTCTTGCATGTTTGGGCAAGGTGGTAAAGTAGAGAAGTATTCTTGTTCCCCTTGAAGGAAATAAGAAACTTGGACCCTAGATTCGAACCACTAGTTTGAGTCAACCTTTAGAGGGCCTTTCAGAGTGATCTAATCTCCAAGAACGATCCAAGAGAGCACACTCATTTTGCTGGAGAGTCCAACTCACTATAATAAAGAATCTTTATTGAGTGAAAAACTCCAAAGCCATATTAATTTTCTCTTCTTCATTATAACATCATATATCAAGAAGAGGCTTTGTAAATTGCATTGGTTGGCACTGGCCCCAATCTTGCTAGTCAAGTGTGTGCACTTACAGATGTTGGTGTGGGCTACTGGCCTCAACTTTTCTTGTGAAGCTACTAGGGGTTAAAATGAATGAAATCCATGTAAAAAATTCTTAGTTATTTGCTACCTGGTTCACCTTCAAAAGGGGGCGTAATCTTTGTACAAAGAGGGCGAAGAATCTCTCATATAGATTCTCACCTTAGGCATGTACCTAGGTGTTGGAAGGTGGTATACACACTTGACCCCTACCACAAGGGTGTTAATTTAGTGTATATGTTATTGAGCCCTTGGAATACACCAAAAATAGTAGTGCCCTCTAGTGGGGTGACATGACTGTGTGAGGTGAGCGCATACACATAAGTTGTGAGATAAGGGTTTTGCCTTCTCTACTATTTTTGGTTTTAGGGATAGAGCATGTCTTTTTAGAGTCTTAAACTTGTACAAATCTATCAAACAAATAAAAGGTCAAGACTTCCCCCATCCCTCCAAGTTTCTTTGTCCTCAGTTGGATTGTTTGCGACTATTGCTTGCTTCCCGTGTCTATCTAAAAATGACTATCCTTTTTTGAAAACACAATGTTGTCCAAAAGTTTGAAAACTATATTTCTATCTATCTAAAATCTACAAACATAATCAACCATCTATCCAAAACTATCTCAAACTTGTAAAATCTCTACAAAATTTAGTCAACAATTATCAATCTATCTAGATTCTTGTACCTAGTTCTACAAAATTTCACATGAGAAAACACCTTGTTAACACTTTATCATGCAACTCTGTGCAAGTCCTCACATGGATTCCTATAAATCTTCATGCAAGATTTTTCCAAATAGTGTCCTTTATGCTAAAGATTTTTCTTTTTGTTGGGTTGTCAACTCCTCGCACAGCTTTGTGCAAGTCCTCATGCGAGAAACTTGGTCCAAAATTGTTGTTCTAAATCTTCGCATCCTTCTCTATGTTTCCTCTCATGGTTCCTTGAGAATACTCACGCGGGTTCTTGTCCTAAAACATGTCGAACTATGTTGTTAGAGCTATCTATGCTCTAAGTCTAATCTATATCTGCAACATTTTACCACTTTTCTATTTGCAAATAGTGTTAGACATTGGCTTCTTGCTTAACTAACAACTTGTGGTCTACACGCAGACTAGTGCCATTACTTGTCTATCTTATTCTTGTCCTCTTGTGTTTTTCATAGTTTGTGTCATGATAGTCATAATCTTTGGTTGTTCTAGCCATAACGTAGACAACTTGTACCTTAGTATACAACACTCTTATCTCACTTTTTTGAGACTACATTCTAGTGTGGTCCTTGTCTAGGCTTTTTTGCTTTTTGTCCTTGTCTATGACTATGGCAATAAGAATTAGAAATGTGTTTTATCACCTTAGAGTTAGATGAGGTAGAGCTAGGGGTCATAATCATGCCAGAGGTTGCTTTCCAATCTATACATAGTCTATGTCCAATTCATCTAGTGAGGAGTCTTCACAATCTGCTTCACTCATCATATCACATCATGGTTAGAGAACATTTTCCATAAACCTAAAATAAATTAGGAACCCCTTGTATCAAGATGATCTTGAAACTAGCAAAGGTCATATGTCTCCAAAAAAACATAGTTGAATTTTTATTTAGACAACCTTTTCAACCAACATACAGTGAAACTTATCACATTCCTAAAATGGCTGATCAAGAACCTGAACACGGAGAACATAGTAGAGACCAAGATCAACATAGAAATGAAAAACATAAGGAACCTTTCACTGATGAGAATGAGGAGGTAGAAATACTTCTTGGATATATCAAAAAAATTTGTAAGGACCAAAACTTCCATAAAGTCATGGAAATCTCGCTTAATGAAGAGAAAGAGAAATAGTTTCTAAAACTTTCCCAAGAGGGAGCCAAGCTACCTCATCACTTTAACATTGAAACTGTCATTACACTTGAAGAGGAAACTAAAACATCCAAATTTAAAAAACAACTAAAGACCATGCAAGACCAGCTAGCCAAAATGATGTGTGAAAAAGACAAACCTACAAAAACATACACTTTAGACACTCTTTCTCCATTTCCTTTTGAACAGAGTATAGACATGCCTCCTTTTCCAAGAGGAGTTGAGTTACCTAAGTATGATAAATACTTTGGAACTACTAATCAACAAGATCATTTGTGGGAATTTGGTGCCTTGTCTATGGAATTTATGCATAATCAAACATATCTCATGCATCTATTCCAACAAAGTCTAGGTGGTCAAGCCATGTAGTGGTTTTCACACTTGCCTACTTGTATCAAAATATTTGATGAGATTGCTAATCTATTTTTCCAATAGTACTCCCACAACATACAACATCTAGTTAACATTTGAAACTTACGCAACCTTAAATAGAAAGTCAAGGAACCTTTCCTCACATTCTTTCAGAGATCAAGACAACTTTACACCAAATAATCATGCAAAATCCTTGAAACATAAAAGCATCTTCATTGATAATCTTCTACTTGAATTTGGGTATAAATTTTAACTTCAAGGTCCATGCACCTTTGAAGACATGGTCACACAAGCTATCCAGATAGAGGAATTCATGGTAAAAAAGGGTGGACTAACCCTTCAAAAGAACATTGAACAAGGATCCACCTCTAATAAGGACAAATCCAAGTATGTGAACAAAAATTGAGAAGTTGTGCATGATAGAGTTGTTAACAACATTATCCTAAACCCACTAAGGTAGATTTCAATCTTACAAACAATCTCAAAGCATCCAATAATATTGAGAAACCTCATTCTAACAACAAGATATTTGGAAACAAACCAAAAAATTATCTTGGGTCACATGCCCAAAATGAAAATATACACCTCTTGGTGAACCTTTGGATGTGGTCTACAAGACCTTGCTAGAAAATAATCTCATTTCTCCATTAGATAACTCTCATCCTTATGACCCACAACAATGACCACCATGGTGGAACAAAACTGCATTTTGCAAATATCACCAAAACAAAGGTCACAAAACTAGCAACTGCATTAACTTGTGCCACAAAAACCAAGACTTAATTGAAGATGGTGACATTGTTGTGGATGGACATAACAAGAACTCAAATCACAAGGCTTTCAAGGAGCCATTCCCACACTATGGAAAGGGAGAAAAATAAAAGAAAAAATCTCCTAATAGGATCAATTATACATACTCTAACAATGACGATGAGATAGTCCACATGGTTGAACCGATAGATGTCGAGTATTGTGATGCTATCACCATCAAGGGAAAATAAGACAAAACTAAACCTAAGACATCGCTTGTCTTAAGTGCCCCTACTTCTAGTACATCTGACAAAAAACCATCACAATCTTGTGCCAATGTTGTTACATGTTCCCATGCTAAGTTGGTACTCAAAGTCCCTACACCTTTTGCTCCTAAGCTAGAACAACACAAAGACAAACCTCTTGTTGGTCCATCTAGTAAAGGAACAAAACTTGCAATATCTTATGCAGCTATTGGCTAAAGTATTCTCAATCAGTTATAGTGAACAAATGCTCAAATCATGATCTTTGAATTTCTCAAAGTCTCACTTTTTCATACAAAAATTCTTGATAAAGCCCTCACCGAGGCAATTGCACCTCAAGATCTTGATCTTGAGTGGTTCCAATCTATGGTAGGTCATCTGAACTCACCATATGATATGTCATTCACTAAGGAGGATAACAATTCACCGAGTCATCTGCATAACCAACCTCTACACATTGAAGTCATGATACACTAGAAACATGTTTGTTGTGTGTTCATTGATAATGGGACCAGTTTAAACAATTTCTATATTTCTCTACTTAGACAACTAAACTATTATGAAGAGTCCATTGATCCCCGCAGCAAGATAACTATCAAAGCATATAATGAAGTTGAGAAAAAATCTTTAGGTATTATGGTGTTGCCTCTTTGCATTGGTCCTATAGAAAGGGATGTCATTTGTTAGGTCCTCGACATTCCCTTAGCTTACAATATTCTTCTAGGAAGACCATGGATACATGAGATGCAAGCTATGCACTCAATGTGTAAAGTTCCCATTTCATGGCTCTTAAGTCACCATAGTTACAAGTACTAGCTATACCTATAACATGCTGAAATTTGCTAAAAAATTTGTACCTTAATAGGGAATCTATAGACCATCATGATAATAAGTTGAATCAAATTGAGCAGTCACTTAAGCTAAAAGAAACTGGAATGGGTGAATATCACACAAAACTAGTGTTGTCTTTGAAATCACTTCTTGAGTCTCCCCATCATTATGGGAGACCATCTAAAGCAAAGAGACCTTTTTTGTTGACACCTCAAACTAAGTACAATGGTACATTTTTCAAAGCTACTATACCTCTCAAAGAGGAAGCTAAGAATAGAGTTATTGCTGCATGGATATACAAAGGGGAAACTCCAGTTAACCTCACAGAATAGTCTCATGAACTTACTCTAGAAAAGTATGATCCAGGTCTTAAATTCATGAAACACTTTGGATTCTAGGGAATTGGTCCTATTGGATGCAACAAAAATGTTTTGATTGATCTTGTCAAAGTGATAGCTAGAAGGAATCAAGAGAACTCTAGTCTAGGTTTCAAGAAGATTCCCTTCCATCTAGGGATTAACAAATTTATACCAAAACCTGAGAGTTCATCCAAAAATGAGTCACAAGTTGAGTCCTATGATCATGAAGATAATGCTAAGGATGAGGATCCTTATCCTTATCCCATTCCTAATGATCTTGCTAAATTCTTCGTAGAACTAGATGACTTTGTACCACGTGTTAGCACCATGGATGGTGATAGTGTTTCTTCTAATGATACTACTGATTCAAATCATACCCAACAAGAAAAAGGAGATTCAAGTCATGCTTTATGCATTTAGTGCCTTTGTAAAAATTTAGATGATGAAGGAGAGTTTGTCCCTGTCACTATTGGGGAATTCTATAGTCTGTCACCATGTAGCATAGATTCTTGAGAGTATGAATTTGACTCTCTCTCAGAAGCCACTTCTGAAAAAGAGATAGATGAAGTTAATGTCTATGAAAATCTGCTTGAAGTAGGTGAATCATCTAGGGTTAAGTTGGATAAGTCTTATTCAATTAGTACCATCGAGCCTTCGATTCATAATGTTAGAACTCAAAGGTATTTGAACACACTTATGGATGAAGCTACCCTAGGTCTCAAATTGCCTGTCCATGCATTCGATGATTATACCATGATTGCAATCAAACCTACCACATCTCTTTCACTCACCTATCCTGATCTCATAGACTAGAATGCCAATGCATCTAGTGAAGTCTGTCCATTCCAAAATGATTATGCTCTTGCCTGTTACTTAAGCATTGTTGAACCTATAATGTCTTCTACCAGCGAATAGAGCATCAACATGACTGAAGTTGACATCAAATATCTTAGTCATACAATCAAAAAGAGAAGAAATAAAAGGTCTGATGGTGAAAACCACATTGTGGCAGTGTCAGAACCTAAAATAGTAAAAATAAAAGACATATTGAAGGGTGAAAACCTCTCTAAGATGCCTATGGATGAGATATTTTATGCACTTCCTTATCATTTTTAGGAAAGATCATCAGTATTGATAGAACCAACATAGCTGATCAACTTGGGAATAGAGGAACAACATCACATGATACATCTTGCACATTCGTTATCTCTAGATGAAAAAGAGGAATTCATTGCCTTCTTCCAAGAGAAAAAGATAAATTTTGTGTGGACATAATAAGACATTCTAGGCTTAGATCCTAATCTCACAAAGCATCATTTATCTATTGCACCAAGAGTTAAACTAGTTAAACAAAAACTTAGAAAAATGCATCCTCATGTTGCATTACTGGTCAAAGTTGAATTGGAAAAGCTTCTGAAAGCTAGTTTTATTTGTGCTATTGATTACGCTGAATGGATATTAAACATTGTTCTAGTCTCCAAGCATGATAAATCTATCAGAGTCTGTACAGATTTTTGAGATCTAAACTTAACATGGCCAAAGGATGATTTTCCACTTCTTGACATTGATATGATAGTTGGTATTGTAGACACCTAAATTTGATTACACTATTTTAGTAATCCTATTTAGTTATCTAAAAAGACATTATTAATTAAATTTCTATTTAATTAATCCTTTGTCATCCTCTAGTTGATTAATTTAATTAATCATCTATAGTCCTAATTGATAAATCAAATAATCTATTATTTATCAATTAAATCCTATTCTTCTATCTAATTCCAAAAATTCCCATTTATTAAATAAATCTATTTGATAAATGAAATCCTCAAATTCAAAAACCCCTAACCTATTTCTAATCCTCCATTTAGCCTAATCCACCCCATCCACCCATACTAACCAAGCTTAGCCACTAACTCACCCACCCTCATTAATGCCATCCACTTGCACATCTCTAACATCCCTAATCTAATCCTAAACCCAAGCCTAATCCACCCCCTAATGTTGTCACATTCCTTAAACAAGTTTAAGACTTTCCTAATCCAAAACAAAGTCTCCCCTCAAAAAACCCAACCACTAAGTCATGAGTGCTCTTACAAAACATAAAGACTCTTACAAGCCCACTCATGACTCTTACACCCATCTTCCACACTCTTCCCTCTTCCACACTCATTCCTCTTACATCCCTCTTACATACTCAACCCCACTCATCATGACTTTAACCAACCCTTAACCCTACCCTCTCACACTCATCCTCCTTGTGACAAGTGTCACCTTCCCATTGGTGCTAAACAAGCACAATCCATGTGCTCTCCTTTGAGTGCATCCTAGCCCTCCTTAAGCCTTCATCCATCCTTGCATCTAAGCCCTCCATCCCTCTACCCCTTAGCCTATAAATTGAATCCCATCCCAAGCCATTTCATCAACAATCTTTGAGCTAAAGTTACCATGCTATTTTGAGAACCAAAGCCATCAACCATACCCTTATAATGCCAAATTGAGAGCTCACAAAGCTACCAATTTGCCATTACCCATCTCCATTGAAGCAGCTTTTGAGCATCTTGAGCATACATCCACAACAAAAGGACACATCTACAGAATCAAGAAAGCATGGAGTGTTTTCTCTTGTGAGGTTTGCACTTTTTATTTTCTTTCTTAGTCTAAGCATATTTGTGAATTTAGTTTTTGGTTTGTGAATGTTTACTTCATTTGTTAATGTTCTTTGCATACTGATTCTGGTTCTACAGGTATGACAACAGGATATGAAATGTACTCACTCATGGATAGATTTTCTTGTTATAATCATATCAAAATTGCACCAGAAGATTAGGAAAAGATTTCTTTCACTTGTGCATGGGGAACCTTCTATTGGAATGTAGTACCATTTGGTTTGAAAAATGCTAGTGCTACATACAGAGGGAATTTAATATAATTTTTTGTGACATGATGCATAAAAAAATGGAAGACTATGTCAATGATACCTTGATTAAGAGAGCGAAATGCAACACTCACCTTCAAGATTTGGGACCCATACTAGATCATATGGAGAAATTTAGTTTGAGACTTTATCCCAAGAAATATGCATTTGGTGTAACATCTGGGAAACTACTTGGTTACATTGTCTTTGCAAAAGGAATCAAGGCTAATCCAAAGAAAGTTCAAGCAATCATGGATATGCCTCCACCTTGCAATATTAGTTAGATGAGAGGCTTACAAGGAAGACTCCAATCCATTCGTACATTGCTCTCACAGATGGTGGATAGGTCAGAACCTTTTACCAAGACTCTACATAAAGGTGTGAAATATAAGTGGAGCCAAGATTGCAATCAGAGTTTAACACAAATAAAGAAATACCTTGCTAATCCATCAATCTTGATGCCTCCTATCCATGAGAAGCCTCTTATTTTCTACATCTTAGCAATAGAAACATCTCTTGGAATCTTGCTAGCTCAAGAGGATGATGGCAAAAAGGAAAGAGCTATCTACTATCTGAGTTGCACACTAATTTCTTATGAAATGAATTGCAGTTTCATTGAGAAGGCTTTCCTGGTAGTCATCTTTGCTTCCCAAAAGTTGAGACACTACATGTTTTCCCATACTATGTGACTGGTTGCTAAAATTGAACCACTAAAATACTTACTCAGCAAGGCAGCTCTAATGGGAAGGTTAGCTAAGTGAGTCATGATACTAAGTGATTTTGACATCCAATATGTTGAATGAAAGGCTATCAAAGGACAAGCAATTTATAATCAATTAGAAAAAACACTAATGTAGAATCTTCTCCCACTGAACATTGATTTTCTTGATGAATCAATTCTAGCACTCACACACCAAACTTGGGTGATGGTCTTTGATGGTTCCTTCACACAATAGGGATTTGATGCTAGACTCTTGTTCATAACATCATAGAGGTACTCACTACCTAAGTTGTACAAGATTTTGTTTCCTTGTACAAATAATATTGTAGAATATGAAGCCCTAATTAATGGCATGAAGATTATAGTTGAATGGTGAGTGGATCAGTTAAACATCTTTGATGATTTGCGTCTCATCATCAACTAGATCAATGATGTGTACCAGATGAAGGACGAGAAATTGATCCCTTATAAATGCATGGTGGATGACCTAAAGAAATACTTTCTCATATCACTTTTCAACAAATTCCTTTGGTGGCCAACAAAGTGGTTGATGCCATGGCTACTCTTGCTTCCATGTTATAGATGCCAAGAAATGATCTTTGACACGAGTTTCTAGTGGAAACATTTCCCCTAAATCTTAGATGGTTTGTTCTATTGTAGTACATGATTCATCCCACTACCACCATATATACTCTTACTTGCATGACCAAACCATCCTAGAAAATCTAACCTAGAATGAAAAATGTAACCTTATCTATAATACTTCATGTTATGTCATTATTTTTGATGAATTGTTTAGGAGAGGTTTCGATGGAATACTCCTTAGGTGTCTAGAACCTGATGAGTCCAAATGCACATTAATCAATGTACACAAGGGCATCTATGGATCTCACTCTAATGGATTGACACTATCTTGTAAACTTATTAGAGTTTGTTGCTATTGGTCAAATATGGAGCAAGAGGCAATCAAATATGCCAAGTCCTAAAAACTATGCTAGCTCCATTGAAATCTAATTCATGCTCTAGCCGGGGAGCTAATTCCATCTACCACACTATGGCATTCCAATAATGGGCCTTTGATCTTGTGGGTTAGATTCATCCATCCTCTTCAAATGGACACAATTTCATCATTATAGCTATAGAATACTTCACTAAGTGGGTATAGGTAGTCCCTCTCTCTTTATCAAATGGAAAAACTTTAGCTCTATTCATTATAAATTACATCATATGCAAGTATAGGGTACCTTCCTCCATCATTATTGACAATGGAAGATAGTTTAAAAACAAGCATCTTAAGGAGTTATGCAAAAGGCTTAGAATCATGTGACACTGGTCTTTTATTTATCACCCCTACCATAATGGTCAAGTGGAGGCATCCAACAAGGTGATCCTTTGTTAGGAATAAGGTGTCTCAACCTTGTATAATTCCTATTCTTATTATTTGTTTTGTAAAATGTATTTCTTGCAAATAATGTTGATGTGTTGACATCTTGAATTGTGCATAAGGAGATCATGACTAAAATGGTTATGACAGATTCCTTTGACACGTAAGAGCTATTTTAGGAAGATTCAATGATAGGTGAAGATGTGTGGCAACTAAGATATTTGAGTACTGTACGCTCTACCCCAATAGTGGGGTTCGGGGCATCGCCCCAAAATTTTTTTTGGGGTTCCTATTTTCCTAGAGAATGGTAAAACCCTAAATACGGTTTACCTTTTGGGAGTAGCCCTAAAGTGAAGTGCATGTTATAAGCATTTTTAGGGTTGTGAAGATATGAGATGCAAAAAAGGGTGTATTGTTGGTACTGCGAGTAGCTACTGGAGTCTTCTGTTGTTGATGTTGAACTTGCATTGCAAGTGTATTGTAACCTCATGTTGAAGATAATACATTGTGCAAGTTTTGAAGGGGTGGGGTTATTTTATTGAAAGGTTTTTCCCCACCAAAAAATCCTTGTGTTATGTGTTCCTTTCTCTATCTATTTTTTGTATGCATGGTTGGCTGCAATATTGTTGTTTACATGATATTGAATCTGTAAGTGTAGAAGATTTTAATAGGATTTGCATCATACTTTCCTTATGAGATTAGTGTAGGAAGCTGTTTCCGCACCTGAGTTTCCTTACATCCTTAAGATCTTGAATTGCATAGTAAACAAATCTAGAAGGGACTAGCATCTTCAGATTAATCTGGCTTTATGGGCTTATAGAACAAGTACCAGAACTCCAATGGGTACAATGTCCTTTGCTTTGGTCTATGGAGTGGATGTTGTGCTTCCAATTGAGGTTGAGATTCCTACTATGAGAATCTCCACAACAGACCTCATTACTGATGATGACTGCATAATATCTCAGCTTCAAGAGCTAAAATTATTAGATGAACATCGACAAGTGGCGTGTGATCATCTTTTAGCTTATCAAAAGCATATGTCTAGAAGCTATAATAATAAAGTTAAGCCATGTGACTTTGAATTGGGTGATCTCATTCTAAGAGAAACCCCTAAGAATCAACAACAATGGGTACAAAAAGGTAAGTTTGAACCCAATTGGCTTGGTCCCTACATTGTTATTATAGTGTTTGGATCTGGTGCTTACCAACTTTCTACAACCAAGGGAGATATGCTCAAGGAGCCCATCAACACTCTCCATCTAAAGTGGGTCTACAATTGATCTGATTTCAAAAGCTCTCTCTATATACTTAGATGTCCTAAAAAAAGTCTAAAAATTGCAAAAAGTCCTTAAAAAATCATTACCTTGCTGAAAACCTAGCAATAGGCACCTTTTTAATATCAAAAAAATTGAAAAATTAAAAAAATACAAAAAAGAGAAAAAAACAAAAATACAAAAAAATTGAAAAACAAAAAAAGTGCCATTGATGAAAACTGGCAAACACGCATCATGGTGGCAAAAAAAAAGAATCTCTACCAAGAAGGTGAAAACCTAGTAAACAAGAACCTCTTGTTCCAAGTGCTATACCTCGTAGTGCATCTTCTGGCTTCTTGTACAGTTGCTTTCTTGCTTTAGTTTGTTGCTTTCCCTCATGCATCCATGAATTGAATCTTGTCATAACTCAAGGGCAACACCCTACAATGTCATAGGGATCTCTTTCATGTCACTCACTAGTTGTTCTAACCACGTTTGCCTACTATCACTAGTGTCACTTTAAGATTACTCTCATGGAAGATCTATTTCATGCCAGTCATCAGTTGTTCTAACTATGTCTACCTATTGTCACTAGTGTCACTTTAAGATTCCTTTCACAAAAGATCTCTCATGTCAATCACTAGTTTTCCTAACTGTGTCAGTCTATTGTCACTTAGTTTCTATGAAGGTTCTTCTTATTGAAGGTTCCTCTTTGACTTTAGTCACCAGTTGTTCTAACTCTGTCTAGTTACTGTCGTCACCCTACAAAAGATATTTCTTTCATACATGTTCTAAACATTAACATTTGACATCAATCCTATGAAACAAAAACTAAACTCAAAATAATGAACTTGTTTGGGATATATTGAGCTTTTCATTGTTTTCTTTCCTTTTTCTTTATCATGTCTCTTCGAGAAACTTGATGATGTCTCTTTTGAATAGAGAAGAAAAAGTGGGGGCATGATGTTTTCTTTTCTTTCTATTTGTCATTTAGTTCGAAGGACTGAAGCATTCTTATAAAAGGGGTGTCCACTATAAGAGCCTTCATCTTGTATTGGATGGTCATGTGTACCTTGACTCCTTTTATATGGATAAATCAGTGTGGTTGGTTCTTCTCCTTGCTTGTTGGAGTGAACTCTTTATGCTACAATAAATATTGATACTCATCCTGCTAATTGAACATATGGGTCACTACGAGTATACCTAGCACACTTCTGTCTTATGTTACAAATGTAAAGTTGTTGTGGATAGAATACTTATTGATTACTAAGCATAAGAAGGATCTCTTATGTGTTTGGTGTGTCTGCAAACAAGAAACATTCTTGTCATCCTAGCATTTATGCTCTTATGCTTATGTTAACTTGTTACATTAAAAGGAACAAATGTTCTGGTCATTCTGGCTTCTTGTGCCTTGAATGCTTACATTTAATCCTGACAAAAAAGAATAGGTGTCATATTCATGTTCCCATGATTGCAATGTCAGTTAGAATTTGACAACACTTGGGATTTAGCTAATCACTCAGTGATGATAGTTTTGAAATCTTGGTAACTAGACTTAGGGTTGCATCTAGCATAGGGCTATATTGCATAAGCACATGGTTTGATCACTAATTTACTTGCATCCTTTGTGATGAGCGATAGTTGACTTCTTCAAAGTATCATGTTTCTTCACAACTGCACAAATGATCAATTAATCACCCTCTTGGCTAGTTTGGCTACTCAGAACTCATTTTTGGAATCAAATTCAAAATCTGACACACTTAAATAGCTCAAATTGACACTTTAAATTTTTGTGACAGACACGATCAAACACTTGTGTAGTCCATTTTACTGATACTTTTTGAATCTTTGTGAATGCTTTTAATCACATTTCTTGATATTCTCCAAAATTTCTAGAAAAAAGTCAAATTTGGTCAAATTTAGTCAAACTTGGTCTTTTGGACCTCAAAATCACTTTGAATCAATTCCAAATCTTCTTCAGACTCTTCCAATTAGTTCTACATTCTTTTGAATCTTTTATTTCTTTAGTATCTCTTACTTTACTACTCTACACCATTGTTCTAGTGTGTCATCTTTTAATTTCTCTCTCGAAGGGGGCAGGATGATTACATCACCGAATCTTTCAAAACTCACTTTAACTCAACCTTGATCTTATGTCCTCATCACATGGAGCATCTCATCACTTGGGGCATCTTGTTCCCCTATATCTGGCATCAATGTCATCTATCTCATCTTTCAATCAACTGATTAATCTTACAACACTCTTGTCAGAGTTTGATGGAGAGGTATTGGGACAGTCTAACCTTGATAGTTGAGGATCAAGCCTCATTCTGGGGATGATTCTATGACTCATGATAGGTCTTTTAATCTCTTTCATGGACCAATATTTAGAAGTTCTATCTGGACTTTGGGGAATTAAGCTTTTTTCTGGAGATAATTCCAAATTCTTGCTAAGGATTAAGCTTCATTCTAGAGATAATCCTTACTCTTGCTAAGAATTAAGCCTCATTCTGGGGATAATTCTAGGCTCTTACTTTCAAGCACTATTCAATGGACAGGTATCAAGATAGTTTAAATCCTAACTCTTGAGGATCAAGCCTCATTCTAGGGATGATTCCATGAGTCGTGAGTAATCTTGTCATCTTTTAATGGATAGGTATTAGGATAGTCTAAGCCCTAACTCCTAAGAATTGAGTCTCATTCTGGGAACAATTCTATGAGATTTGACAATCTTCAAGCTATCAATTTATGTATCTAGGTGTTCTATCTAGATTCCCGAAGGTTAAGCTTCATTCTGGAGCTAACCTTTAAAAGTTTATCACATCTCAGTATCTAGGTGTTCTATCTAGATCCCATAAGGTTAAGCTTTGTTCTAGAGATAACCTTCAAAAGCTTATCAATTGGTCTTCGTGTCATCAATTTTGGAACCAATCTCATTTCTTGATCTATGCATCATACTTCTAATTTCTTTTAATTGAAAGTGCTACTTATACATTCATTCGAAGAGGGGAAAATGTAATACCCCAAAATTGGTACAATTCCATGATAACCAATTCTAGTCTATTCAATCATTCCTAAGTCCTATTTCAGTAGGAAATTTCATTTTGTTACTTGCTACTTGACCTAAGTATCAAATGTAGAAAACTCTAATCTACGTTAATCACACTATTTATTTAATTCCTAAGTATCGACTCAAATTAGCCATCTATCTCATCAATGCCATCTATATCTAGCATCAATGCCATATATCTCATCTTTCAATCAACTGATTAATCTTACAACACTCTTGTCAGAGTTTGATGGAGAGGTATTGGGACAGTCTAACCCTGACACTTGAGGATCAAGCCTCATTCTGGGGATGATTCTATGACTCATGATAGGTCTTTTAATCTCTTTCATGGACCAATATTTAGAAGTTCTATCTGGACTTTGGGGAATTAAGCTTTTTTCTAGAGATAATTCCAAATTCTTGCTAAGGATTAAGCTTCATTCTAGAGACAATCCTTACTCTTGCTAAGAATTAAGCCTCATTCTGGGGATAATTCTAGGCTCTTACTTTCAAGCACTATTCAATGGACAGGTATCAAGATAGTTTAAATCCTAACTCTTGAGGATCAAGCCTCATTCTAGGGATGATTCCATGAGTCGTGATTAATCTTGTCATCTTTTAATGGATAGGTATTAGGATAGTCTAAGCCCTGACTCCTAAGAATTGAGTCTCATTCTGGGAACAATTCTATGAGATTTGACAATCTTCAAGCTATCAATTTATGTATCTAGGTGTTCTATCTAGATTCTCGAAGGTTAAGCTTCATTCTAGAGCTAACCTTTAAAAGTTTATCACATCTCAGTATCTAGGTGTTCTATCTAGATCCCATAAGGTTAAGCTTTGTTCTAGAGATAACCTTCAAAAGCTTATCAATTGGTCTTCGTGTCATCAATTTTGGAACCAATCTCATTTCTTGATCTATGCATCATACTTCTGATTTCTTTTAATTGAAAGTGCTACTTATACATTCATTGGAAGAGGGGAAAATGTAATACCCCAAAATTGGTACAATGCCATGATAACCAATTCTAGTCTATTCAATCATTCCTAAGTCCTATTTCAGTAGGCAATTTGATTTTGTTACTTGCTACTTGACCTAAGTATCAAATGTAGAAAACCCTAATCTGTGTTAATCACTCTATTTATTGAATTCCTAAGTATCGACTCAAATTAGCTACATTAGACCTATTGATTGAATTTAATTTAATTATGAGTGTTCATACTTGAATTAAATGAAATTATTTCTTTAGCTAATGTTCAAAGGAATTAAATGCATTTAATTTAATAATGTCCTCATTTTAATTATTGAATTTTATTATTCAATTAATTAAAGATTATGCATTTATGAGTTCATACCCTATTTTATTAAATTAAATATTCTCTTTAGTTTTGGGATGGAAGGTTTGAGTGAACTATCTCTCCAAATAGAATCAACTTAGTTAATTCGTTCTCACACTCAAATGAGAATCAGTTAACTCTTCATTGCATTCAAATCTGAAACAATTAACTTCACTTGCATAGGGAATTTTCCATTCTGACTAAGTCTCATCTTCAATCTTGATTGTTCATCTCAATTGATCTTGACCATTGATTGATTTTGGAATTCTATTTAAGAGGCCTTCAATTCCTCATTACAAAGGTTGAATAGAATTGGTATGCCAGAATATTTACTCATTTTCATACATCCATAGCTTAACTTCTTACATTTCCATCTCATGTTAACTTAATATGCACACATATAGAATAATATACTTCTTTTTTTCTTAGATTATTCTATATTTCATATAGATTAATTACATTCTCATATAGCTTTATAAAATCCTTTGTAATAGTGGTTTGGTTGCCTGCTTCTTATTCTAAGAGCAAAGGCAAAGTCCTTCTAGTTAGAAGGCAATAGGTTGAATTGTTGGATTACTCGAATGAATAATCCCATATCTATTCTAGGATGATCTCTTAGGTAATGACCATGTTGAAGTGTGTGTGAGGATCAGAGGCCCACATTTCACGCATACAATTACTATAGTCACATCTTCCACCTCTTTTCTAAAAATTCTTTTAATATGCTCCCACCATATAGACCAGATAGTTGATGATGGGACAATAATCCTTAAGCATGCAAAAATTGAAGTTGTAAATAGTATGGGCCAGGTTTTAAGCATATCCCATAAGGATCTAGGGAGAGGGAAGGAAATAAATAATTTTTCCATGATATAATACCACCACTGAAGAGAGAATTGATAGTCCACAAAAAGATGATCAATTGATTCCTCATATAATCCACATAGAACACATTTAAAGGGGTTAGCTATATGAAATTTTCCTAATCTATCACTAGTTAAGATTCTTCTTTGAATAGCCAACAAGGAAAAATCTCCAACTTTTGGGAGGACACATTTATCACAACAAAAAATAAAATCTTGATCAGAGTTATGTTGCTCAATGATTTTCTAAAGAGCGTCATGCCCAAATTCAATAGAGTACAAATAATTTTTGGTAGGACACTAGCAATTTATCACATCCTTTAGACAAAAAAACCAACCTATTTTCCAAAACATCCACTAGTTTCCTTGTTCAGTTTCTTCCTATAGGGATAGAGAAAGGATCTTTCCAATATACCTTATGCGACACAATATCAACACAATCCACAAAATCCACTAAAATATTCCCCCAAATTAAAGAAGACACTGCCATAACCTCATTTAATGCAATAGTGAGACACATTGGAGGATAATCATTCCAAGAATCCTTCCAAAAGGAGACATTTAAAATTAGAGTGAACTTGCCAAGATTTGAACTTGGTGACAAATTCCCTAGAAGATATCATAAAATTCCAAGTAGACAATCCATAGGGTTGATTAGAAATAGTAAAGATTCTATAAGAATAGAAGAATCTAAATACTTGGCTTGCATAATTTGGAAACATAGTGACTGAGGTTTGAAATATATATTCCAAACTAACTTTCTACCAAAAGCTTTATTTCAAAGAGATAAGTTTTGCACTCTCACCCCTCTAGCAAGTTTACTAGTGGATATCTTTTGCAAGGACATAAGAGAAATCTTTCTAGTGTTGGTCATATTAGAGAACCATAGAAAATCTCAACTAATTTTTCCAGTCTGACTAATTCTAGATGATGGTGTTTGGAGAACACAAATATCATAGTTAGGAATAGCTAAAAGAATAGTTTTGACCAATAAAATTCTACCAAAAAGAGAGAGCCACCTCACCTTCCAAGTTGAGATTCTACTCTTGAATCTACTAATAACATTGTCCCCAAATAGGTAGAAGGCAATTCATCCACCAAAAAGACTTATTTGGATTAATGACCTAACTAGAGCCAAAAGTATATTTATCTATAATATACTTTATACAACTAGCTTCACTTATAAAATATTTTCCAAAAAAAAGCATGTCATCGGCAAAAAAAATTATTGATCACAGAAAACTCTAAATTTGGTATACTTATACCCTTCCAGTTGGCAAGCAAGTTTTGTCTATGTATAGATCTACTAAGAGTTTCAGCCATGATAATAAATAAAAAAGGAGATAGTGGATCCCTTTGTCAAACTCCCTGGATAGCTTGGAAAAAAGAAGAAGGTATGCCTTTAATAATGACTACAAAAGTGGCCCCAGAAAGACATTTCTTAATCCATTTACACCAGGCAGCCAAGAAGCCAAACTTAGTAAGGACTGGCAAAAGAAATGCCCAATCCACTTTATCATAGGCTTTCATCATATCTAATTTTGCCACAACAGAAGGAATCTGAGAAGTTTCAATAGTATGTAGGACTTCCAAACCAACTAGAGCACCATCAGATGTATCCCTACCAAGAACAAAACATCCTTGCTAAGGAGAAACTAATCTAGGAATGAGGGGTTTGAGACTAAGATAAATAGCCTTTTTTATGATCTTATATATGGAATTGCATAATGAGATGGGCCTAAAATCTAAAAATGTTTGAAGGGATTTCAACTTGGGGATCAAAGTGAGATTCGTTATGTTGAAATTGTTAAGAATATTTCCTTTCTTATGAGATTTCGCTATAGCCATTAAGAGATCAAAACTAATGACATCTTAGCACTTCTAATGGAATAACATAGTGAATCCATCTAGGTCAGAACTTTCTCTAGGGCCATAAAGAAAACAACAGAATGAAGTTATTCAATACTAAAAGGCTTCATAAGATTTTCATTATCTTTACTTGTTACTAAAGATGGGATGGATTGTAGTAGAACATCCCTATAACACTTATTATCTCTTCGAGGAACACCAAGAGCAAGTAATTTTTAGTAAAAACATATCCCTCATTACTGATTTCCTATTGTGACATTAGAATATCCCCTGACAATATACTTTTAATGGACAAAATATACAACGAATCTTTCCTAATTTTAGTAGAAGCATGAATTTTTTTGTATTCCTTTTACCCTCTTTCAACCATAACTCTTGAGATTTCTATCTCTTGTAAATCTCCTCCCTTGAACAAAGTTTTTCCCAATAACATTGGAGAGATTTTTAATTCTCTACTACTTCTGCATCTAGCCCAAAATTAGCAATATGTTCTACTATAAGACTAAGATCATGTTTAACCTTAGTCTTTCCATGGAACATGTTCTTGAATACTTCCTTATTCCATATTCTAATTTTTGATTTCACAAACCTAAGCTTATTAGAAAATTGAAACATTTTGGTACATCGAAGGGGATAATGTAAATTAGTTAAATGATTAAGATGAAAGTACTAGAATAACCTCCTGGACTATTGAAGATACTTACAACATAGAGATCTTAACCAGATCAAACCAAGAAAAAGATACATCTAGCTCATCCAACAGAAACCAACCATCAACATGAGAAGTACTTTGATTAAAAGGGGTCAATTGCAAGGGTTGTGATATTGATGTTGAGTGAGGGAAATAAAATGGGCACATCTTCATATCATAAACAAAATTTTGACAGATATCAGATGAAAAAAAAGGAGAATGCTTACATTGATATGTAAAATGACCTAGAGATTTGGCATTTCTGTCAATATTAGAGGCCTCTAGATATTAGATCTACTACATCCAGGTCCCAAATTTTAAGAATAGTGAAATTTTTGAAGGAAAGGGCTCCATCTTCTACATGAGAATAAAAACACTTACCACTAGATGTGGTTGAAGATACATAATCAAGTCATGTTTAGCAAAAATCCCCCATTTATTTGCAATTATCTCAACCAAATAGGAATCTCTATATTCCAAGGGAAGACTCGGGAATGAAACCCATTGAGGGTAAAAATGAAGTGATGCTTTAGTCACATCAAAATAAGGCATCCAATCCATAGTAGTAATGCCAATCCCCTTATAGAACAAACCCTTAAACTTATGCACCTTTGCTTTCTATTTCTGAGAGTCAAAAATTGCAAAAAAGGTTAAAGAATCCTTCTCACACAAAAATAACTTTGAAAGCCCCTCCCAAAGGCAACTAGCCCAAGAAATCAGAGAGCCAAACTTCACTGAAGACTATAACATACCAATAAGTGCTGACAAGCACAACTAATTCACTCTATAATTTATTATATCAAAATGAAATACAACACTAGGTTCTAATGGCTAATGATTCAAAATTTCTTGAAGTTGACACTGCAACTCTTGATTCTAGAGAGACGTCAAAGGAGAATTAGGGAAAGGACACCCTAACCTTTGATTGAAGAGAGCTTGATGCAATTGCACCAGGGATATATTACTATGAGCCAAAGGAAAAGAGGGTTTCAATACCGGGTTCCAGTTAGGAGAAGACACAAAATATAGAACAAGACTACCTTCCATCATAGAAATAGGTGACAAAGGTTGAGAATCTTGACAAATATCAAACAGGGGTTGATGAAAAAAGAGTTTCTTTGATTTGAATCCATGAAAAGAGGGATGAGTGAGAAATTTATAGGGCTTAAACTAACGGGGAGGATATAGACTAAGAATGCCAACAAAAGTCTTACTAGAATGAACACCTGATGAGGGATGAGGGCCAATAATATCTCTAAATGTAGAAGCCATATGAAGAAATGTGGACTTAACCCTTAGAGAATTAGCCCAAGCTTGTGGAGTGCAAATCTTCTCCAACTTCACACTATCTCTTCATTTTCCTTGCTAGAGAACCCATTGCAATGTATGATCAAATTTTTTTAGATGTGCTAAATCTTCCTCATCAAAAGGGAAATCACCCCAACATGTTTTTTTAGTAGGGATATCCACCTTAGCCTTTGATTCGACCACTTGTAAATCAACCTATTGTCATGCTACCAGACTATCATTATGTTGCCATACTATCAGACCACCCAATGCCTAACAAGAATCTCCTACATACTCATCAAGATCATTTCTCACAATCGCCATTTTTTAGTACAGGATCAATTTTAGTTATTATTATTAAATTAATTATTATTATTTGTTAGTAATTCAATAATTATTATTAGATTTTAATAATGTTTAAGTTAAAGATTTTTTTTATTTGGTTATTAATTAAATATACATGTAATAAATTTATAATTGTAATTTCCAATATATAATTTGGAAATTTTAATTCAATTATTTATAAATGAGAGAATTGCTTGGTCTTTTATATAACTCAATTTTTTTTTAAATGATTCATTTTATCTAAGACAATTTTGAAATTAAGAAAACCTTATTACTTTTGTGAACTTGAATACTTTGTTTAATATGATACTTTGAAAATGGAAAACTTGAACCCATTTTGAAAATCAAACTTTTATGTTTTCAAACAAATTAACTGGGAAACTAAACTTGTTAGATTAATTGATGTGATGTATGGTTTGTTTTACTGGGGTTGGGTTTGACTTAGTAAGTTGACTAGTTTTGGATGTTTACCAGAGGCATGGGAGTTATTGCATGTTATGATGTTATATGTGATGTCATAGTTATGTGGTGTGATCTTTGAGATATAGATCAATGGTTATATTGTGATTTCTAGTTGCTTGTATAGAGTTGATTTGGTCATTGTGACCTTATGAGATCTTCTACTATGAGTTAGGGTAGGTTATCTTTATGCACATTGGGAAGTGGCTTACAATGGAGGCCAAAGCCCTAAAGAAGTTGCTTGGGTAACCCATTGTAGGTTGTTTTAATAAGTGATAATATTTCATTAAATGGGTTTAAAATGAATTAATAAGAGTCAGTGTTTTACCTCACCTATGCCTCAAGTGCTAGTATAGGTTGGGATGATATCAGAGAGGATGCTTAGTTGCAACCTTGCCTCTTTAGTATGCCTTGTCTACACAAGAGGATACTGATGCCACATAGAGTCACTAGGGGGGTAGAGTCCAGAGAGGCTACCAAGGCAACCTTAGAGTTGGCTCATGTGATGAAACTTGCCCACTTACATAGTTGATTTCCTACATGTTATTATTTCCTCTAGGTTTAGATGTTACTGATGTCTTGGTACCCTTTGAGACAGATTGCTATCATGAATTCCTTGACCTAGATGATGGTCATGACTATTGAATTTGCTATCCATTTGGGTCTTGAGAGATTATCTCCTCATAATGGTGGGAGTGGGTCATTTAGGTTCCATGAGGTTAGGTGGTAGTGTTTCTTATACCATTGAGATTTGACGATTGGATGTCATTGATGGATGTAGTTGTGTAGTTGTTTCTTTTTATTTTGATCTTGTGTTTATGTTTGGTGATCATATTCTAATGTAAAATACTTGATTATTTTTTGATGTTATGAGATATTGTATTTATTCATGATGTATACTTGTTGGGCTTTTCATACCCTATGACTTGTATAGAGGATGATTATGCATTCTAGTTATGTCATGTGGAATTTTATGTAATTGTATATTATTTATTTGGATTCATACTTATGGCTATTCTATGTTGTGGATTATGTTATGTGGTAGATTTATTATTAATAAAACTTATGTATGTGATTCAATGTCATGGAACCCTTAAGAGATGTAATATGTGTAGATGCCTAAATCCTTTAGAAAATAAAGTATTTTTATTTTCTGAAAAAAATTCTGATGACATCATCATTTATTAATTAATTATTTATTTATTTTTATACCATTAAATCCCTGTATCTTAATTAAAAATATTTAATTAAGGAATCCCTCCCAAAAATGTTTAAATCTTATTTAAACATTATTTCCTTATTAATTAATTATTTAATTAATAAATTGACCAAAAAACCCAAAATAAATAAAAAAATTATTCTTTGCCCTAAACTTGGCCAATTTCCTTAAGACCACTAACCTCTTCCAAAATCTTCTAATCCTTCTTTAATTTTGATTAAAGGCTAATCCCATCATTTCTTACCCCTAATCCCAACTCAAAATATTTAATTAAGATTAAATATTAATCCTCATGTTTCTTTAAAAAGTTTTAATAAATATGTCCTCAACCCAAACCCTTGAAATAAATAAAACTTTATTTATTTCTTAAAAATCTAATTTATCCTCATCCTAAGAAGTTATAGACTCTTCTAGAAAATCTTCATCCTCATCCTAGGAAGTTCTAGACTATTCTAGAAAGTCTTTATCCTCATCCAAAGTCTAGACTCTTCTAGAAGATGTCTTTAAACCTAATCCTAATCCCCTCCTAACCTTGTCACATTCCCTAAACATGGGTTAAGACTTACTAACCCAAGCCAAAGTTAACAAATATCTCCTCCTTCACCCACCCTCATTAAATGCCATCCACTTGCCTATCCCTAAGCTAATCCTAAACCATCCTAATCTATCCTCTCATCATTTGCACAATCCTAAGCAAGCTTAAAACCTTCCTAATCAAGCCCAAGTCGAAATTCCTCTCATCTCTCTCAAAATAACCCAACCATAAAACTTTATGAAGCCCACTGGGCCATAAATGACTCTTCCAAGCCCTTTCATTGCTCTTACAAGCCATTATGAGGGTCTTTATGAAGATTTTATCCCTTGAGCCTCCTTTGTTGACTCATCCTTCCCCTTTCCTCCATCCTCTCACCCTATAACATGTGTCACTCCCTGATTGGCTGCAAGGAAGCACAATCCATGTGCTCTCCTCTCATGCAATCTGAGCCCTCCATGAGCTTTTCCCCATCCTTGCATCTTAGCCCTCAATCCCTCAAGCCTCTTGCCTATAAATTGGATCCTTCCCCTTTACAAAAGAACACAATCCATGAAGTAAAGTCATAATGCCATTTTAAGAAGCCATTTTACATCAAAACCATACACTCACACCCAAATTCCAACTCCATTTGAAGCCCTTTTTGAAGCATAAGCTTGAGCATACATCCTATCTATTTAAACAAAGCCACTCAATAAGAGAGCTTCTCATTGAGAGAGCCCATTAATGGCTCATATTCTCAATTGAGAGCTCATCTTAGTCTATCTTGAAATTTATGAATTTTATTTAGTTTGTGGAAGCTTTATTTAAATTTGGTTTCTATTAGCATACTAACATTGCTCATATACAATATGTTTATGGATTAGTTGTATGTATGTGAGTTATTGATTTTACCATATTATCTCTTGTTGTTTTAACCTTCCAAAAAATAAAATGTTTGGAAAACTTAGTGACATATTTGGTTAATTTCTTTTGGGTTCCCTGGTGGGGTGACACACTTGGCCAACACTAAGCTCCGACACTTGACCATCAACAAATTATTCATTCACTATAGAACTTCTCACTCAGCATCAACCTTGTCACTTGGTTGACATTGATGCTCATTCAACACTAAATTTTCTTGGCACTTCTGTCACTCGCTTGACACTAGCATCACTCAACATGTTCAAAAAAATTCCTTAGTATTTTACTTATTTGCTCATTTAAGCCTACATAGGTGATCTATCTTTGCTCACTCCTTTTAGACTTGAACATTACTGTCTTCTCCTCTATCAACATGATGTAAACAATCACTTTGTCTTGTCAATGTCTAACTATCAAATGTCCATTTGTAGTTTCCTCTTCATAACTCAAACTTTCCTCTAGATAAATTTGTTATGAAAAACTTCTTAAAGCCACTTCATCAATCAAATAGATACAACATTTATATCAGATAGAAAATTATCTCACCAATATATTTGACATCAGTGACAACACAACAATTATTCTAATTGTAGTTTCCAACAATCTCCCTCTTTGGCATTGATGACAACACCTCAAGAAACATATTTGCAAAAATATTCAGGTTACCATACAATCCAAATTTGTATAGACTTTGAGTAATATGCTCAATATATTAGATCTTTTATTAATATCCTTAGTTTCATTCTGATGCATATCTCTGATCTAGTAATACTTCTTAAAAGTTTATCAACTCCCTCTAAGTAATCACTCCTTCTTACTTAGCATGTCTCTAACTACATCCAATTTCTCCTTTCTTGAATCTCCCTCTTTAATATTTGCAATCTCATGCAATCTCTCCCTCTAATATTTTATGTAATCTCTCCCTCTTTGACAACAATTCCAAAGATGCTATTTCTTTCTCATACATCTTGATTATGTAGATAATTGCATGTCAGGTATAAATTCTTTTTCTATCATCTTCATATGGCTGATTTGTTATATTGTTCTTCTTCTTCACTACTCCCTTAGGAAACTCCTAAAGTAGAGCTATTAGCATCAATTTGTAAGTTAGTTTGATAAACCCATTTAATGTAATACTTCTCTATAGCTTAAGTAGCTTTGTCTACGGGAATCACCCCCAGTTTACCTCTAAGATATTCATGAGCATCCTTATGTAAAGATTTAGTGAATATGTCACTAATTTTCTCCTCTGTGTTCACATATTCTAGTTTCACTTCTTTGTCTTGAACTAGCTCTCTCAAGTAATGATACTTGATAGCAATGTGCTTTGTCTTTGTGTGCATAATAGGGTTCTTTGATATATTAATAGCACTTGTGTTATCACAATAGATAACCACTAGATTAATAATCTCTTCCTTCATACTTTTCAACAATTGTTTGATCCAAATGATATTTGAATAATTTATTGTTGCTGCCACATACTCAACTTCAGCTCTCGATTGGGAAATGCAGTTTTGCTTCTTGTTTGTCCATGAAACTATTCTCTTTCCTAGAAAGAATGCACCACCACTTGTGCTCTTCCTATCATCAACATTTCCTTCCCAATCAGAATTAGTAGATACCTTTAGTCCAAACGTATCATTCTTCTTCCATTACAATCCATACTCTTCTATTCCTTTAAGATATCTCAGTATTCTCTTTACTATCATCATATGATTGTCCTTAGGACTTGTTGAAAATTTGGAAACTATGCCAAAAGCTAATGCAATATCTGGTCTTCTATAAACAACATATTGTAGTTTACCAACCATTGATTTGTATTGTGTCCAGTTCACGTCAACAAAATTATCATTCTTTGATATTTTGTGTCCAATTACCATAAGTGTTCCTACTAGTTTGGAATCTTCCATCCCAAAAAAATTTAGCATCTCCTTGATATATTTGGACTAAATAATGAAAATACCTTGCTTGTAAACCAACAAAGAATTTGAACTTACTAAACACTAAAATTTCAAATTCCTTCTTCATTTTATAGAAAACGTATTGCTTAATGCTTCCTTTCCTCCAAATATTATATCATCAACAATTTATTTAGATAATAATACCTCATTATTCTTTCTAGTCTTCAAATATAGATTTTTTTAAATCATTTTTCCTTGCAAAACCAATCTTCACCAAATAATTATGCAATCTTTCATACCATGCTCTAGGGGCTTGTTTCAAACCATATAAAGCTTTTGCAACTTGCATACCATGTTCTTCTTGTTACAATCCAAAAATCCTTTAGGTTGTTCCATGTATACTTCTTCTTCCTGTATCTTATTCAAAAATGTAGATTTGACATCCATTTGATATACCTTGAATTATTTGTAAGAAAAAAATGCAATCAGTGTTCTTACTCCTTATAAGCTAGCTATAGGGGAAAATACTTCCCCATAGTCAACACCTTCCTCTTGTGCATATCCTTTGCATACCAATCTAGCTTTATTCCTTATTGTTGGAATGCTTTAGAATAAATGAGAGGGTGGTTGAATTATTTATCCAAGGTCCAAATGTACAGATAAAAATTTTGAATACTTAACAAATACTTGTATATGCATTGATCATACAATATCTCAAACTATAGTATATTATTGTCCTAGTTCAAATGAACTTTGTAGAAATGTAAACATAAAATATCACAAAATCATTCACACATTTTGAAACAAGGATTTTACATGGAAACCAAATTTGGGAAAAACCACCAATAACATGCTACTAATTTTCACTCTTTTGAAGTGAGCTCTATGAGGAGCCAACCTTGTTAAAGGTAACATTATACACTATTAAATCTGACCTTGATTAAAGGATTTCAATCACCCTATTAGGAGTGAACCTTGTTAGAGGACTTTAGAACATTCCATAAGAATGTAACCCTGTTAAAGGATTTACTAATGACTGTTAGGTCAAACTTAATCCAAAGGATTTATGCAGACTGATACAGTTGTTTGAAAGTAATAGTAGGACTTGATCTGATAACAAAGAAACTCACTTGTAGATTACAAATCAATTATTCAATCCTCCATTTTTCTTTGCATTCAATCTCCTTTGTCTTTGATTTCTTGTTCACCCTTCAAGCCTTAAGCTTTCTTTCTTAGTATGCCAACTAGATATTGATCCCTTTGACCACCAAATAAAGCAACACCTCAAGACTCCTTGTCTATCTCTAGCTCATACTATGTCACTTTGCTTCTAGCCTGCTATCTCCTTATATAGAGAATTTAGATCTCTTTTCTCTTACCCACAATCATCCATCTTAGGGTTAGGTTAGATTCATTTAATCTATCATATTTTTTCATTTTATTCCCTCTATAAACTTCCTTTACAATCCTCTTAAAATTCATCTTCAAATAGTTTATTTCGAATTGTGTGCCATCAACTCATCATACTTAACTTCCACATGCTTCACATTCAAGAAATCAACTTTGTCAACTTAGACTCATCAAATCTTTGATCAAACACATATTACTGGCACTTAGAAATAACATGTTGTTTGCTTGGAAATCACTATCTCTGATGCTTGGTCAACACTAGGTTGCTCAACATATACTAATTATTTATAGGTACTCGACACACACTAAACCTTCTTCACTCAGCACCTACTAGATTTCTCTTTGCTTGGCACATACTAAACTTACTTTTCTAGGCTTCAATTAACTTTCTTCTTGGCCTGCACTAACCTGCTCGGCTTACACTACTTACTCAATCAAGGTTGGCAGTCACATTTCTTTACATAGCCTTCATCTTATCTTTGCTCAAGTATCCTTTCATTATAGCCTTAATTAGATAACCAATACACTAAATCATCAATTTCCTACTTGGTCTTAGTACTTCTTTTATATACCATATAACTCAACCTTTCTCTAGGTACTCTTGTTTTTAATACTTTTTCAAATCCTCTTCATCAATCAATCAAATAATAGCTTTCAAATCAAATTAGCAATTATTTCACCAAGAAGTAGCAAGTTTGACATAAGTGAAAAAATAATGATTGTTCCATGATAGGTTTCATCAATCTTCCTCATTTTTATACTTCAACAATCTCCCTCTTTGGCATTGATGGAAAACCAATACCAACAACAATACCAAAAAGAAACTTAATACCTTGTATTGAAATCTCTTCCTCTATCAGTATTTTTCCTTTTTTTGTATAGGCTACAATCTCTCTTTTACTTCAGATATTCAGTATAACTATTCATCTTTCTCTTTCTCTCTTTTATGGTACTAACTCCCTCATACTTTTAGTAAACTCTCCCTCAATATATTCTCCCTCTTTGACAACAATGCCAAAAACTTGACATCTTCTCATGTAGATATAAGAAATTTAGGTTCTCGCCATGTCACCTTGCATGTGAATGCAAATCATTTGTTTCAACTCCTTCCTTACTTTAGGTAGTTCCTAAAGTAAGATCCACTGCATCAAGTTGTAAAATATGTCATTCAACCTAGTTGATGCAAGGCACTACTCTTAATTATTAAGTAGATTTGGATAGGGGTGTCACCCCTAGTTTAGCTATAGGATATTCACGTGTATCCTTAGGTAAAGCCTTTGTGAATATATCATCTATCTATTCATTTGTATTCACATATTCCAATCTCACTTCTTCATCTTGAACCAACTCTCTCAAGTAATGATACTGGATTGCAATGTGTTTTATCTTTGTATGAATCATAAGGTTCTTTGATATGTTTATAACACTTGTATTGTCACAGTAAATGACCACAGGTTCCTTAATTTCTTCCTTCATTCCTTTGAGTAACTGTTTGATCCACACTACATTTGTGCAATTTACAATAGTAGCCACATATTTAGCTTCAACATAGATTGTGAAATACAATTTTGTTTCTTGCCCATCCAAGTAACCAATCTTTTTCATAAGAAAAATATTCCTCCACTTGTACTTTTTCTATCATCAATTTTTCCAGCCCAATCATCATCTATATAGGCTCTCAATTCAAACTTGTCATTTTTCTTGTAGTATAGACCATATTATTTTGTACCTTTCAGGTATCTCATAATCCTTTTAACAACCATTAAGTGATTCTCCTCATAATTTGTAGAAAATCTTGCAAAATTCCCAACAACTAGTGCAGTCTCTAATTTGCTATGAACTACATATTGCAATTTCCCAATCATAGACATGTACAATGTTTGATTTACTTCAGTAGAATCATTAGTTTTGGATAGTTTATGTCCTGTCACCATAGGAGTACTAACTAGTCTTGAATCTTCCATCCCAAAAAAATTCAAGATTTCTTTTACATACTTGAACTCAGCGATGTAAATACCATATTTCATTTGATAAACTTTTAATCTAGAAAATAACATTATTTCTCCAAACATTGACATCTCAAATTCTTTCATCATTTTATTTTCAAATATCATACACAATGCATTTTCTCCTCCAAATATGAAATCATCAACAAATATTTCAGCTTGTAAAATTTGTTTACCTCCTTCTATCTTCAAGTATAGATTGTTGTTGTCATCAGTCTTCTCAAAACCAATCTTCACAAAATAGTTATGCAATCTTTCACACCATGTTCTAGGAGCTTGCTTCAAACCATATAAAGCTTTGTGCAATCTACACACCATGTTCTTATTGTTAGGATCAACAAATCCTTTAGGTTGTTCAACATAAACCTCCTCTTCCAGTATACCATTTAGATGTAATATCCATTTGATAAACTTTGAATCTTTTTATAAGCAAAATAAACAAGTAGAGTTCTTACTCCTTCCAATCTTGCAAGTGGGGCAAATGTCTCTCCATAGTCAATTCCCTCTTCTTGTGCATATCATTTGTAGACTAACCTTTCCTTATTCCTTGTTACTTCTCCATTCTCATCCAATTTGTTTCTATATACCCACTTGCTTCCAATTATATTCTTGTTCTCTAGTCTGGGTACTAGTCACCATGTTTTGTTCTTCTCAATCTGATCAATTTCTTCTTTCATGAATTTACTCCAATCTTCATTCTCTAATGCATCCTTCACTAATTTAGGTTCATGCATGTTTTAAAAACATGTCTCATTCCTTAATCTATTCCTTGTCATTGGTCCAAACTCTTTTTCTCCAATGATTTGTTCAATAGGATGATGTCTCTTGATATATTTTGATAATCTTGGCTTTGTTCTTCCTTCAACAATAGGACATTCATGAAGTTCACTCTCAGGTTCACTACGTACTTCTTTATTAGGTAACTCAACATTCCTCTCTTGTAAACAAATCTCAACATCAAAATGTACCTTAGCTTCTGATTATAGCTCAGCATCCATTGTATGTGACTCAACAATCACTAATTCTTGTTGATTAGCAGCTACAATATCATCGTCGTCAACACACATGCCTTCATAGTAGTACATAAAGGTTTTGTAATTCTCAAGTTTCTTCTTTTGTTCATCTTCATATATTTATGTATATCATTAAACTTTACATTTTCACTTTCCACAACTTTGTTAGTGTTAGTATTTAAACACTTATAAGCTTTACTTCTTATGGAATAACCTAGGAATATACCTTCATCAATTTTTGCATCAGGTTTACCATTTTTTTTTCCCTTAAGAATGTAACACTTGCTTCCAAATACCTTAAAATATTTGACATTGGGTGAGTATACATACCATAATCCATAAGGTGTGAAAGGTGTACCTTTCTTGACTTGTACTCGATCCAAGGTATAGACAGCTATACTGACAACTTCTCTCTGGTATTTTAAAGAAACATTCTTCTCCATGATCAATATTCTGGCACAATCCATCATAGATTTGTTCATCCTTTCAACTATCCCATTTTGTGGAGGGGTCCTAGGTGCAGAAGTTTGTCTCTTGATTCCTCTATCATTGTAGAAGTTATTGAATTCATTTGATGTAAACTCTCCATGATCTTAGAAATTTCAAGCTTTTACCATTTTCCTTTTTAAATTTTTCTAGATACCACTTAAACATTTGAAAAGCATCAAACTTTTCTCTCAAAAAATATAACCATCATCATTCTTGAGTAATCATCAACAAATAAAATAAAATACTTGTCACCTTTGTAGCTTTGCACACCAGTTGGTTCACATAGATAAGTATGAACTAATTCTAAAATTTCTTTTGAAGTATGAGTCTTACTCTTAAAATTAGACTTTGTCATCTTTCCTAACTGACATTGTTTGCAAATCACATTATTAGGTTTCTGTAGTTTTGAGAAACCTCTGACTCTCTTCATCTTACTAATACTAATCAAGTTGTCAAAATTTACATGACATAATCTTTTGTGCCATAGTCACACAACATCAAATTGTACAACAAGAAAAGTAGCTTCATTAATCTCAAGATAAAATAGATTACTTCTTGTTCGATCTCCACTCCTAATGAGTTCTCCATCAACATCATAGATATTAGATTTCTTATGTTTAAATTCAACCTTGTATCCTAAACTATTCAATTGTGACACAACATATTATATTTAAGTTATTCTACATGGTAAGAATTGTCACACATCATCTTGTTTGTCAATATTCTTAATCATTTACCTTTCACTAGACAGGGTGCTTCATTACCAATTCTAACACTATTTCCATTGTAATGCTCAAGGGTAATGAATTTACTTTTTTCACCAGTCATATGATGATAACATCCATTGTCAATGATCCATCTTTCACCTTTGGTTACATTAGATAGTAATGTAATTACCTCATCTTCATCTGAATCATCTTTCATAGAAACATACACAACTTCACCTTCATGACCATCTAATTCTTCTTCAATAATGTAACAATCTTTATTTCCTTTTTCTTTATAGCCTTTGTTACTCTCATCTTTTCTACCTCTGAATTTATCTTCATTTTTTTTGTTCTTCTTCTGAGTACACCTTGCTACAATATGAAAAAATTCATTACAATAAAAACATATGATGGGTAACTTACCTTTGTATTTTCCTTTGCCTCTATGAATCTCCTAACCAATAGTGCTTCTAGTTCTTCTAGATCTTCATCCATGTCACTATCACTAGCAACATGCTTGAACTTTTTCTTTCCTTTAGGTTCTTTCAGTGTTAGCTTAGCTTTGAAAGAAGAATTAATATTCAAAGATCTGAAATTATCAAAAAATTTAAGTTCAACAGTAGTGAGTTTACCAACTAGTCCTTTACGGGTTAGATCACTACCAGGAGTACACCTTAGGTCTTGTATAGAAAATACTCTAATAGCATAGATAGGAAACAAGGTTCTCAACACTTTGTTGATCATAGTCTCATCTTCAATTACTCCATTTGATCCTCTATTTGCATTTAAAATATCTTTGAGTCTTGCACAATACTAGACCATAGTCTCACCTTCTTGCATTCTCATTTCATCAAATTTTCCTTTTAGACTTCATATTTTGGCTCTTAGCACATTCTTGTCTCCTCCATAGATCTTCTATAGGGAATCCCACATTCCTTTAGAAGTGGTACATTTTTTGATGTCTTCAAACTTTGAATAGCTTAGGGAAGATGCAATCTACAACTTTGCTTGATTTTGTTCTTTGTTTTGTTTGATTTGTTCAATAGTTGGGGCTCCAACTACTGTAACATATTCAGTAATGATAGTTGACTATGCATAATCTCCAATACCTCCTAGATGTAACTTCATCAAAATTTTCCATGCAAGAAAGTCTTCCTTGTTTAACTTGGGCACCTCCTTTCTGTAAATCTTGATCTTTAGCTTTAAGTAACTTCAAAAGATCTCCTTCACAAGTAGCAAACACTCTGATACCTCAAATACTTAATAAAATTTATGGATAAAATTTTTTAGTACTTAATAAATACTTGTGCATGCATTGATCATCCAATATCTCAAACTATAGTATATTGATGTCCTAGGTCAAATGAACTTTGTAGAAATGTAAACATGAAATACCACAAAATCATTCACACATTTTGACACAAGGATTTTATGTGGAAACCCAATTTGGGAAAAAACACCAGTAACATGCTACCAATTTCCACTCTTTTGAAGTGAACTTTATAAAGAGCCAACCTTGTTGAAGGTTACAATGCACATTATTAAATGTGACTTTCATTAAAGGATTTCAATCACCCTATTAGGAGTGAGCCTTGTTAGAGGATTTTAGAACTTTCCATAGAATGTCACCTTATTAAAGGATTTACTCATGATTATTAAGTCAACCTTAATCCAAAGGATTTATCTAGATTAATACAATTGTTAGAAAGTAATAGTAGGACTTGATCTAATAACAAAACAACTCACTTACAGATTACAGATCATTTTATTCAATCCATCACCTCTTTAAGCCTTCTTGCTTAGTATATCAACTGTAGATTCATCCCTTCAACCACCAAATGAAGCAACACCTCAAGACTCCTTGTCTATCTTTGGTTTGCATTATGACACATTGCTTTTGGCCTGCTATCTCCTTATATAGAGAATTTAGATCTTTTTCCACTTAACCACAATCCTCCATCTTAGAGTTAGGTCAAATTCATTGAATCTACCCTATTTTCCATTTTATTCCCTCTAGAAACTCCATTTGCAATCCTCTTCAAATTTTCCTTCAAATGGTTTATCTTGAATACTATACCACCAACTCATCATACTTATTTTCCACACACTTCACATTCAAGAAATCAATTGTGCTAGCTTAGATTTGTCAAATCTTCAATCAAACATATTTTATTCGCACTCAAAAATAACATGTTATTTTCTTGAAAATCACTATCTTTGATGCTCATTCAATGTTAGGTTCCTTGGAAATACTAATTATTTATTAGTGGTCAGCACACACTAAAATTTCTTCACTAAGCACCTACTAGATTTCTCTTTTCTCGATACAAACTAAACTTACATTACTTGACTTCAACTAACTTTCTACTCAGCCCACACTGACTTGCTTGGCTTCCACTATTTACTCAGTTAGGCTTGGCAAACACATTTATTTACATAGCCTTCATCTTGTCTTTGCTCAAGTATCCTTTCATTATAGCTTTAAGTAGATAAATAATACACTATATCATAAATGTCTTACTTGGTCTTAGTGCTTCTTTTATACACCATATAACTCAACCTTTCTCTAGGTACTCTTTTTATCCTTTCTTTTCAAATCCTCTTCATCAATCAATCAAATGATAGCATTCATACCAAATTAGCAATTGTCTCACCAACAAGTGGCATATTTGACATCAGTGACAAAATAATGATTGTTCTATGATAGGTTTCATCAATCTTCCTCATTTTTATACTTCAACAATCTTCTTCAACACTTGTGACTTCACATTGCTCATTCAAATTGTTCTTGAATATCCACTTTGTTCCAATAACATTTTTAGGTATGGGTACTAGAGATCATTTTTTTTTCACAGCTTATATCCAATCTTTATTCTCCAAAGCATGTTTCACATATTTGATGTCAAACTTAAAAAGTAAACATGTATTGTTCCTGGGTCTTTTTCTTGTCATAACACTTGAGTCTTTATCTCCAATGATTTTTTTAGGTGTATGATTTTTGTTAACATGGGCTCTTTCCTTCTTTTTTCTTCAAGAGGTTAATCTTGAAAAATAATTTCAAGCTCATCATCGCTTTCTTATTTAGGTTCTAGTTTAAGTTATGCACACTCAAAATTCCCTTCCTATTGTTTGGCTTCCTCTGTCTGTGACTGGCATCATTTATCTATTGCTTGGCACCCATAGTATGTTGCTCAACAACTGGCTATTGCAACTTGGCATTCCTATTCTACTAAGGATTTGCAGCTTTTATTTTTTATTTAGGTGGAGTGCCTGGAGCACTAGCATTCACATATATGAATGAACTATAATCTTTAGGTTCTTTTTTGCATTCAATTTTATTTTTCTCTGTATATTCATCAACTTTTATATTTGTACTTTTGAAAAGTTTATTAGTTTTAGAGTTTAAACACTTATAAGATTTTATCTTGGTGGAATATCCTAGGAATATACCTTCATCACTTTTAGCATCAATTTTTTCATTCCTGTTGTCTTTAAGTATGTAACATTTTCGTCCAAAAAAATTAAAATATTTCACATTAGGTGCATAACCATACCATAATTTAAAAGGTATAGCCTTTGTACCTTTCTTGACTTGCACCCTATTCAGAATATAAACAACTGTAATTACACCTTCTCTCCAACATTTCTACAACACATTCTTCTGCATCATCATTGCCTTAGCACAATCCATAATTGATCTATCTCTCCTTTAAGCTATTCCATTTTGAGGAGGGGTCTTAGGTGTAGACATCTATCTTTTGATTCCTCTGTCATTGCAAAATATGTTGAACTCATTGGAAATGAATTCACCACCTCTATCAAATCTCAAGCACTTCAAACTCTTCCCTATCTCATTTAAAACTCTAGCCAAATACCACTTATACAACTACAAAGTGTGAATTTTTTATTTAAAAAATATTATAGTCATCATTCTAGAGTAGTCATCAACAAATAGAATGAAATATTTGTCTCCACAATAGCTTTGAACTCCAATAGGTCCACATAAGTCAGTATGAACCAATTCCAAAATGTCATCAAATGAATATATTTTACTCTTGAAACTAGAATTTGTCATTTTTGCTAATTGACATTGTTTACACATAGCATTGTCAAGTTTCTTTGGTTTAGACAATCCTCTTACCCTTTTTATTTTACTAATGCTAACCAAATTGTGAAAGTTTACATGACATAACCATTTGTGTCATAACTAAATATCTCCATATTATGCAAACAAACATGTTGTAACTCCTCGCCAGGGAACCCAAAAGAAATTAACCTAAAGCTTCACTAACTTTGTCAAACATTTTTTTTAAAGATAATAACATTAACAGATAATATAGTGGAAGTAATAACTCACATACATACAAACAAACCATAGACAGATTATTACTCTTAAGTGTTCCATGATGTTGAATCACATTATTAAGTTTATTAATATTAAATCTAACACATAACCAAAATCCACATCAGAATAATCATAAGTGTGAATCCAATTAAATAATATACAATTACATAAGATGTCACTTGGCATAACCAAAATGCATAATCATCCACTATACAAGTCACATGGTATGAAAATATGAAAGAATATACATCATCTCATAAAATCTCTAGTATTCAAGTACAATACAATATAATATAACCATCAAATAGATATACAAGATCAAAATGGAAGGAATAACTGCACAAGTAAATCTAGCAATGACATCTAGCTGTCGGATCTCAATGGTATAATAAATACTACCACCCAACCTCATGGATCCCAAATGGTCCACTCCCACCATGCTAGGGAGATATTCTCAAGTCCCATATGGATATCAATCCACAAGTCATAACTGTAAGAATTTACCTTAGGAAAAAATCACCCAAGATCAAGAAGCTTAAGCACTAGCACAATATGGAGAAATAAAGTATAATCAAAATAACAATATGAAAATCAATTGATGTGCATACACACTAGAAGTGCCTAAATATAATGGCCTCTAGAATGACTAGGAGTTAGTGAACTGATAAGCCTCACAACTAAGCACATGTCCACCAAGAGTGGATTATCCTCCATTGAGCACAAAATTTAGTGCAATGATGAGAGGATAAGCTTACATATGTGTGTCACATGAAAATATGTTATAGACACCATGTGCTTTATTAGAGTATGAATAACTATGTTGTCTATATGACAACTCAGATAAATATGCAAACTTCTATGTTGTAGACACCATGTGCTAAAATGAGTTGCTAACTCTTGTGTTGTCAACAAGACAACTCATATGAGTACACATACTCCTAGGTATCTAACTAATAAATAATAAAATAATGCATTGACCTAAGTAAACTTAAGTAAAGTGTAATAATAATTGATTATTTACACTAACACCCCCTCTTAAGTGCAACTTAGGGGAATGCACTTAAGTTTACAAAAGCTATGATGAAAATGCATGATGGGTCCTAGCTACTAGGTCATGTTAGGTACCCATGTACAAATGCAATGCAATCTCTCTGAAAACAAAGAAAGAGGGAAAACCTCATGGGAAAAAACCTACTCCAAAAAGAGAGATGAAAAAACAAGATGCATTAATGCATGAAGTAATTAAGACCTCCTCATTACAACATGCATCATGTATATACAATAGAGAAGTATGAGAAGGACAAAACCTGTGAAGAGGAAAAGGTCCCCCCCTAAGAGAGAAGAAGAAGAAGAAGAAGAAGAAGAAGAAAAGAGACAAGGTAGTCTCCTCCCCTCCCCCCCCCTCCAAATGTAGAATGTCGATCAGTGATAGCTGCTCCAAGATGAATGTAGAAGTTGGTCCATGACTGTTGAATAATGTTCCTCCCTTTAGGAAGATACAATATCATAGGTACATATAAGATGCTTCCCCAATGTGTAGAAAGAATCCTAAAGATGAATGGTGTCTTTGAAACCTACTCAATTGTCCCTGTGTCAATACTGATAGTTGCCCCTTCAGACACTGCTAAAAATGAAATTTTTTGGATCGAGCAAGGATTGATGTAGAACATAACCCAAAGAACCAAATATCTCCTCAAATGATAAAGAGACCTCCTGCAATTGCTTTACCTAAGGATCCACAATCATATCAACCTAGTAAGACTAATCATGTAGAGAATGGACAAGAGGGTCATAGTGTGCCCTTGCAACAACTAAAGAAGGATCTTTGTTGTGGTTCCACAATGTATGCCCCATTCCCTACTAGGAATGGGGACCCTCCTACTTTTTTTAGATCCCTAGACTCACAATTTGAGATCCAAAAAAAATTCAAAGAGTTGAAAAGTAAAAATAGAAAAATTGTAAAAATCCAAAAATTGAAAAAGTCATTAAAAAATATAAATTTGGAAAAATACAAAAATTATAAAGTTTGCAAAAAAAAAAAGAAAAAAGAAAAATATTAAAATTAAAAAAAAAAAAATTTATGCACCCACACACCTCACATGGTGCGCAAGGGGTGCACCACCCATGGTAGTGTGCGGTGTGTACCTACGCACTTGCATAGGGGATGTGTTGTGCACCCCAAGGGTGGGTGGGGTTATAAAACCCGACCCCGCCTCCTTTCTCATTGAATTTTTTCATTTTTTTCATCTTCAAAGCATTTGCAGCTCTACCCTTTGCACCTGCTAAAGCCCTTGCAATGCGCTCATCTTTGACCACACTCCGCACTTGTGTAAAGGTGTGTGCACACCACCATGAACGAAACCATGAACTATAATTTATTGCACCTCTTGTAGCATTGTGCATGTTTTGCACCCCACACAACTCGTGTGGGACATGCATTTCATACGTCACTATATCCTGTCCTCACTGCACGCATGCCTCCTACAAAACCATTGTCACGCTGCATGCTTCATTGTGTGTGACCTAAATGTGTGCACATGTGATATGCAACCCACGCCATGCACTCTACTATGCAAAACCCATGTGCACGCACCTCCTGTTAATTGCACACTCCACGTAAAATAGTGCCACATGTTCCTTCTTGCACTACACACACCACAAATTGTTGTCACATGCCCACTTTGCTATCACGTGCCTTGCATATCATGCGGACGGCCCCACACTTCCACACCGCTTCAAAAAACCCTAAAAATATATATAATTAAAAAATTTAATAATTAAAAAAATTAAAATTAAAAAATTAAAAGAATATAATAATAAATAAATAATATAAATAAAAAGCACAAAATTGGGCTTTTTTTTTTTTTTTTTTTTCGTTAATAAATAATTGAATGCTTTTGCATTTTTATTTCTAAGTTTTCATTATTTCAAACTAATAAATGTTGTTCTTGTGTTGTGTAGATATAATGGCATCCACATCTAGAGAGAAAATGACACCTAAGCCCGTTGTGTTCAAATTTCAAGGGGTGGAATCAAAGTTGAGGTTCCAAGATGATTATGTAGAGATTAAGGACACTGATCTAGGACACACTGACTTGGGAGAGTTTCTCAGAATCTACAAAAAACCCACAAAGATATTTTCTCTAGTATCTGTCTTAATCTGGTTAGGGTTGGTGAGTGCAACTTCACACCCAGTATCAGTGCAATCAGTAGAGTTGATCATGACACTAGCTCAACACTTTGTTCCTGAGGAGAGGATGGTGAGGAGCATGATAGGAGAAGTGGTTCTTGACCTCTGGCTAGACAATATTGAAAGGGTCTTTCATCTCCCAAGGTTGGATCAGTTCATAAGACTCTCCTATAAAGCAGCAGAGAGATGGTATAGGGAACACTAGAAAGAGGCGACAAAAATCATCCGATCCTCCTACCTCATTGAATAGACTCCTCTGGGCAATGTCATAGGAAAGATGGACATGATTAGGGGATGTATGAAGGAGATATTGGTTATTCTATCATTCTTCTGAGCAAAGTCATGGGTCTACTAGCTTCTGGCCACCACAATGCTTTCATGGTCAATTTTATTGAAATAATCAAGATGATAAGGATGCCACTAGACTAGGCCCCCACACTAAGTGAAAACTTGTGTGTACAATTGGGGGTAGTTAAAGACAAGAAGAAGTTTTATATGACTTCTTGCATGGTATATTTGCTTGCAGAAAGATTGAAAAACTACCTCAATTTGTATAAAAGAGGCAATATCCAGGATCCTAATGCCTAGCCCTACATTGTCTACCCTCAACTAGTGAGGAAGAAGCTCTTGTCATAGAGCAAGGAATACAGAATTATGAATGACACATTCATTTTCATGGTCATCCAATTCATAGAGGGAGATTATGCAAAGAGGTTATCCGATGAGGCAATAGCATAGATAACAACTCTCGGGGCCTATTACATCTAGTTTAAGACATTCACATATCTGCAAGTAGCTAGTGCATCTGTCAACCCCAAGAAGCTCCCTAGAAATCCAAGTGACAAATTGGTGTTATTGGAGATTGCACGAAAAATTGAATCTATGTATGAGAGGCTGAAGAGACAACAAAGACCTTGTTGGACATGGCCCATGGTCATTGGACCATACTAGGTGAAATGAAAACAAGATATTTTGTCCGTTGAGTGGGAGTGGGAAATTATCCCCTTGAGGAGTACAAGTCCCCTAGGCCCTATTTTGATAATATCAAGAAAGTGGAGAGTCTGGTTGGCAGGGAGTTCCACCATGAAGATGCCATTGAAGACCATTAGATGAATCCAACAAATGACTATGATGTCTGTATAAGGGACTATTATAGGATGACTTTGTATTTAGTAGAGAAGCCTCTCAAACTGAACATTCTAGATGAAATAAGGCAACAAGATTCACAAGAGCTTCTATACCCCCTATTCAACTCAGACAAAATCAGAGAGAGATCCATTATGAATGCCAAGGTTGACAGGGATGAGGGTGATGATATTAGTCATCAAGCAAGGCATGTCATCATAATGACAAAGGATTCAATCAAGAAGCCTTTTCAACTTGATCCAATACTTGACACCATGATCTTTCATGCATAAGCCCGCCCAGACAAAGGTAGAGGGAAGAGAGTTACAATTCCTACCTTTGCAGCCCAATCTCCCATTAGGCTAGAGACAGTATACCAACTTGACTGCCTAATTGGATACTATCATCCTCTAGAGAGGAAAAAAAGAACAAAAGGAAGAGGACCTCCCCTCAAAGGATTGAAACATAAAAAGGTGAAGTACAAGCACCTCCCTAGCAATAGGAAGAGAGTGTACAAGGGTTTAAGGATTTTGGAGTTGCTCAAGTCCAAGATGACCCTCAATTTCCACCCTTTGTGCCCAGCTAGTTAGAAGAGGGAGAGAATCAACAGGTTTCTATTCCTCCTTCAGAAGAAGAGCCAACATCCCCTTCTACCTCTATGAAACAAAAGAGGATTAAGATCTGAATGAAGAAGAGGCAAAGGGTGACTAAGAGAATGGTTCCTTTTTCATCTATTCTTGAGACCATTCTAGAAGGAGAAGAGGAGGAAGAAGAGGAAATAGATGAAAAGGAATAAGTGCCCTTGTAAAGAAGAACCCAGCTAGCTAGAGCCACAGAGCAAGAAATAAGGAGTACCATGGGCACATTTCCATAAACCCCAGTAGGACCCTTAGAAGCTTCTTCTTTAGAAGATGAAGTACAAAAGTGGTTGGAAGAGTAGAGTGAAGAAGGTGATGACATTTTTGAAATGTTAGACTTTGATTTTATGCCCATCGAAATAGAGCTAGTTGGGGATAAGATCGGGGATACCCCTACAAGTGAACCACAACAAGAAGACTGGATGTAGATGCCACCAGAATCATAGGTTCCTAATCTTACTCCCTCATCTCCACCACAAATCACAGTGGTAGATAAAGGCTCAGTTACTCTTCTGCCCCAGATTTCAAAAGAGGAATAAGTTTAGAAAGAACCATTACAAGAGGAGGAAGTAGAATGAATGACTACTAATGAAGTGTCAAAGGAGAGACAAATGGTAGAGTATTCTGAACCACCTTCGTAAAAAACTAAGGTCCAAGCTGTAGGGTCTACTAAAATAGAGGTCATAAAAGAAGAGCCCTCACAAAGGGAAGGTACTCTAAGGAGAAGTGATATGGGGAAGGAGGTAGCAAAATATACTCCTTTGTCATCTAGAGGTAGGTCTCCAGCTGAGCACATCCCAACATGGCTCTGAAAAGAAATAATGAGGAGTACCAAACCTCAATTTTGCACTGATGAGGAGGAAATTTTTGAGATTTCTGAGATTTTGAATAAGCTTGAGTCCCTATTACATGAGGCAAGACTATTGACATTTTTCAACAATACACAGGACTAGGATTTGTTCGCTCAAGTAGTCATTCATCCTGAAGACACATATGTAGAATTCCTTGCTCCTCAAGATTATCAACTCAAAGTTGTTATGCTGGGAGAACCTACATGAGATATAGCCTGATTGATGGTGGCCATGGGAATCAAAGAATTCTTTAGGAGCGGGGAGTAGGAAGAGGTTGAAATTTGAACGATTTGAAGGTAGAATGAGATCCTGAGAGGATATCTAGCCAAAGTAGTTGGTCCTCTTGATCTTGACCACCCCACATAGACATTGAATACCATACTTAGAGGAGGGGGATCTATACATGGGGATCCATTTTTGAAAGCTTGTCAATAGTGGTGGGAAAGTTTTGAAGAGAAAGAAATTTTGATAATCCAGTGGAATCTAAAGTTAATGCATGCTACACAAGAGAACATGAATAAAATGGTGGAGATTTTAAAGTAGGACTTTAGCATTATGGATGAGATAAGGGCCTGGAGTAAGGACTTACAAATTTTGTAGACAATAAAGAGGCAAAGGTATAGAGTTTTGATAGATGTATATATAGGGGAGGAGTTGGATATGATTGATGATTGGATAGAGAAAATTGTAGATAGTAATAAAATAATAGAAACATTACACACAGAGATTCATCGGCTCAAGGACCAAGCCCAAGAGAAAATTTTGGAAGTAGAGAGACACTATAGTGATGCATGACTAGATATTTTTAAAGATGAGGAATGGGAGAAGTTGTTGCCTATAGAGATAGTAGTGGAGAGTTTTAGGAAAATTTTTATGGAAGTTGCTAATGATGACAATATCCAGCAAGCCTTTAGGACTAAAGAAGCTCTGTTAGAATTGGATACCAAACTCAAGGATTTTCTGATACCCAATTTGAGGTAGACAATTATAGAAAAAAAGTTAAGGAAAAATATGAGCCTTTATATTTATCAGATGCAGCTAAAATTATTGATATTATAGAGAAAGTCAAGCGAAAAAGTCCAAACATAGCTTTGGGATGAAGAAAAACAAAACCCAGATGCCAGAATTTCAATTTTGGCACTCAATAAAATTTTGAGATTTTGAACCATTTTGAGGTGCGTAGCTTTGTAGGTCCATAGGTGCATAGGTCCATAGCTCCTTAGATCTATAGGTGTGCATTTTTGAAATCTCCATCAATAGTTAACTGCCAATTCCAAAAATAGAGCTTTCCATGCATCGGAAGTGCATTCTAATGATAGTTTAACTCCGACAAACACCCAGTAAAGGATCAGCTTCCAATTTTGGAACTTTCAAACACTTCCACTTTAACTCAAATATTTCTCATGTTAGTCTCAAATTGGTTTTTAAATTTGAGTTTCAACACACTTAATCAATTCTCAAGACAATGTCAAGTACAATACAAAAGTTGAGCTACAATGTATGTCGAGCCAAAGAATTCAACAAGTGTCAAGTGAACTTCAGGTGCCAAGCAATCTTTAGGCGCTGAGAAAAGTTAGAGTGCCAAGAAAAGTATAGATGTTGAGTCACTATAGATGTCAAGTGAAACATAATTGCTATAGGAGCCAAGTGAGCTAGTTTTCCTATATGTGTTGAGCATCAGCAACTAGTATGTGTTGAGTAACACATAACCAACATATGAGTTTGTGCCTTCACAAACTTAGATGTAAACCATTTTTGGAGCTGACACAAGATGAATCTTGAAGGATCTTGAAGATAAGATTGAATCTTTTTCATTACCTATGTAATAAACATGCAACAAATAAGAAAAATGGAGAAGGCATGCAACCAATAGGAAAACCACAAGGAATGAGCGAGAAATGAAGATTTAATATTGATCATAGATTCATAGCTAATCCTAAATCTTTGAAATCTTTAAAAGGAGAAAAAAACCCAATTATGTGTGCCCAGGGGAGAGGATATGTATGGGTGAAGTATAGTGAAGTGCAAAAGGGTAAAAGACTTAGTGAAGAATAGAGCAGAATTGCAGATTCCACGTGTCAAAGAATAGAGCATTAGAACTGTTACCTCTGGTTTTTCTGCCAAGGATTTAAATTTTGAAAGCACGGCTCGTGAAATGGTTAGGCTTGAATTAATATTTTAATGTTGCGACCCGCAAGTTTTTGGCCGTCAGATCTAAGCAGACCGACGGTTGGCACCATCACGCTATAAAGAAAATGCACGATATTTATGATAGCGCGATGACACCCTGATGACATGTTGCAGAGGTGGGTCCAGCGTTCGGCGAGTTGAAAAAGTTCCATGGTGCCTTGTCCGCTATGTCGCTATCGCATATTAGCCAAAAAATCTCCATAGTGACATAGCACCCGGCAGAAATAGTCACGGCAACAAGTTTCAATGACCGACGTGATCAGGTGTTTTGGATGGCAAATCAAAAGGGACCAAATGTAACCAGGCCAAAATTTCTGTCAGCACGGTTCACACAGTTGGGGTCTATGATCTCCACCGTCAGATCGGCTTGGATCGATGGTAAGCGCCATCGCTCTATGGCGGAGATGCGCGAGGGTTATGACAGCGACATTGCGCCTGAAGGACATGCGTCCTCGTGGGTCCGAGGATGTCAGCGAGGACTAGTCAGACCATTGATACGTGGCCAGTTCTTATTCATCGATACTCTAAGGGGAATGATCTTCCTTGCACACCGTCAGATTGATTCAGATCAATGGATGGCGCCATCTTGCCATGGCGAAGCTGCAAGATTTTTAGTATAATAACATGGTGCCCTATTGCCACGTATTGATGGGGTCAAGTCTCGCCAGAATGGATCGCTGAGCTGTTGCCATTTGTCATTCAGACGAAGATCAATTGCCAAGGTGGCGCCAAATGTGATGGGCCCAAAATGGGAATAGCGCAGGGCAGTACGAGGCGATTCTGGTCGTCAGAGGGAGACAGATCTGTGGTGGGCGCCATAGCGCTATGAAGAACTGCTCAGGAGATAGTGTTAGTGACAACGCGCCTGGATGACACATGTCCTATTGGCCCGGTCAAGATTGACAGTTGGTTGGCAGATAATATAACCGTCGCAGTTAGTGATAACCATCTGAAGGGTGGCGCAGTAGTTCGATGATGGAAGGTCAACCACAGGAGGACTTCCTCAGGTGGCAAAATAAAGAAATATAGTTGGCCCGCGTGGCCTAGCTGACGCGTAAGGAGCCTGGTTGACCTTTTGACTAGGCTGATTCATGAATCAAAAAATGAAGATGATCAATGTTATCTTGCAATTTGATCTTTGCGATCATTTTTGACCTACCAGGAATGAATGCCAGGCATAGGGAAACACTCCACCGTCCCAGTCGATCCATCTACTATGTCAATATCATTCATTGGTGCCGCTCTGTCTACTCGAGGAGTTCTTTCAGTCAAATATTTGATTTGGTACTTCAGAATCATGCTCGAGTGTGATCTTTGATCGGATATTTTGGGGTTCGATGCCAGTAGGTAGGAAGTAAATGTAACGCAGAAATCTTCAAGTTATGCCTGATCTATAAAGGCAATTTTGTGATTTGTTCCCAGGGTTGACTCTTCTTGATTTTCTCTACTACTGCTCGCGGATTTGCAGTGTAAAAACCCCTTTGTCTCTAAGTTAGATAACATCTTGTATCATCTCTTTCAGCCATCAATGTGCATATGCATTGTTTTGCCTCTCATTGATGCATTATTGAGATCAGTATTCCACATGCCATATCTACCTTTGGCCTATTGAATAACATACAAGTGAGATCTCCTTTCCCTGGTGTCATTCAGTTGGTTTCCTAATCTGTATGTGATTATTGATTGATATAAGTTTGGATGTGTATGACTTTTGGATGTTACTCTAGTTCTGTAGTGCATATATGGGCAGAAATGAGTCTGAACACTCTGTTTTGGTGCATCACCACCTTAGATTAGACTAGGTAGATTTTCTTTATTGTTCTCTTTCTCCCTTTTCTTCTGAGAATAGATAGGTGCGCCCTGATAGTAAGAGGAAGTCGACCTTCTCTGAAGACTCAACCTCATAGTTCAAGTCCCATAGCTTGGAGGTTGTTTCCATGTTTCACTAGGTTGTCCTCCGCATAGGCCTTGGACAAGGGTGCAAACCTAAGTAACAACAGTTTTTGGCACGCCCACTATTTATGAAGTATGTACATTACTTTCCTGATCAATCACCACAATCTAACAATCTCCCACTTGGGGACTGATTAGGCTCCACACTAAACAACAATCTCCCACTTGGAGACTAATCCTTTAGCAATACAACTACCGCATGGGGCTCCCACTGGATCAAACCACCCTGGACTCTGCTGTTCTTTTATTCACATTTAGTCTAAAAGACCAACTGAAGCTGAAGAGGAGTTTAGCTTCTCCCTTGTTACAACCTTTGTCAACATATCTGCTAGATTTTCATTGGTATGTATCTTCTCCAGCTTTAACTGTCCATCCTCAAAAACTGACCGAATGAAATGGTACCGCAACTGTATGTGTTTGGTCTTAGAATGCAGAGTTGAATTCTTAGCAAGATGAATGGTACTCTGACTATCTGTGAACAAATAATTATCCTTCTGAGGATGTCCCAATTCTTCCAAGAAGAATTGAAGCCATATCATCTCTTTGGCTACCTCTGTAGCAACAACATACTCTGCCTCTATAGTGGAGAGAGCATTAATCTTCTGTAGCCTAGAAACCCAGCTCACGGCTGCCCCACCAATAGTAAAGACATAACCTGTAGTAGTCTGCCTGGTATCAATATCCCCAGCCAAATCTGAGTCAACATAGCCCTGTAAATCAGTAGTAGAGCCCCCAAAGTGTAAACACTTATTGGATATTCCTCTCAAATATCTGAGAATCCACTTGACAACATTCCAATGCTCAAATCCTGGATGACTCATATACCTGCTAACGACTCCCACTGCATGTGCAATATCTGGCCTAGTGCATACCATAGCATACATCAAACTTCCTACAGCTGAAGCATAGGGTACCTTGGAGATCTTATCCTCCTCTTCCTGTGTCTTGGGACACATCTCCTTAGTCAATTTCAAATGACCAGGTAAAGGTGTGCTGACAGCTTTAGCATTCTCCATAGAGAAACGTTGCAACACCTTCTCAACATAATCAGCTTGAGATAGCGTCAATGTTCTGTTCTTCCTATCTCTACAAATCTTCATACCAAGGATTTGTTTTGCTGCCCCCAAATCCTTCATAGCAAATGCATGTGCTAATTGGCATTTCAGCCCCTTAATATGATCCATGTTAGACCCAGCTATAAGCATATCATCAACATATAAACATAAAATAATGTAGCTATCATCATCCAACCTTTTAAAATAAACACAGTAATCTGAATGACACCTATTATATCCATGCTCATGCATAAAACTGTCAAATTTCAGATACCATTGCCGAGGTGCTTGCTTCAAGCCATATAAACTTTTCTTCAATTTGCACACTAAGTTCTCCTTACCTTTGACCTCAAAACCCTGTGGCTGAGCCATATATATTTCTTCATCCAAATCATCATGAAGAAAGGTTGTTTTAACATCCATCTACTCTAAATGCAAATCTTCAGTAGTGAAAAGACTTAAAATAGTACGAATAGAAGTCATTTTAACAACAGGAGAAAATATCTCATCAAAATCAATTCCCTTTTTCTGTGCAAATCCTTTTACAACTAACCTGGCCTTAAATCTTTTCTTACCTCCTTCCTCTTCTTTCAACCTGTAAACCCATTTATTCTGTAAAGCCTTTTTACCTACAGGCAACTTGCACAAATTCCATGTTTTATTTTTCAGCAAAGAGTCCATTTCAACTTTCATTGCAGACTCCCACTGAATCTTAGTATCCACCTGCACAGCTTCATCATAACTGTCAGGTTCACCAGCATCAGTAAGTAAAATAGAATACAAAGAGGGAGAAAACCTTTGTGGAGGTCTAATTGGCCTTGTTGACCGTCTAACATTCACTAGTGTGTGTGGTATTTATTGTTGCAGTTGTTGCACATCATGAGGAATGGCTGGAACATCAGCTTTTGGAGTATCATCCAGCACTACATAATCATCTTCTTTCTTCTCATGTTTCTGCAACAGATCTTTGTACGAAACTTTTTCATTGAATATGACATCCCGGCTTCTTATAATTTTATGATTATCAAAATCCCAAAGCCTATAGCCAAATTCATTAATGCCATATCCAACAAAGACACATTTCTTTGATTTAGCTTCTAGCTTGGTTCTATTTTCAGAGTCTATATGAGCAAAAGCTTCACAACCAAAGGTCTTGAGAAAAGAATAACTCACCTTCTTACCAGTCCATGCTTCCTCTGAAATACCAGAGCCCAAAGGAGTAGAGGGACCTCTATTAATCAAATGTACTGCAGTATTGACAGCCTCCGCCCACATGTGTAAGGGTAACCCAGCATGCAACCTCATGCTCTTTGCGCGCTCCATTATAGTCCTGTTCATGCGTTCAGCCACTCCATTTTCCTGTGGAGTCCTTGGAACAGTTTTTTGTCTACGAATACCATTAGTGGAGCAATAATCTTCAAATTCATGACTGCAATACTCACCACCATTATCAGATCTGAGACATTTTAATTTCTTACCAGTCTCATTTTCAACCAAGCATTTCCATTTCTTAAAAGTTTGAAATACATCAGATTTCTGTCTAAGGAAATAAACCCATACTTTTCTAGTTGTGTCATCAATAAATGTAACATAATAATGAGAGCCACCAAGGGAAGATACCTGAGCTGGTCCCCATACATCTGTATGCACAAGCTCTAATTTCTCCTTTTTGTTTTCCTTCTCTGTCTTTACAAAACTGACTCTCTTTTGTTTTCCATACACACAACTTTCACAGAAATCCATATTCACACATTTTAGACCTGGTAAAACTTTCCTTGAATGAAGTAATTTCATACCTTTCTCACTCATGTGCCCAAGTCTATTGTGCCACAGTGCTGTATCAGAATCTACAGCAGCTATTTGTTCTCCCTGCTCAACTGCAGTAATTGTTCCTGAATATTCATTTTTCTTTGAAACAGTCAAAGTAGAAGGAACAATATGACCTATACAAAGATATAAGGTGCCTACTTTCACACCTTTTGCTACTATAAGGGAACCTTTTGAAACCTTCCAATTTTTATCATTAAAAGTAACTAGACAACCCTCATCACCGAGTTTCCCTGCTGAAATTAAATTTCTACTTAGTTTTGGAACATGTCTTACCTCATGTAGTAGCCAATGATTCCCATTCTGTAACTTAATCTTAATTTTTTCCCTTTCCAACAATCTGACAGGGTTCATTATCCCCCAAATAAACAATCCCAAAATCCCCTTGGACATAATCAATGAAATAACCTATATGAGGTGTAGCATGAAAAGAAGCACCAGAATCTAAAACCCATGAATCATCAACACTCTCTAAAGACAGAAGCAAAGCATCCTCTTCGGATTTGTTACTTACCACATTTGCCTCTTTGTCTCCATCTGATTTATCTCCTTCATTTTTCTTTCGAGTCCAGCAATCTTTCTTTTTGTGCCCTGGTTTCCCACAGTACCAGCAATCATTTGGTCCTCTCGATTGAGACCTCCTCCCCTTTGACTTTCCTCTTGATTTCCCACGATTTCTAGAGTTACTTCCTCTTTCATTCGTTCTGCCCCTACTTTGTGCATTTAAAGCACTTCCTGATGTAGATCCACCTGAGGATTTTCTACGAGTTTCCTCACTTAAAATAACACCGATCACATCATCATATTTTAGGGTACTAGATCCAGGAACAGAATTACTCACTGCCATTACCAAGCCATTCCAGCTTTCAGGCAAAGAACACAAAATCAAGAGAGCCCTAATTTCTTCATCAAAATTGATACCCATAGAAGATAATTGACTAGTAATAGTATTAAACTCATTTAAATGATCTACAACAGATCCACCTTCTGCCATTTTCATATTAAATAAACGCTTCATGAGAAATACCTTATTTGAAGCAGAGGGCTTTTCATACAGTGTCACTAGGGTGTTCATCAAATCTTCTGTCATCTTTGCTTTTGTAATATTAAATGCCACCGATGGTGCCAAGCATAACCAAATGCTTCCGAGTGCCTTTCTGTCCAAAAGATCCCATTCAGCCTCTGACATAGTTCCCTGATTCTTGGCTTTTCCTTCCAACGGCTTCCATAAATCCTTCTGATATAAATAGTCTTCCATTTGCATCTTCCATAACTGGAAGTTTTTCCCATTAAACCTGTCAACCCTCAACTTACCCTCATCTACCATCGCTCCCACTCAACTGTGAGACTCCCACTTAACCGTGAGACTTTCCTACAGAGGATAACTGAAAGACAACCTTGCTCTGATACCACTTGTTAGGATAAACCACGGACAGAAATAAAAACTACATGCAAATATAACCAATAACAAAAAATAATAGAATACACAAAAATGAACACAAGGCACCAAGATTTAACGTGGTTCACCCAATCCCTGGGCTACCCCACTATTTATGAAGTATTTACAGTACTTTCCTGATCAGTCACCACAATCTAACAATGACAAGAATGAGGAGCAACCCATAGCCTTCTTTAGTGAAGGGCTCAAGGAATATGAAGATAATATAGCTTTGTTGAGAAGCAAGCCCTTGCAGTCATTAGAGCCTTGAAGAAATTCAGACACCTCTTATCCCATAATAGGATCCATTTGTTGGTGCCCCATGCAAGTGTAAATGACTTCTTGTTAAACAAAGATATCAGTGGGAAGAGAGCTGGATGGATCACTAGGGTAATGGAATATGATGTTGACATTCAGATTACCAAATTTGTAAGAGGGAGAGGATTATGCAAAGAAATGTTATCAAGTCAGGATTCAGATGAAGAAGTAGCTATGGTAACTGCAGAGCAGCAAGAGGAAAGAAATGTTAATGCCCCAAAGAGCTGGATGGATGACATGAAGAACTTTTTATCAGGGAATGGATACCCCCAGGGATTGGACAGAGCCAAGAGAAGACAATATAGACTGTAGTCCATTCCCTATGTTGTGATTGATGATATCCTATTTAGGAGGGATTTTAATGGGACCCTATTGAGATGTGTTGAAGAGGATCAGGCTGAAAGGATGATTAAAGAACTCCATGATGGCCCTAATGGTGGCCACTTCTCTGCGAGAACAACTGCCATGAAGATCATGAGGGCTGGTTATTACTGGCCATCCTTGTTTCATGATTGTCATAGGTATGTGAGAAAATGTGAGAAGTGCGCTTTCTTCTCAGGCAAACAGAGACTTGCAACTCTTTCTCTTCATCCTATTCAGGTGGATCAGCCCTTCACCCAGTGGGGGTTGGATTTTATAGGCCCCATTAATCCTCCATCTAGTGCAGGTCATAAATGGATTTTGGCTGCTACTGATTATTTCACTAGGTGGATAGAGGCAGTTGCCTTGAAGGATGCTACAGAGCCATCAGTTGTTGAATTCCTTGATGGAATTGTATCTAGATTTGGTGCTCCTTCTACTATCATCTCAGATAATGCCAAATATTTTGTTGGAACCCAGATTTGTGCATGGGCAATGGATCATAACATCTATCTGAGCACATCATCAAACTACTATCCTCAAGGTAATGGTTTGGCTGAATCTTCCAACAAGAATATGATCAGAATTATAAAAAGAACAATAGAAGACAACCAGAGGGCCTGGCATAAGAAGCTAAGAACTGCTCTATGGGCTGATAGGATAACACCCAAGAGATCTATTGGGAATTCACCTTTTGTGTTGGTATATGGTAGGGAGGCCAGACTCCCAATCTCATTGGAATTCACATCCTTGGAGTTGGCTCATCAGCTGGAACTAATTGAAGATGATGCCATGTCAGTAAGAATGGCAGAACTAATTGAACTGGAAGAAAACAGAAGTAAAGCTATGCAAACTCTAGAGATACATCAGCAGCAGATGAAGAGGAGCTTTGACAAGAAGGCAAGGGCCAGAATCTTCAAAGAAGGGGATTTGGTTCTCAAGTGGGATTCAGATAGAGCAAAACCAGGAAGACATTCCAAATTTGATGCATTGTGGAGTGGCCCTTATCTGATCTCCAATTGCAAACAGGCCAATGCGTTCCAGCTAAACAGGCCAAATGGTGAAGTTCTGCCCATTCCAGTCAATGGGATCCATTTGAAGCCCTGTTTTTGAAGGATTGTGAATCCATGTACATAATTAGTTTAGTTGCTTCCTATTGTTCTTGTTTTTCAATAAATGCGCATGCACATGGCTCACTTCATGAGTCGCCAGTTCTCGAAATTTTGACAAGTCTCAGGTTGTTGAGGAGGTCCTTTTTTTGTTTCCAAGTTGCAGGGACAGAGCCAGAGTTCAAGGGTTTTTAATGTTTTGATTTCCTCATTTAGGGTTAGGGTTTCTTGCAGCTCTCGGTTTTGTACCTTCCAGGCCCTCTTTTTCGACTCCATGGCCCAATGGATCATTCTCAAGCACTGGTCATGCATCGAGTAGGCTCATGCCCCCTGCGAGTCGCCAGAAGTGTTACCTCTAGTTTTACCGCCAAGGATTTAAATTTTGAAAGCGTAGCTTGTGCAATGGTTAGCCTTGAATTAATATTTTAATGTTGCGACCTACAAGTTTCTGGCCGTCAAATCTAAGCAGACTGACGGTTGGCGCCATCACGCTATAAAGAAAATGCATGATATTTATGATAGCGCGATGACGCCCTGAAGACACGTTGCAGAGGTGGGTCCAGCGTTCGGTGAGTCAGAAAAGTTCCACGGTGCCTTGTCCGCTATGTCGCTATCGCATATTAGCCAAAAAATCTCCATAGCGACATAGCGCCTGGCAGAAATAGTCACAGCAACAAGTTTCAATGATCGACGTGATTAGGTGTTCTGGATAGCAAATCAAAAGGGACTACATGTAACCAGGCCAAAAATTTTGTCAGCACAGCTCACACAGTCGAGGTCTATGATCTCCACCGTCGGATCGACTTGGATCGATGGTAAGCGCCATCGCGTTATGGTAGAGATGCGCGAGGGTTATGACAGTGACATTGCGCTTGAAGGACACGCTTCCTCGTGGGTCCGAGGATGTCAGCGAGGACTAGTCAAACCGTTGATACATGGCCAATTCTTATTCATTGATACACTGAGGGGAATGATCTTCCTTGCACACCTTCAGATCGATTCAGATCAATGGATGGCACCATCTCGCCATGGCGAAGCTGCAAGATTTTTAGTATAATGACATGGCGCCCTATTGCCACGTGTTGGTGGGGTCAAGTCTTGCCAGAATGGATCGCTGAGCTATTGCCATATGTCATTTGGATGAAGATCGGTTGCCAAGGTGGTGCCAAATGTGATGGGCCCGGAATAGGAACAGCGCAGGGCAGTACGAGGCGATTCTGGTTGTCAGATGGAGACAGATCTGCGGTGGGTGCCATTGTGCTATGAAGAACTACTCGGGAGATAGTGTTAGCGATAACGCGCCTGGATGACACGTGTCCTATTGGCCTGGTCAAGATTGACGGTCGGCTGGCAGATAATATAACCGTCGCAGTTAGTGATAACCGTCTGAAGGGTGGCGCAGTAGTTTGATGACGGAAGGTCAACCACAGGAGGACTTCCTCAGATGGAAAAATAAAGAAATATAGTTGGTCCGCGTGGCCTAGTTGACGCGTAAGGAGCCTAGTTGACCTTTTGACTAGGCTAATTCATGAATCAAAAAATGAAGATGATCAATGTTATCTTGCAATTTGATCTTCGCGATCATTTCTGACCTACCAGGAATGAGTGCCAGGCATAGGGAAACACTCCACCATCCCAGTTGATCCATCTACTGTGTCAGTATCATTCATTGGCACCACTTTGTCTACTCGAGGAGTTCTTTCAGTCGAATATCTGATTTGGTACTTCAGAATCATGCTCGAGTGTGATCTTTGATCGGATATTTTGGGGTTCGATGCCAGTAGTTAGGAAGTAAATGTAACGCAGAAATCTTCAAGTTATGCCTGATCTATAAAGGCAATTTTGTGATTTGTTCCCAGGGTCGACTCTTCCTAATTTTCTCTACTACTGCTCGTGGATTTGCAGTGTAAAAAACCCTTTGTCTCTGAGTTAGATAACATCTTGTATCATCTCTTTCAGCCATCAATGTGCATATGCATTGTTTTGCCTCTCATTGATGCATTATTGAGATCAGTAGTCCACATGTCGTATCTACCTTTGGCCTATTGAATAACATACAAGTGAGATCTCCTTTCCTTGGTGTCATTCAGTTGGTTTCCTGATCTGTATGTGATTATTGATCGATATAAGTTTGGATGTGTATGACTTTTGGATGTTACTCTAGTTTTGTAGTGCATATATGGGCAGAAATGAGTCTGAACACTCTGTTTTGGTGCATCACCGCCTTAGATTAGACTAGGTAGATTTGCTTTATTGTTCTCTTTCTCCCTTTTCTTCTAAGAATAGATAGGTGTGCCCTAACAGTAAGAGGAAGCCGACCTTCTCCGGAGACTCAACCTCGTAGTTCAAGTCCCACAGCTTGGAGGTTGTTTCCATGTTTCACTAGGTTGTCCTCGCGCATAGGCCTTAGACAAGGGTGCAAACCTAAGTGACAACAAGAACCTCACAGAGTGACATAGGAGATCAAGAAAGGATAAGATCTATACGAGTAGAACAAGGATATGAAATCAATAATTTAAGATTGCAAAGCTATCAGGTCAAAAAAAAATAAAAAACTTTCTAATACTCTCTAGCAATTGTATTAGATATGGAAATCCTATGGACTTAGGTTGGCCTAGTAGTCATTTGTAAATCCTTTAATAGGGTGGCATTCCAAGTGAATGTAAAAAAGTCATTTAACCAGGCCTAATTTTAGTAGGGTAGTGAAATTCTTTAACCATATCACTTTTTACAGAGTGTAAATTCTTTAATAGGATTAGCCTTTCATAGGGCAGACCATTGGAAGTGGTCAAATATTGTAACCTTGAATAGTTACACATTGGTGTAGTGATATTTTTTGGGTGTCATCCCCACCCCAGTTTCACCTTCTCATTTTGGAGGATTTCTAGGTTACCAAATTTTTGTGTTATCTATTTTTATGCATGTCTTTACCTTCATGTTTATTAGATGAATTAGATGCACGTGGATGATATTATTTAAAAGGATTTGAAAAAGATACTATTAGTTACTTCTGATTCACCCCCTCTTAGAAGTAAATCTTTCCACTTGTTAATTCCAACAACTGGCATCAGAGCAAGGTTCTCACAAGGAGAAGCCTTACAGCTTGGAGAAAAGATCTAGAAATGGAAGTCTACAAACTTGGGAAGATCATAGAAAATCAAGAAATTGACATCCAACTTGCTTTACATACTTTGTAAGAAGCCTGAGAAGAACTGAGAAAATCCTTAAAGAGAAGAATAGAAATTGCCATAGCTGAGAATGACACACAGTACAAGGAGATTGACACCTCAAGTCTATTTTCAACTGGAGATTCCAAAGAGTTTGATGCAAAAATAGCATGCCTAATGGAGAAGAATAGAGCTTGAGTAGAAGACATTAGAATACTCAAGCTTGAACAAGAATCACAAGCCATGATGCTTTGTGAAGTGACTAAATAGAAGAAAAGAGCCATTGAAGACAAAGCTATGCTAGAAGAAGACAAGAGAAACCTTGCCAATAAACTGAAAGAAATGTCAATTGAGCATACAAGAATCTCAAACATGCAGCTGGATACACTGAGTTAGATGATGAATGCACATCATGAATTGAATTTCAAGGACATTGAGATCTCTAAACTAAAAATGCAAAATGGGCAACTACAAAATGACTTGAAAAGAGAGAAAGAGATTGCAAAAAGTGTCAACAAACCTAATGAGGCCATTAGGCATTTTGAGCATTTACTAAAATCACCAAGGGCAAGAAATGATACTTCAGAACTAGGTTATGCCAGAACTAAACAAGGAGAATCATCCAAGACTATAGAAGAAAGGAGTAGCAAAGGTAAGAACACTAAACCTACTTGTCATTTCTATGGTAAAAAGGGACATACCTCTAATTTATGTAGGAGCAAGAATGCCCATAAACATGGAAAGCCTAAGAATGCAAGTTATTGTCATAAGTGCAAAAAACAAGGACATCAAGCACATGACTGCAGGACTAGGACTATCAGAACATCAAAATTTGAAGGTCACTGCTACAATTGCAAGAAGTATGGACATAGAGCTTTTGAGTGTAGATAAAATCCTATGTGGACACCAGATCAGCTAGTAAGGGAAGGTAACCATGGTCATCACTACAATTAGGACTAAAATACTAGGCATAGTTTTCATTACTATCAGGAATATGGACACATTCTTGAAAATTGCATAAGGATACATTTCAGAGGAAACTACAGCAGATGGTTGAGCCAAACCACATGTTTCAATTGCTTGAAGACTGGTCATATCAGTAGGAATTGCCCAACAAGATCAAAGGCATCCAACTCAAAGAATTACAAAGGTAAAGAGAAGATAGATGTTGAACACATCAAAGGAGAAATGAACAAGACATGGAAGAAGAAAGATGAGAGTAGCACATCAAATGAAGGGATCACTTCACCTAATAGGTCAAGTGGTTACACTTCATCAAACTAAGAAAGAGAAGGCATAAGAGACTAATTTACAAAGTTTTATCATACATCAATTCCTATAAAAGAAAGTACTGAAAGAGAAGAGATCACCATGAACAAAGATGCAAAGTTGAAAAGTCAAGTTTTCACAAGTGTTGTCAAGTTGTCCTCAAATGCCGAGTAAAAATATAGTACATGTCGAGTTGATTTTCAAAACAATAGGAGCCAAGTTGGTAGAGGAAGTCGAAAAAGTAATACTCTAGTAGAAGCTGAGTGGTGGAAAGACAATGGAAGCCAAGTAATGTAGAATATTTTAGAAGCCAAGTGGACAACTATAACCACATTGAGCATTAAATACAATGAAAATAGGGTATATTATCGCATTTTCATTTATTTTTCTTCATTGCAAACAAAGAGAAAAGATGAGAAACAACATAGAGAAAATCCCAAGTAGAGAATCTAGTGTATAAGAAGATTTCAATAGCATTTCAAGCATGATTCTATTGATTTCAAGGTATTTATGACTGTTTCGAGCTACCCAGTTTCGTGTTTTCTTCGTATTAAAACCCTAGATTATGTAAAATGGCTTCTAGCTCTAGAGAAACTCAAGAGAAGGAGAAATTTGAAGTCCAATTAGTGTCCAAAGAGGTCAAACAACCTAATTTTTTTCCAATCCTAGAGGTTGCATATAAGAACAACCCAGCTAGAGCCCTATCCATCATATCCCCTAAAGTTGTAATGGTTCAAAATGTAAGGAAATGCTATAATTGCAAGATTAGAGCCATAGGTGACATGGTAATGAGGGAGGGATATGAGAAATTGTGTGAAAATGGAGCGTTAAAGGAAGAGTACAAAATTGTTGAGAAGAACTATTTAACGCATGCCCTAGAATTCACTACAGTGTTCAAGACTAAATGGATTAGACTAGTATTGAGTAGAATGGATGATGGTAGCTTATGGTTGGAGGATGGCCCTATAAAAATCATGAAGACAATTGTTTATAGAGTGATAGGGTACCCAACCTAAATCGGCCAAAGACCCTTAGGAGTGATTCCAAGGAGGCAATTGAGAAGAACAAAGGTGCAAATAGAATAAGAGAGGGATGACAATTGATACTATCCAAGACCCTCTAGTTGATTTTTCTATCAGAGTCATTGTACATAAATTTTATCAATCTAGTAGACTCAATAGTGTTCCCTGCATTGCAGTAGATGTAGGCTAAAAATTGGTGAAGAAAGATCATACCTATGATCTTGTAGAGCTACAACTGCAATAGATAAATTAAAATGTAGCAGCAATTAGGAGAACAAAGGGAGTCTAATGAAAATTTGGTGCCATTTTGATAAGTATTTTCTTTTATGTTCAGAATGAATTTCCTTCTTTTGGAAAAGTTGTATGGACAAATGATAGGTCTATCATAGCTCAAGTCAATGAACTCATGGAGAAAATGGGAGCTAATTTTGAGACCTTGATGACTAGTTATTTTGAGGACTTTAAGAAGTCAATGAAGCAAAGGCTCAAAATTCCAATTTATTTAGTAGAGAAACATGTAAATGATGTATGTTTTCTTGTAGATATAGACTACACATACATTCAAGCTACCATACCAAGAGTGAGATTGCTAAGACCTCTTGGGTATGAAACTAACATAGATGAAGCATCAGTAGCAATAATTGCATTATTGGTAGAAGAAATAGACAAGGATGCACCACATTTTGGGACTTATGACATGGTTAGATCAAAAGTGGATATGAACTTGAAGATTGCCTCCACTTTTAAAAAGAAGGACAAGCTTGTTAAGAAACTAAAAACTAAATTTGGCAGAAGAAGAAGAAGGTGAAGATGTTGAGGGTGATGAAGAAGAACAAGATCAGGGGCCACTTGCCTTAACCCAAGGTATGGGGGAGGATGTAGATGAAGAGAAAGCTAGCAATTAGGAAGCACCAAAGGCTAAGCAAAAGAAGAGAAAAGCTCAAAAATAGCCAGCTACACTACCCAAAGGAAAGAAGAAGAAACTATCAAAGCCAAGCCCTGCCAAGCCAACTATAAGGGCTAACACCAAGGCTACAACTGAAGGGGCAAAAGAACAAGAAAAATAGAAGACAACAGAATAAGAGGGGCCTACAGAGTAGAAGAAAAGGAGAAGATATGTTGCACCCCCTAAATCAGACAAAGAAAGAATAGAGTTTAATGAAGATCAATTTAGATTGGTAAGACATTCTGCCACATCTAAATTGAAAAACATTTGCAATAATATTAGAGATAATGTAGATTTATCTATTCTAAAGACCATAGATTTGAATAAGTTTTCAAAAGAACAAAAAAACATAATGGAAGAATCCATCTACACTATGGTGGCTAAGTTCAAGAATACCCCACTTGAACTAGATAACTCAATGCCTAAGGAGCTAAGCTCATTGGTTGAGAATAAATGGAATTGCTATCTCAAAATGGAGAAAGAAATAAGGGAGTCTACATTGGCTCATGTAATGCTAGAGCTTACTAAAGGTTAGATAACAAAGTCTAGTAAGAAGCATGGGAGAAAATTTGCACCCAAATACAGAGCCTTCAAAATTTTGCAGAATCAAATTGAAGATGTTGTCCAAAAGTCCACACAAATGTGGAAACTAATATATGGATTGACAATTGTGAAAGAAGGGCAAGAAGACCCATTTGAGGGTAGAAATTATGAAGAAGAAGAAAATGATAAAGAGGAAGAAGGAGAGAAAGAGAGAAAAAAAGAGACAGTGGAGAAGACACATGGTGAAGAGGCAACAGTTGAGGAACAATAGGTAGAATAGAGTGTCCAAGACACCCAACTGCCACCACCAAATCCTCCACATGCAACACTTATACTTATAATCATTGTAAAGAATGTTCTTGACACTTCAACTCAGAACATCAATGCTTTAATTGCAGAGGATCTCAAAAAGATCCTTCACCAATCTACATTACTAGCACAACTTTGTATAGATCTAGTTTTAGTGAGTGTTAATGAGCTATAGAGCTATAGCAAAGATTAAAAAGGAGAAAGAAAACACACAAGAATAATCTGCACAACCTCCCATAGCTACAACAGATCAACCCAAAGAGCAAGAAGAACAAGACAAAATTGCTAAGGTTGATTCTATAATAAAAGTGACAACAACTGCCAAGGAGCAAGTAAAGGAACAAACAAGGCAAGGTGTTCCTATAGTACAAACCCAAGGTGCACCTCCAAAAATTATCATTATTGATCAAGGTAGTAGACAAGAGGAGAAAGAAGAAGAGAAAACCCCTAAGGAGCAGGAGGCGATACAAACATTGCTGAACTTTCCTACCTTGGGGACTCCTAATAAGAAGTTTAGCATTGATGCAATCCCATTGCAAATTTCAGCACCAGGCTCAAGCTCTACCAAGGTTGCAAGGGTACTTTACTATGGAGACCCTACACTTGATGAAGAAATAGTCATATTGAGTTATGACTCAAGAACCATGAACCTTCAATAGATAAATGAAGTGTAAGAGGCACTAGAGAGGAGGAAGAAACAAGAAATAATCAGAAATGAGTATAAGAAAAAGCAAGCACTGGTGGAAATCAAAGAAATATTTCTTGATGCATTCAGCTTGAAGGTACCTGATGAAACCCAACCAATCTTAGAGCAATTATCCAACATTGTGGACCAAGTACAGAATGAGGACCTAGAAACTAATTTTAAATTATTAGAATGGTTAGAAAATAAGTTTTAGATGAAATTAAATGAGAAAATATTAGGTGAAATAGAACTTTCACAAGTTGAATTGGTGAAGAAAGTACTTGAGAATGTATTCTCATTGTATAAAAAGTTGTGTGATTCCTCACATTTCACATAGGAAAAACGCCAAAGGATACTGAGCTTGGAACAAAATATAAAGGTTTCCAGCACTCAGCTACCAAAAGATCTAGCTCAGAGTGAGAAGCATTCTACAGCTATGCTTCACACATAGAAAGAGTTAGCTATGTTGACAACTGAAGAGGGAAATATTAAAGCCAAATTGATGCAAATTCAATCTTCCATTACCCTACATCTAGAAGTACACCATAAGGAATAAACCTATGTAGAAAGTGTTCTAAAGGAAGATCCTAATATTTCTGCTTTAGAAGGCCTTGTTCATTTTGCAGTAGAGACAACAATCAAGCACAAGTCATTGGAGATAGCTTTATATAATTGGGATGCTTCTCTCAAGATGATTATGGAGGTAAACAAATTTTTTTTGTAAAAATATTCTATTTATCCTTAGGACCCTTTGACATAAGTGTAAAAAAGGGGAAGAACATACTCATGGCGGATATAATTCATTTATTGTAATCTAATAAGAATGAGGAGATATAATGTTTTGGGGGAGATGTGAATAAGAATGTTTACATAATATATTCTTTTATGGAAGAAATAAAGAATATCCAAAGGGGGAGATATTCAAATTTTGAGCAAAAATAGAGTACAAATAGATATAGTGTAGATAAGGAAGAAAGTATCAGATACATCAGCATGAGACATATTCAGCACAACACAAGAATTTTGGTTACAGGAATGGTAATGGCACATTAGCTCTAGGGGAGCTACAAGATTAGTTAAGTGTTTTTGTCACTCATGTCAAAGGGGGGGATTGCTAGTCTCAGATTGGTTTTGACATCTGAGTGTCAACACACTTAACCAATTCTCAAGACAATGTCAAGTATAATATAGAGGCTGAGCTACAATGTATGCTGAGCCAGAGAATTCAAGAAGTGTTGATTGAACTTCAGGTGTCGAGCAATTTTTAAGTGCCGAGTAACATAGAATCAACATATGATTTTGTGCCTTCACAAATTTAGATGTAAACCATTTTTGGAGCTGACATAGGATGAATCTCAAAGGATCTTTAAGATAAGATCGAATCTTTTGCATTACCTATGTAATCAACATGAAAAAAATAAGAAAAGTGGAGAATGCATCCAACCAATAGGAAAAGTGCAAGGAATGAGCAGGAAATGAAGATTTAATATTGATCATAGATTCATACCTAATCCTAAGTCTTTGAAATGTTTAAAAGGAGAACGAAACCCCATTATGTGTGCACAGGGGAGAGGATATGTATGGGTGAAGTATAGCAAAGTTGAGAAGGGAAAAAGACTTAGTGAAGAACATAGCAGAATAGCAGAATCCAATTGTTGAAGAATAGAGTATCAGAACCTCACAGAGTGACATATTAGATCAAGCAAGGATTAGATCAGTAAGAGAAAAACAAGGATCTAAAATCAAAAATTGAAGATTGCAAAGCTATCAGGTCAAACAAAAAAAAGCTTTCTAATACTCTCTAGCAATTGTATTAGATATGGAAATCCTATAGACTTAGGTTTGCCTAGCAGCCATTTGTAAATCCTTTAACAGGGTGGCATTCCAAGTGAATGTACAAAAGTCATTTAACTAGGCCTACTTTTAGCAAGGTAGTCAAATCCTTTAACCAGGTCACTTTTTATAGAGTGTAAAGTCTTTAATAGGAAAAGCCTTAGTGTAAAGTCTTTAATAGGACACGCCTTTTATAGGGTAGACAATTGGAAGTGATCAAATATTGTAACCCATAATAGTTACACATTGTTGCAGTGATATTTTGTGGGTGTCATCCCCACCCCAGTTTTACCTTCTCATTTTGGAGGGTTTCTAGGTTACCAAATTTGTGTGTTATCTATTTTCATGCATGCATTTACTTTCATGTTTATTAGATGAATTAGATACATGTGCATGATATTATTTAAAAGTATTTGAAAAGGCTAATGTTAGTTACTTTTGATTCACCCCCCCTCTCAAAAGTAAATCGTCCCACTTGTTAATTCCAACATCTCATTCTTTCTTCTCTCATAATTCTTTTTTTTTTTAACATGTAATGGCTCATGCATTCAAAATATGGATGGAGTCCTACTAAGCACCAATTAGATTGTAGTTTGTATATAATTAGTTTATTTTGTTGATTAAAAGCATTTTATTGAATGAATAATATCTCTCTCTAAACACAAATTGAAGAGATGATTTCTTATAAATACCCCATTGTAATATGTAATGAGGGCCACCATTATTTTGCAATAAAAATATGCTTTCGGTGCTCGCATTTGGAGTCTAGTAATTCTTTCCTAAATGTGTCTTTGTTTTTTGAATCTTTTTCATGGAATTATGATTGAGCGAAAGGTTTATTGCTTTGTTTCTAGTTTTGCATTTCATTAGTTCTAGTGTTTTTTGTGGTTTTGATGAATTCCACTGTGTAACTAGCATGAGGAGAAATCATCAAATTATGCCTACATCACTTTTCACCTCACATGAGCACACATTTTGTGGCCATGCAATTTAATGAAGGGTAAAAAATCATATGCTCACTAATTTTTCTCACTAACGATTACATTAGTGGAATTAGGGAAGCATTGCTCATTCTTTCATTAGTTATTTACTGATCTCTTTGAAAGATTAATTCATAGATGTGTCATTCTCCACAACTTATGTCCTTTAGGAATTTTAATTTCATGTTATTTTCTTTAAAGTTTTGTTATTTTCTTTCCTAACCTCCCTGTTAGAATAGGAATTCATACTAGTTGCATTGTTAGCTTGCATTCATTAAAACATAAAAAACACCAAAACCTAGTTTTCTTGTGTGTTTTATTTTGAAGCAGTGTGCAAATTCTTCCTCTTATTCAAAATCAAAATGACCTAGAAAAGGCCTCCTTGTGAACAATCACATTTATCTTCAACTTAACAGATTCTAGTAGGTTTCAAGATCAACTTGGAACCTTGGAGTTTATTCACAAAATCAGCTTTTCAAGAGAGGAGTTCGCAAGATTTCCTACCATTTAGCATCATGCATAATGACAGCTCAACAATCTTCTTCATCAAAGAGAAGATGAATATCATCAATAATGTCTCACAAATCTACTATGTAGGACTCCATAAAAAAACCTAAAATATCTAGAATGTAGTCATCCCTTGATTCTAGAATTGAAAGGCAAGGTGTACCCAACTGTATTGAATTACATGGACCTATCATTGTAGTAATGTATGCATGTGGAATTTTCTAAGGTTGTGACCTTGTGCTACATCTTTCAATAGGATCCCCAAATTTGAACCTGTTGAATCACTATCAGTTTCCATAATGTATGAAGTATGGAGAGGATTAGAGGATAAGCTAGGTGAACTTTCCTCAAAGTGAACATTCCTCTCTATGAATATCTCATGCATCTTAGGATCCATAAGTCTATATGCCTTAACACTTTCCTCATATCCAATGAAATTACAAGGCCTTGGTGGTGGTGCCTTGCATTCCCTTGAAGATGTGTGTGCCCATGCTGGACAACCAAAAACTTTGAAGTGTTTCAGCACTAGTTTTCTTCCACACCATGCCTCAAAAGGAGTCATTCCATCTAAGACATTATGAGGAGACCTATTAAGGATGTGATTAGCACTATTGATTACTTCTACTTCAGGTGATGGATCAAGAGATTTAGCTTGAATCATGCAATGTGCGATAGATTTAAGAGTTCTAATCCTCATTGTTGTAACGCTTTTATTTTGTGGATTAAATGCTACGAGATTCTAAAGATCAATACACACAAGTTCACAAAAGTCTCTAAGTCCTTAGTTCACATATCTACTTTCATTGTCCATACAAAGAACCTTGATGGCTTTACTTGATTGCTTCTCAACATGACTCTTGAAGGATAGAAACTTATCAAACTCTTCATTCTTGTGATCAAGAAACTAGACCCATGTGTAGTGTGAAAATTCATTAATGAAAGTGAGGACATAGTGACCCTTGCTAACTGATGTTACTAAAAAAGAGCCTGCTAGAAAAGTGTAAACCAACTCAAGAAAAATTGATGCTCTCGAAGACTTTCTTTTGTCATACTTTTCTTCTAGATGCATATCCATTGAACAAGTTGAACATTCACCTATAGAAAATTTGATTATAGGTAGAGCTTTGACCATATTTTATGAGCTAAGTTGATGAAGATAGCAGAAGGCAAGATGTCCATAGTACTCATGCCATATTTTACTTTGTGATTTTGAATGTGTCAAAAAGCCATGTGAAGGAGACTTAGGTACAAAGTGGGAGAAAAAATGAAGCCTTGTGTCATGATTAACTTTACCCACTACAACCAATGAATCATCCTTAAGATTTCACACCATTTCTGAAATACGAAGGAACTCAACTTTATTGCCACCTCCATAGTGAGTGAGTTGGTAAATTAAAAGGAAATTAGTGCTAAGCTTAGGAGCATAGAGAACACCTTTGAACTCTCCATTGTCCATCTTAACTTGTCCTTTCCTTTTAACTTCCACTTGTGTATCATTCCCTATAAAGATGTGAGGTACCTTAAATTGCTTTAATGAAGAAAAGTGTCCTTTTGAAGAACCCATATGATATGAGGCACCTGAGTCAAGAATCCATTCCCTTGAAGAACTTGAACTTTCCATAAATGCTTGCCATTTTCCCTTTGAAGTGGATGGATTTGAATACTTGGAATCATTTGGCACATTGATTTTGTTCTTCCTAAATAAGTTTTTCAACTCATCTATTCTCTTAGTATTGCAATGATGCTCATCATGATTCGGTTTCTTTAAATATGCACAAAATAGTTTATCCTTCTTGTTGTTGTTTCCCTTTTTGTTGGAAGTAAAATTACCTTGTTGTGAGGAGGAAGATTGTTGTGTGTGATTTTGGCGTCCACTTCTTTTTCTTGCTGTTGGTAAAAAAATTTCCACCTTGATTTTTTTGGTTCTCATTACTAGCCACCAATGTTGTAGACTTGGATGACTTGAGAATTCCCATATCTATCAACTTGGATTGTTCTTACATCAACATTTCTGCAAATGCATCAAATGAATGCTTAGTGAAGGTAGTTCCCATGGTCAACCTGTGAGTGTTATAACTCAAAAAAAAAAAGATGCATACTCTGAAGGTAGCCTCTTCAAGATGTGATGAATCAATCTATCATCCTTCATGGGATTGCCACAATCCTTAAGAAGTGCTCTAAATTCATTGGCTTTTTTGATATAGTCTTGAATTGTGTCAAAATTCTTAGGATCTAATACAAGTAGATCATCCTCAATTTGGAATCCCTTTTCCTCACCCACCTTACCATACAAACCTTCAAGTTTCTCCCAAGCACCCTTGGCATCCTTAAAGATGCAAATGTGAAAGAAGAGATCTCTATGAACACAACTCCTAATAATTCTTAAAGCCTGGTTGGCTTTAATGTGTGAATCAACTTGTGCAACAACATCATTGTGTTTGACAATTGTACCATCAACATATAGATTTAAACCTTTATTCATTAGTCTAATCCATACAATATCTTTCCATGTAGTATAATTGTGTGAAGTTAGAAGTGGAGTATTAGGTGAACCCATGATGCAAAGAATTAAAAGAGCCCAAGAAAGAAAGAGAGACACAAGAACACAAGACACCCCCCCGCAAAAATGATACTTTTGGCATTTTATATATAGTGCATTTACAATAGGCCACTTGTCAAAATGGAAAAAAGTGGGCTTCTAATTTTTCTATTTACAACCTCCTTTTGCAGTTCAATTCTGGTACTAAGCAATGTAGCTTAGATATACAACAATTTTGAGGTTTAATCAAAGCAATACAATGCAAAAAAAGAACCTATTTCTAAAAGTGGTATTTCTATCCACATGAGCCTATAATTTGATTATAGTTCTAGAAAGTAGACAATAAATTAAGCACTTTCAAAAAAAATGGAACTTGAAAATGTGTCCAGATGAGCTCGTACTAAGCCTTTGAGGTTGTAAAAATTGAGATTTTTTATTTGCAAAAAAATTTAGGATCAGAGATCTCAAACATCCTACAACAATGTGTAGATCATGAAATTCTACCCCAAAACAGAAAAATTTCTCAGGAAAAGGAGTTATATCGTTGTTTGAAAATCACCTCTGCAATTATTTTTCCTGAATCACCGTCGTCGCATCTCCAAAAATTAAATGACTCTAAATTTCACCTTAGATGTTTGATTTTGATGAAATAAAAGTCGATTTGGGAGTTTTTTGACATTCTGAATGTGATACCAATATCTGATTTGCTCCAGCAAGCTCCAATCTTCACTTGTAAAAAATCTCTCCTACTAGCCTAAAAGGCCAATTTTTTCACAAAATTTTAGAAATAAAATGCAAATCTGAAAAGCAAAAATGCAAAGACACAAAAATATTAAGATCTAAAAATTATTTGTAGAAATCTAAAGATCATACTAATTTCACGAATTGGGCCTTCAGGTGCTAGTTTGTAAAAAACAATTTACCTCAGATTTGACTGTGGCCTAGGTGTAAGGAAACTTGAAACAAAGAATATAATTATTTCCATGTAACCCATAATAGATCTAAAATAAAAACAAAATTAAAATCCACATGCAAGAGCATAGACAACATACCCATAAATATTATGACACAAGATATGCCCTGGGAAACCCTCATTGAGGAAAAAACCTAGCCTCCAAAAATATTCATCACCATGTATTATTCAGCAAAAATACCATTTCAATACAACCATGGAAGCCTTAAAAGTCATAGCCACAACGGAGCAAACTATGTGAACAAGCATGAATCCACACATCTTGTGTCATTCTTCCAACCTTCACAAATGCTCCCTTGACTAACCTATCAAGCCTTGTCCTGGTCGACTCTTGTCTTTTGTCTTCTCCTTCACACCCAACAACTAACCTTGTGGCTGCTCATATAGTAGCAAGTCCCACAAAACCACCAAGTGGTATTACATTAACCATGTGCTAAAACCATGTGCTACCTAACCCACTAACCCCATATTTAATAATGGGCATTTAATTCTTTTTCCCAATATTAAATAATTATATAAAATATTATCACACTGTTACAATACAACTCATCAAGTATATCCCATGGAAATCTTTCCATGTTGCATGTCCATCTAGATACAAAATCACATAATAAAATATAAAAATACTATGTAATGTGTGCAACACCCATTATCTCAACAATCTCCCACTTGTTGTATACATTACATAGGGTCAATCTATAGCCACATAAATAAACAAGGGAATATTGATGCAGAGCCACACCTTGGAAAACTCAGGAGGAATCAGACACTCAACTGAGATGCTTCAAGGGGCATCTACAACCTTCAGGATCACACACTAAAATCAGATTCAATAAACAAAACTTTGAAAATAAAATCCCCCAAAATATCTTCTTGCTGCCTTCGGATAGACCCGCACTCAGACATGAATAACTTTCGAACCAGAAAAGATTTACTCAATCCAACCATTGATATTTGGCGTAACTAGGGTTTTTTTTTTTTTTTTTTTTTTTTTTTTTTTAACATAAAACTCTAAACTCACACACAGACATTTCAAATTTCAGATTTTAAACTCAAAACTTTTTGATATTTTCTTTGTGCCCTGCATTTTAGTCATATTGTAGGTTGTCTTCCTGTTGCAAACGTGCTCCTACACCAAATATTCCCTCCTAGCACATCCACCATCATGGATCAAAGTACACCAAGTGCTCCATCCTCTTACTTGCAACAAAATCAAAGTATTAAGCATCTCAAACATGAATGATATCACCTCCTATTATGTCATTGCCACTGAACATACATAGAAGCCATCCAAAGAGAAATCCACCCAACTTTTCACATTAGAAGATCATAAAATCCTGTACCAACTAAAATGTCAAGCACAAAAAACTTGATCCAAAGGTAATCACATGTATCCATAGTTATCAAAATATCCATAGCTGAAATAACACCCATAGCAAGTGCCAAACCCATCCAACTATCCATACCTCCAAAGGTATACCAAGTGAATCTCACATCATCAACATATCCAATCTATATCCTACAATCACAAGTCTCAAGAGCAATACTTGCCACATATATACCAAGAAACTCCCACTGCAAAAGATAATGTCAAATCTATAGCCAATGCACTCACAACATCTCAATGAAGTGAGTCCATGTAGTCTCAATGACATCCACAATACATAAATTGATAACCTACATGAGCAACTCTCATAACCAATCTCCAATGTTCTCCCAAGTTCTACATAACCAATAAAGGAAAGAGATAAAGGAATAACCATGTCATCTCTCACATGAAATACATCAACACAAACCAGTGATCACAATCTCTAACTAATCTCAAATCCAATATAAGTAAAACTGAACATCCAGGAAGATAACCAAGAATAGAGAGAAACCATGCAAATCATAACCTGTATCATTTCCTTCTACACACACCTCTAGATGTAAACTATGCTAGTATGATCTCCTCCATAAAAACCCCAACCAAGAAGCCACAACAACTCCAAAACCATACCACATTCCTATTACATTACATAGAATTGGTGCTCTTAGCATTTTTGAATTAGTTGGTTCTCAACTAGGTGGGAAAATAGTAGGAGAGAATTTGGTAGGAGGTACTGATCCTAGAGGAACAATAGGGTGTTTAGAGAAGAATCTGGCAAAAGCTGATGGGGTAGAAAGCATTTTTTTAGATAATGTAGATTCTAGAAAAACTTTGTCTAAAGTAGGTACTACTAGTTGTGGGGTCTAGGACCCCTCCTTGGATTCTTCTTCTTCATTTCACGTGCATGGGTAGGTTTTTTATAAGGAAAAGAATCCCTTGGTTAATGTGGATGCTAATATTGAGAAGAATTCAGAAGGGTCAAACTTAGGGTTTTCAAATAAAAGGACATGGTCTTCCTTGTTTGGCAAAAAACCTGGTGGAAAATCATCCTTCCCACCAGTGACCTCTAAATCTTGCTAGGAGAAAAGTGAGTTTCAAATCTTTATCCTAGATCCTATAGTTGATTTTTCTATTTTTTCCATGGAGTTCACTCTTGTGGGTGAATTTTTGGGGGCTAGACCAGATTTAGATTCTTTGAAGAAAATGATTAAATGGAAATGGGTTATCTAGGATGATTTTGATATAGCTCCTATGTTGAATGGATTCTTCTCTTTAATTTTCAATTGCAAGAAAGACATGAATATGATTGGAGGCTTGTGGTCATTTGGAAAAAGCTCTATCACTATTAAAAAATGGGAGCCAAATATGGATTTATCAGATGCTTTTTTCTTAACCAGTCTGATCTGGGCAAGACTCCCTAGCCTTCCTTTAGAATTTTGACATGAAGATATTTTTAAAAGAAATGCTAGCTCATTTGGTGAACTAGTGGCATTGGATAACACAACGGCTTCAAGATCTAAACTTCAAAGTGCTAGACTATTTATTAAAGTGGCAAATTTGAATTAGCTTCTAGATAAGGTGGAATTAATCTCAAAGTTAGGAAAAAGAATACAGGAAATTATTTACGAAGATCTTCCAAATTCCTAATATGCTTGTAAAAAATAGGTTCATTTGGTCAAAAACTATCCTTATAAAAGTAAGAATCATCTAAACATTGAAAAGGAAGTGAAGAAGACTAAAGTTTAGAAGAAAGTGTGGAAACCTAAAGTTGCTCACAAAGAGAAACATGGGAAACTAGAGTTGGTTTCTCAAGATGAAGTAACTATAAAAGAAAGTGAGACTATTGAAAAAAAAGGGGATCCTGTGATGCTTGAGCAGAATATAGATGATACGATGGATTTAATGAAAAAAATGGTTATTTATCAAAAGATGGATGAAAGAGGGGAAGATCTAGTTGAGATGGATGTTCTAGAGGAAAGGGAAATTCAGTCTGACTCTGGAAATCTAATGGAGAAGCGAGAATCCCAAAATACCCATGTCACTGATTATCAAGAAACAAACTGAATGCCTCAAGAGATTCCTGACTGTAAAGATATTGTTCCCTTTGGGAATGATCTTGATATTGAAGAAATGAACGAAGAAGGGAAGGTTCCAAAACATAAATCGAATCAAAGGAAAATAGCTAAAAAGATGAGTAATACAACCCCCAAGGGAGTGGAGACAAGGAGTGGTAAAGTGGATCAGCAAGATAAGGTTAAACCAAATGTTGGTACTCTGGATAAACTTAGAAGAAGATCCTCTAGGAAAACTAGAGAAATGGAAAGTATGCAGAATATTGTTCATGGTAAACAAGCAACTATTCTAGATTTTACTCCTAAAAAATAGAAATGAAAATTACTACTTGGAATATTAGGGGTTTGAATAGCATGCACAAACTTGATGTTGTTAGGAATTTTGTTAGAGAAAAAAAGCCAAATTTTCTTCTTTTGCAAGAAACAAAGATGGAAAAAGAGAAAGCTGAACAAATTAAATCTTTCAAAGATTACTGTTTGAAAGCTAGCAGTTTAGAAGGAGCTTCAAGGGGAACCTTCATGTTATGGAAGAAGAATTATTACTCATGAACTATTTTGAATGCTAGTAAACATCTAATGGTGGTTTAAATTACTAGTATTGATCACAATAAGGAGTGGTATATTGTTTTTGATTAGATAAAAAAAATTTATAGGGATCCTGAAACCCAAGTTTGAAACAAATAAAAGGCTGAAAATAAGCAGATAAAGCCTAGCCAAAGGACAAAGGCCAAACAAAAGGCCAGTACAATAGATCATCAAACAAAAGGTGACCAAAGTGGCAGAACAACAGCCACCAAAATAGGTTTTGACTAGGCTCCTCAAACCCAAAGATAAGAGGGGAAGAAATCCCCAACCATTATGCACTACAAAGAACGACATTCCAAAATCCATGGGGCAAAAAAGAATAGTAGACCAAAATCATGCCTTGCCTTTAGATCCCTTCTTGTGAGAATGTAATGCCATGTCAAAAGAGGCTGTGGATGGCTTGATATTTTTACCTTTTATTACATTCCATCCATCCTCCACCAAACTCGCAGCCTTCTACCATCGAAAATCAGCAACATCAGAGCCACCAAAAATCCCTGAGACCAGGGAAGAGGCTGCAACAGGAAATTTTGCATCCAGGGAAGAGGACATAGGAAGGGCTGATCCAGATGAAACAAAAATGGAGGGCACATTAACTGAGGACCTTCCAACCCCCACCAAATCAGTAGCCGACTGGCACTGAGAATTAGCTAAGCTACAACGAGACCCAAAAACCCCTAAAGCTAGGGGGAAAAAAGCAGCAGTGGATTTTGTAGCAGGAACAAGAGAAGGAACAACAACCATAGATGGAGCAATAGAGGTGGCTGCCCCCAAAACACCAGAAGATAGATCAGCTACATCCACAAAATATGGGACAATAGAAACCAGAGGAGGAGCCGATGGAGGAGTGGTATATTATCAATATGTATGTTCCCAATACTAAGAACCTTAGGAAAAAGGTTTGGGATACTTTCTCACATATAAAAAGTAATGACTATTTTGGGCAATGGATCATTATGGGAGATTTTAATGTTCATCTTTATGAACATGAGAAAAAGGGAGGAAATGTGAGTCAGTTGGAAGGTCGACTGGATCTCATGGATTTTATTAATAAGGAGGGTTTAATGGATATGGATCTTCATGGAATTCAGTTTACCTAGAGTAATAAGAGAATTGGAACTAATTGTATTCAAGCTTGTCTTGATAGAGCTCTTATATCACCTAATTGGACTAAAAGAGTTCACTTGTAAGCTGGAAGCTTTTTAGAAAATTGGATTAGATCATTTCCCTCTGATCTTTACTGCTACAAAGATTAATATTAAGAAAAAATTCCCTTTCAAATTTGGAAAAATGTGGATGTAGCAACCACTATTTGAAAGTAAATTGGCTAAAAGGTGGAACATAGATGTTGAAGGTACATCTCTTTATAGAGTACCCTCCAAGCTCAAAAATGTTTAAAAGATGGTTAAAATTTTGAACAAAAATTGTTTTGATAACATTTTTGAGAATAAAGCAAGCATAAAGGAAGAGCTTCAAACCATTTAGGATAACATACAAAAGGAAGGATATACTCTTGAACTTGTTATTAAGGAAAATAAAAAATTGGCCCAATATCATGACATGATCACTAAAGAAGAAATCTATTGGAGGCAAAGATCCAGATTGATATGGCTGCATGAAGGAGATAAAAAGATAAGATTTTACCATCTTTCTACTCTGAGGCATAGAGCCAAAACTCATATTTCATACATAAAAAAAGGAGATTTGAAGATTTATGAGGATAAGAATATTATGGAAGAAATGATTTCCTTTTTCTCTCCTTTAATGACTATTGATCCTAACATTAATCCTCTTCACCAGGATGAACTTTTAAAGGTGATCCCACCTTTAGTTACAAAGGAGTAGAATAAATTGTTAGGATTCATTCCCAAGGAAGATGAAATCTTTAAATTTGTGTGTTCATTAGGAGGAGATAAAGCACTTGGTCCAAATGGTTTTCCCATGTTCTTTTTCCAGAAGTCATGGAAACTAATTGGAAAAGATGGGTGCAATGCTATGAAGGAATTTTTTGGAGCAAAAAAAAATGCTAAAGGAAATCAATTCCACATTCCTTTGTCTGATTCTCAAAAAGATTGGGGCTGACTCTCGAGACCAGTTTAGATCGATTAGTTTGTGTAATTCCTTTTACAAAATTATTTCAAAGGTCCTTACTTCTAGGCTGCTCCTTGGGCTTCCTCCTCTTATTTTTGTTCCACAAAATGGCTTCATCCCAGGTAGACAAATCCTTAATTCAATTATTGCAACCCATGAGAATATTCACTCTTTGTCTTGTTCTGACAACTAGGGGTTTATTATGAAAGTTGATATAGCAAAAGCTTATGATAGATTTGAATGGGCCTTCCTTGTTAAAGTTTTGCAAGCCTTTGGTTTTGATCATAAGGTTTTTGGAGCTATTTATCAATTGATCTCCACTTCATCCATTGCTATCATGGTCAATGGTAGTTCCTTTCATTTTTTAATCCTTCTAGAGGTATAAGATAGGGAAAACCCTTATCCCCTATTCTTGACGTTATTATGGCTGACTATCTAGGGAGATATATAGGGGACTTGGTTCAAAAAGGAGTTATTAAATATCTTTAGCCTTCCTCTCATCCCCTTACTTGTTCTTATGGTCAATTTGTAGATGATACTATTTTTATGGGTAAGTCTGAAGTTATTGAAGCAAGGAACCTCAAGAAAGCCTTTAATTTGTACTCCTCAACCTCAGGCCAATTGATTAATTGGAATAAAAGTGATGTGTTTTTTATTAATACTCCTATCCTCAGACCAAACAAAATTGCCAAAATTCTTGGGTGCACTATAGGATCTTTTCCCTCTATTTATTTGGGTCTTCCTCTTGGTTTGAAGGTTCCTAATTCCTTTTGGGATATCTCATCATGAAGTTTAATAAGAAGTTGGCGAGCTAGAAAGGAAATCTTTTGAGCCAAGTAGGTAAAATTACTCTTCTTAAAGCATGTCTTCAAAGTATTCCTACTTATGCTTTGAGTCTTCTTAGAATCCCAGTCAAATTTGTAGATACTATTGATAAAATTTAGAATGGCTCTTATTGCATGGGATCAAATTTGTAAACCCATCAGAGATGGTGGATTGGGGATCAAGTCTATAAGAAGTATGAATAGAGCTCTTTTGGCAAAACAAGGTTGGAGAACTTATCATGATGATAAGAAATGGAAAACTATATGGAAGCATAAATATATTTTTAATGCTAATTCTTTAGTTGATTTCCTTTTAACTCCATATGTTCTTTCTCCATTTTCTATATGGGGAGTTGTTCAGGGAACAAAGAACATTGTTGGTAAGGTTTGTTCCTAGAAAATTGGAAATGGGCAAAAAGTGAGATTTTGGGAAGATGTTTGGTTGCTGGATCATTCTCTGATTGATGACTTTCAAGATACCACTCAAGTAGACAGATGTAAGAAAATGTTTGGTATTTTAGTGGGACATTATTGGCATGATAATACTTGGGTCAACTTGATTGATGTTGACCAAAATTTTAATAATATATAGCTAAGTTTGAATGCTTTTTCTCTATATCCTAATCATGAGGATGAGATGATATGGAATGCTAATCCTAGTGGTCAGTTTAAAGTCTCTTCTTTGTTTACTTCAAAAGAGAAAGGTATCCAACCTCTATGGTCTCAACCCTAGATAAAGGATCTTATTCCTAAAATAAACATCTTCCATTGGATTTTGCTCCAAAACAAAATTCTCACTCAGGATAATCTGCAAAAAAGAGGTATTAATGTAGTGAACAAATGCATACTATGTAAAGATGGATTTGAAGATAGAAATCTCTTGTTCTCGAATTGCTCTTATAGTCAATAAGTGTGGAATATTGTTCTCACCTACTGGAAGATAACTTGGGTCCATAAAAATAATGTTGAACTTTGTTTTAAAAGTTGGAGGTGTCCTTTAAAGGATCTTGACGTGGATTTTCTATGGAAAATCACTCTTCCCCATCTTTGGTGGGGCATCTGGAAAGAAAGAAATAACATAATCTTTAGAAATAAGGATTTGCCAGGATGGGTGCTTGGACAAAATATTGTTAGAGCCATAAAGGAAAATTTCAAGGCTTAAAGGAAAAGTAATCAAACTTTCCAAATTGATAATCTGATGCGATCACAATGCTCTCATTTGTAAAAGATAACCCAAGAGTAACTACTAGATGGATGGCTCCTCCAATTGGTTGGATCAAAGGAAACTTTGATGGTGTTGCTAAGGGAAATCTAGGTAGAGCAGGGTGTGGAGGAGTCTTAAGAGATCATACAGGTAATATAATTGATGTCATTGCTATCCCTATAGGTAATTCTAATAGCCAAATAGTAGAAGCTATTGCTGCTCTATATGCTATAAGGTTAGCAGTTGAAATTGGTTTTCCTTACCTCTGGTTGGAAGGTGATTCATTAAACATTATAAATATTCTCAATAACAAAAATTTAATCACTTGGTTGATTGAGGCAAGTGTGATGGAGATTAAAACTTTATTAAAAGATTTTGAAAAAGTGATCATAACCAACACTTACAGCGAAGGCAATAGGGTGCAGACTGGGTTGCCAACTATGCAGTTCAAATGGGTCATAAGATGACGTGGAATGGTGATCTCTGGAAAAAATGTGGATCTTAAAGCCCTCATTAATTATGATGCTACTCCAGCAATGGTGGGACAGATATGCCAAGATTAGCAAATTAATGATTTTTTGAAATGGGCATACGATTGTCAAAATTCCATCCCTGAGGAAGTATATTTATGTGATTACAATCCTGCAAATGCATGTATCTGGCATAAAGTGGGTTTTATTTATTTTAATGAACAATATCTACATGATTAATCCATCTGCTTTCTGCCTTCTATTGAATTTGGTTTGGTATACCATTTTGAATTCTCTAGAAATGGGAGGAGAGCCATGAAAATAGGAACCCCCAAACTACAAAGCTTGGAAGGAAAAAGAGGATGTTTAGAAGATCTTGCAAAAGGAGAAGGTGACTAATTTCCTAGAGCATCTTCATGAGCTTAAACCCCATGTTACCATGGCCTTCTTCAAAAATTGGATAGAGGACAAGGTTTCTCTACATGGAGTCACTGTGCAATTGATAGAGAATTTCATAGCAAAGATTACGAGTTTACCCATGGAAGGCATTAAGTTTAGCAAAAAAATGAGCATCTCAAATGATGCATTCAAAAAATTTCCCAAAATGGAAGCAAAGGAGAAAAATTGGAGAAAAATGGGGATTTCTATAAACTAGACCAGATCAAGACCATATGACAGGATGTGCTTTCATGTACTCATGAGTATTTTATCCTAGATGGTAGAAATAAATGAGTGCATAAGTTTCATTTTGTCTTCCTTAATCATTTTAGGCATAAGGATAAACTTTCCTTTCCTTTTTATTTGAGATTCTCTGCTCTTCAAAGTTTGCAAGCTCATAGGAAAAAGGAGTCATGTCCTATATTGCATGAAGGGTTGATTCTATTCATTGAAGGTCACTGTAAAAACATGGCCATTGTTTATTCTCCTTTAGTAGATAAAAAGAAGGGTTTTTCTTCTGAAACCCACTCTAGGAAGAGTAAGGGTGAGGAAATTGTTAAGGGCAAGAGGAGTCTAAAACATGAAACCCAACAGTCTCTTCAGCATATTGTGGAAGAGGCCACTAAATTTGAGAAGTCAAAAAAACAGCAGGAAAAAAACCTAAAGGATGAAGAAAACATGAATGAGGGAGATTATAGCTTCAATTTTGAAGGCTACCTAGATAGTAAGGAAAAAAAGTGGGAAGGAGGATGAGGAAGAAAATAGTGAGGGGAAGAAGTGATGGGTAATGTGGGTGATGCAGGAAATCAGAGTGACCATTCGAAAGAAGGAAGGGATGACAAAGAGGAGATGGAGTAGGCTAAGAAAGACCTCATAAATATGAGGGAGGAGGAACTGATTGAATAGGTGGTCTCTCCTACTAGAGTTGATGTGGAGGAGGACAAAAATGGCTCACCTCATAGAGATTCTATGCTCTCCTTTTTGCACATTGCAAAACTAAAAGCTGATACTATGTTGCAAGCGGACTCATGGTTGCATAATGAGTTAATGAGTCTCAAAAAGAAAGTGGAAGATATGTAGCAAAATTAGGATATGGACCAAGTAAAGTTCAGTCAGATAGAAATCTAGGTGGGAAACATACCAGTCAAACTGAAAGACTATGAACAAAACCTTCAGTTGCTTATCAAGGAAAGTGGTAATAAAATGGAATAAGTAGCATCTAGTATTTGTGCTACTACTGCAAGTCTTGGAAAGTGTACCAATGAATAAATTATGTCACCAATGGGTCCTAGTAAGAGAACTAGGAAGAGTTCTAGGAAGAGAGCTACAAAGGCTACTGGTGGATCGGCTGCTAATTCCATTCAAGATACTGCAGAGATTGGTAAAGAAGTGGGCAAAATGATCAAAGAGCTATAATAGCAGCTTTTCTTGGTCTTTGGTCTCTGGTTTTTGTTCTACTCGCAATCTTATTTAATGGTTCTGGTAAATGGTTTCTATTTATGGTTGTGATATCTTGTTTTTAATTAGTTGTTTAAACTAGGTTCCAGGTCCTTGTAAAACTTGGGTTCATTTTTTGGATATTTTCTATGGTTTCAAGCCTCTGTAAAACTTGATTTTGATACTATTTAAACAATAGGTTTCAGGTCCTTGTAAAACCTAGTTGTGCTTTATGCTTTATCTTTTCTAATTTTGTTAAAGGGTTTTAGGGCCCCTTCAAAACCTATTTTTACCATAATCTAAAACACCAAAACCATACCATATAACTAATCATGGATGTAAGCCTCTCACAAGAAGATCAAACTCATAAACCATTCCTAAACCAACGAATATGCCCAATATAGAACCATCTCCCAAACTCAACCAGCATAACAACATATGTAAACGGAGATAACCAATGCTAAACCATCTCTCAAATGAACCCTTTAGAACTAATTCATGTATCATAGCTCAAGATCCCTATCCATGAAAGTCAAGCATAAATATAATGAACTTGAGACAAAACAATGGGCTATACCTCTCAAGTAGAAAATTGTCAAGTAGACCAAGAGTGGGAATGAGAATGCTCATTAAGATATCCAAATCTCCAACCAATACTCATCTAAGAACAATATCCTCTCAAGTCCATATCAGGTGAATGCCCCTCAAACTTCTTGCTAAAACCATCAACTATCCCAACAAATACTTCTCTAATCCAAGAGAAATAAGCATCACCGCCATCTCTAAGTTTTCATGAGCACCTGTAACCAATTAATCCATGTCAACTCCAAATGCAACATAGCTCTATCATGAACTATCCAACTTATGATCAATGTACTCAATACAAAGAAACTAAACCAAGATCATTGTTAAAGTTCCAACCATGGCCTCAGCAACATTAACATGACAACATGATCTAACCATCTCAAAAGAGACAACATGCTCCATATGAACATACTATAACATGTCACAACTCTAAATGGTAATCAATAGTATACCATGACATAAATGAAAATCATCCTCACACCAAAGATAACATGTCAAATAAAAGCATAAACCATACCTTTACCAAGAACCCCGTAAGTCTTCAAGATGCAACCATCTCCACAAACCATGAAGAAAACCATCTCCACATACCATGAAGATAATAAGTGCACCATGCAAATTTCAAAGATGCTTATACAACAATAGAATCTAAGACAAACCTCCAACATCTACAAACACTCAATAAATATATCAATACCAACAACTCCCACTCAACTGTGGTACCAAGTCACCAATGGAATCATAAAATACATCTCCTACATGAAGATCCTTTAGGTCTACACCCACACAACCAAATTGTTAGTACCAAATGAAACCAAGATCTCCAAAGTGAGGATATACAAACCAAACCAAGAAATAATCTTGCACTGTCACCCCATCATTGTCACAAGCTCCCACTAAACTATGTATCAAAGCTATCCATGACATCATGATGAAAAATAACCATCCTCTAACCATGAGAATCAACCAAGGAATCAAACCATCAAAGAACTCAAAGTGCACATCATGAGCTCCTCTAAAGAAACTAAATAACCATGATCATCAACCAAGAAGATATACCACCATAACCAAATTAGGAATCCAAGCCAATGAACATCAAGGATGTACCTATATATCCAATCATGTCATGCCAAAATCCATGGCACCATGATCACATTCATGAACTGAGCAACTAACTCTCAATATGTCCAACCATTTAGCATAAAATAGTCAACCACAATAATCTACCATGATTGTACTTGATAACGACATCTTATCCCTTCTAGATGAAGAAAAATCAGAAAATCATGTGACTTAGAGCATAGACAACCCAAATCTAAGCCACCTATCTAAATATGTATCAATAATGAAAGATTAATGGGCAAGACAACCCATAACCAAGCTATAAATGCAACCTATAAGTATAGTTTTCTTACAACACTACACAACTTGTAGACCTAATAAGTCATCATACATATCCAAACCAAATATTGATAACCATATCATCATGAGGCTAATTTGAAATATGAACTGAGTATACAATGACATCAAATCTTAAATTTCTAATGCCATAAACTCACAATGTTACCATAGTAAAAATATACTATAAAATATTTAGATCAATATATCACCAAATAAAACATGTCAAACCTACACCAAATCTAAACCAATGTGTAGAGCTCTGCAAGAGCTTTCTATTGACTACTTGAAGTCCAAAATTTGACTTTGTATGCCCAAGTTATGCCCTAATTTGTGCTCTAGATAAACAACATCTGAGTTTTGGGCTCTTAAAACCTAACAAAATTTTAAAATCACAAAACCAAACCTACACAAGTCGTAGTACTCTGAATTAGCTTTCTAATGCCTATAAGAAGTTAGAAATCTAATATCCAAGGAGAAAGTCATGACCATTTTACTAAGACAGTCTTTTTACAAATTTCACTACAATTTTTTTTTGTGACAAAAATTTCGATGGGATCAATTTTGATGGCCATCATTGGCTGAAACTAAAAAAATCTTTCATTTCCTCTGAACATGGCCAATCTAGGGCATATTATATATCAAAATTTATGGAAATATCAACCTAGATCTAATGATAAAGTTTTTTTTTACCCAAGAGGTCATTTATGCAAGCTCCCCCTAAAATGCTCATTTAAATGAAACATACAAGAAATCCTTTTGTCCAAAAATTTCACATGCCAAAATCTTTTAACATCCCATCATAAGAGCAAATCCAAAACCCTCAGATCTACAATAAATCACTCATATATCTTGCCCCTCTTTTAATCCTCTCATGTGTTCTCATGGATTCAATCTAGGATTACAATAATAAAAACATAGCTCTAATACCACTTGTAAGGAAACTTGTAACAAAGAATATAACTATTTCCACATAACCCATAATAGATTTGAAATAAACACAGAATTAAAATCCACATGCAAGAGAATAGACAACATACCCACAAAAATTGTGACACAAGATATACCCTGGGAAACCCTCATTGAGGGAAAAACCCAACCTCCAAAAGCATCCATCACCATGTATTATTCAGAAAAAACACCATTGCAATACAACCATGGAAGCCTTCAAAGTCATAGCCACAACCGAGAAAACTTTGTGAACAAGCCTGAATCCACACATCCCATGTCATGCTTCCAACCTTCACAAATGTTGCTTTGGTTAACCTATCAAGCCTTGTCCCACTTGACTCTTGCCTTTTATCTTCTCCTTGTCTTCTCCATCACACCCAACAACTACCCTTGTGACTGCTTATATAGTAGCAAATCTCACAAAATCACCAAGTGGTATGTGTTAAAACCAAGTGCTACCTAACCCATTGACCCCACATTTAATATTGGGCATTTAATTCTTTTCCCCAATATTAAATGATTACATAAAATATTATCACAGTGTTACAATATAACTCATCAAGTATATCCCTTGGGAATCTTTCCATGCTGCATGTCCATCTAGATATAACATTACATAATAAAATAAAATAATACAATATAACAATATTATGCAATGTGTGCAACACCCATTATCTCAACACTAGGGTAGGCAAATTTATGGTTAAAATTTACCAAATCGATCCTCCAAATGCAATGGTGAGGTATGCTTTGGCTCTAGATGCTTCCAATGATTGCAATACTCTAGATCTAAATCAAGGTCTTCTGATAGGTGAAGCAAAAAAATGGTCTCCAATGGTTATGTGAAGAGAAGCTCCCTTAGCTCTAATACCATGTAAGAATTGTCCTTAGTGAAAAATCACCCAAGATCAAGAAGCTCAAGCACTAGCACAATATAGACTTATAAAGTATGATAAGAATAACAATATGAAAATCAATTGATGTACATGCACACTAGAAGTTCCTAGATATAAAGGCCTCTAGAATGACTAGGAGTTAGCAAAATGATAAGCCTCACAACTAAGCACATGTACACCAAGAGTGGATTATCCTCTATTGAGCACAGAAGTTAGTGCGATGATGAGAGAATAAGCTTACATAGGTGTGTCACATAAAAAGATATTGTAGACACCATGTGCTAAAATGAGTTGCTAACTCCTGTGTTGTCAACAAGACAACTCATATGAGTATGCATACTCCTAGGCGTCTAACTAATAAATAATAAAACAATGCATTGGCCAGA